>JAXFYN010000272.1:0-381395 GCA_036172215.1 Camellia granthamiana | reverse complement strand
AAAATGATGCAAAGCAGCCCCCGAATTATAGCAAAATTACACCCGATGCCCGAAATGCTATGCTAAGCACCCGAAATGACTTGCAGCTATGCCAAATATGCAGAATATGGACATGAAGTGTAAAGACAGATGCTAGGCAGTCCCTAAAATAGCATTTTTTCAGTACAAATCAGGGCCAAACAAAAATCACAAGTACGGCAAAAATAGCATGCAAAAATGGGGGAAAAGAGGGGAATAACAAAGCAAGTGGTATATACAATGCTCAAACTGAAAAATACAGTTCTACAACATTGAAGAGGGACCAAAAATATGAATATTTACAGCTTATGGAAACCCTCAAAACAGTATACAAATATGGCAAACATAACATGCAAAATATGGACCAAAGAGGGCTATAAAGAGAGGTATACCAAGCACTCATCAAACAGCCTAAGACCCTTAACAAAACATGAAGAGTGGGTCATTTTAAGACTATTTCCAGTTCTGAGCATGGCCAAAAACAGAATCAAGATAGGCCTAAAAAATCATGCAAAATATGGACCAAATAGGGGCTATAAAGAGAGGTCATGCATAGAAGCACCAAACAAGGTTGAGCCCTTCTACAATGTTGTAGAGGGGCTCAAAATAAGCACATTTACAGTTTAAGGCATGCTCCAAAACAGATCACATGTAGGCCAAACAAATCATGCAATTTTACGGTAAATATGAGAGATTACAAAGCAAGTGCATGATAGAGAGGCCAAACATGGTTGAGACCTTCTTCAATGTTGAAGAGGGGCTCAAAATAGGCCTAAAACCAGTAGGGGTCGGAGCCCAAAACCACAAGAAAATAGGGTAGAAAATTGAAGCAAAAATGTGCTAGAAAAAGGGAAATGAAGACTTACCCTTGAAGACAAGTCTTTTGTTGCTTCTTGGCTTCAATTTGCTGGTTCTTGGCCTCTGAAAAACCTTCCTTTGCTGCTGGAATGGAGGTGGTGATGATGAGGCTTGGTGTTGATGAAGAAATAAGCTAGAGACTTGAAGCTTTTTGAGGTTTTTGGAGATGAAGATGGAGGCAAATGCTTAAGGGTTCTTGAGGAGAAAATTTCTAACCCTAGAGAAGGAGCTGGCCAGCCCCTTAAATGGGCAAGAAAGGGGTGTAAAAGGGGAGGGAAATGCACCCAAGCTTTCCCTCCCAAAATATCCCTCGGAGGCAGAAGATATTTGGAAAAACAGCTGGACAGCTGTAAAGTGGTCAAAAGCAGGAAGCAGGCCGGCCAGGTGCTTTTTTTGAAGATGACCGGCTGGCCACCCCACTGGTCGGTCGGCCACCCCCCCATGGCCGGCCGGCCATGGCCAAAAATGAAGTGAACAATTACTGGCCGGCCACCATTTTTTGGTGTCCTCCTAGGTGTGTGGAACAAGTCCCCATGGTTGGAATTTGGCAACGCTGGAACAGGAGTCACAACATTGCATTTGAAAGAGAGGCTCAAAAATGAAAATCACAATTACTGGCCGACCACCACTTTTTAGGGTCCTCCCATGTCTCCTCATCACAAATATGTATTCTCGGCTCGAAGAAAATATCCCTAGGGTGTTCAACATTAGCCCGGAAGTGAGAAAAACGGGCGCCGGAGGAGCGAAACTGGTTTTCTGAAACAATTGCTGGCCTCCCACCCTCCAGTGATCTTCCTGGTGCTAAAACAGAGGTACCTGCCAAAATTGAACAAAAACTAATGCAAAACGAAAGCTCGGGGACCAAAACCGCGCGGTTCGGGGTCCCGAAAATGGGTTGCAGGCACCGAAAGTGGTGTTCGGCCACGAAGTGGGTATCAGAGGCCCCAGTGTCCCTCGGAATGATAAAACAGAGGCACTAGCCAGAAATCGGAGAAATCGGAGATGGTTAGGTGGTCCCGAACCGAGGCACACGGCCTGACGGTCCCGAAAACCGGGAACCGGGCTCCGAAATGGGCAAAATGGCCTACGGCCACGAAAAGTAGCCCATGGCCACTGAGAGATAGTCTACGGGACCACTCCCTTCCCTCAGGAAAGAAAACAGAGAAAACCGAGTCTGGTTCGCAAACCGAGACAAGGCACAGAAGAAGGTTCGGAAGTCCGGAGGCAGGGTGCACGGCCGCGACTCTGAGACTTCTGAACGAGCACAGCATGCAATATCTCCAAGTGCTCAAATGGTGACGTCTGAGTCTTAAGGTCGGTCAAAAATGGGGTGTCTACACCACTGTGATCAGATTCTCCGAAATAAGACTATACCTCTGTTAAAAATCTTATGGAAAAATCATTGTGTTGAAGAAGCTACGTAAAAAACTAAGAATCAAATGAGGTCCTAATATCTACACCTTTTCAAAAACTAAGGCACGACAAGTTTGAGGACGAACTTTTATTTAGGAGGAGAGAAATGTGATACCCCAATTGTTTAATTAATTTAATAAAAATAATATATAAATAAAATAAAATATTTAATTTTATAGTTATACGTGCTAAAATGTAAATTAGGGGCATTGTTATTACCAAAACATAACATTGTGATTAGTATATTTTTGGGCCAAACCAAACATAACCATGCAATTAGTACTTATGTGGGCCAAAGTAGAATTAAGATTAATTGATATGAGCAGTAAGCCAAAGTGATTGGCTCATCTTGAAACAAAGATGTGGCAAATAGTGAGACAAGCAACGTGGTAAACCTAAGAGGCTAGAGATAGTACCTATATACCTTAGCTTTAGTGAATCAACACGGGTAACTATATAAGCAGCTGAGACTGTAGCAAATGAACATAAGAAAACAGAATTAACATTCAATTATGTTATTCATTTTATGAGCCCTGCTTATCTAAAATTGAAACTCATGGATATGATTGTTTAAGTTTTGGAATTTATTTGTTAATAAGTATATAACCATTTATTTTTATAAGTATCACAACGGAGGTCTCATGTCTTGGGGGATTTAAATAACCATTGGCCCTCTGATTAGTCACTTCGTGACCCTCTATCTGTCATGGATCCATTGACCCTCTGTTCTGTTTTATACAGTGGTTAAGATTGTTTTGCATATACGATTTTTGTATTATGTGTTTGTTATTTAAAATAATTTATTCGAACCAAACTATTCATTATTTAGCCTAAATAATTATCCATGGTGATTTGTATGCCTTTATGCTCTTAGTATAATATTTATCACTCTGTCATGTGCTTATAACTGTTAAAACTCTTTCAGGTGAAGAAACTTAAGGAAGAATGGTTTTACCCCATTAATTAGGACCCAAATTTGATATGAATATCATGCTTCTTTTCTTCTTCTTTTTTCTTTTCATGTTTATTTGTAATTATTATCTAACTTATGTTACATAAATAATTATTTTCATGTATGATTCAGATATTTATCTACATCTTTTATTTTATTCCGATGCATTATTTAATTTAGTTACTTCGAACTAATCTTAGAAATTTTAAAATTTAACTAGTTGTGAATCTAGCCCTAGGCACCAAGGTGGATCGTGACAGAAAGAATTGTAAATTCAATTGATGATTCAACAATACAATAACTAGCACTATTTATAGTGCTTCATAAAGGTGTTGGAGAAGGAAGGAAAATCAAATATACAAAGATATGATTTGCAGAATATTCTATGTCTATGACAAAAGATATGGACAGAATATTATATATATAATATGTTATTTGATATATATTATATATATTAACACAACACATGATCATACAAGAATATCAACATATAATACCACATATTATATATATATATATATATATTATCATCAAGTAGTAGAATAAAAAACAAGAAAAGGAGGAGAGGTGTGGTCTTACAATGCAAATTCAAACTTTTTCTTTCTATTTTTCGTTTCTTCTTGTTTCTCTTCTCTTCAATTTTCTTCCTTTTCTTTTTTCTTTTTTTTTTTTCTCTTCCTCTCTCTTTACTGAAAATAGGTAGGAGAATATGGGGTTCTTTGTTATTTATAGACAAAAAAGGTGAAAAGTCTTTATTGTCCTTGGTTGAAAATTGATGGAACTAGTTGTGATTTATTTGGAATGAAATAATATGGAGTTTGATTAGGGCTTTAAGCATACTTAATTAGGAGCTTAGTTGGGGTCTTGTTGGGTTTGAAACTGGGGTACAAAATATGGTTCTTGGATTTGGGGTTATTGATAATTTATGCCCTGACTTTCTTTTCTTTTTTTTCTTTCTTCCTTTCTTTCTTTCTTTTATTTTCCTTAGCCACCAAGAAAAATTTCTCCCCCCTCTTGGCGAGCCACCCTCTCTCCTCCATGTGCAAAATTATATATATAAGAACATAGTACGAGAATGTAATAGAATAAAGAAGAAGAAAAAGAAATATATGCAATACTAAAATTAATAATAAACTTAGGATTAAAATGAAATAAATTCAAGTGTTGGGGATTATTTCTAAATTATAAAATAGTATACAAATATGGGAGACATATTTATAAGTCCTATTTCAGACACTTATGCTATGTTAAGTCCTGTGTAATTTCTTATAGAGTCTCAAGTCCTATTTAGATAATAATGTATTCCACAAGATCCTATTTATGAAACGTAACGTGACACGTTATGTTACGTTTATACGTTACGTTACGTTTATGTAGGTGTCATGTTACGTTAGGTTTATATAGGTGTCATGTCACGTCATGTCACGTTACGTTTATGTAATGTCTTATCTGATATGCTCACGTTACGTTACATTTATATAGGTGTCACGTTACATTTCGTAAACTTGATCTATGGTAACATTCAATTTCCTATATAGGAAATTGAATGTTACCATAGATCATATCTATATGAATGTGAATTTCAAAATACACGAACAAGTAACATTTTCACATTCAATTTAAAAAATCAAAAACCTAGTAAGTTTGCGAAACGGAACGTAACACGTTATGTTACGTTTGTGTAGGTGTCACGTTACGGTGTCACGTTACGTTTATGTAATGTCCCATCTGATATGGTCACGTTACGTTACGTTTATGTAGGTGTCACGTTACGTTTCGCAAACTTAATCTATGGTAACATTCAATTTTCTATATATGGTTTTACCATTATTTATGATATTAACAACTAATATTGAGGGTAAATGTGTCAACAAATTTCACACAAGACTTATGGGAACACAAGTTTTTTAGTAGGACCATATGTAGCATAAGTCTCCCTAATATGACTTATAAATAATTTTTCCTACAAATATTTACTTGTAAGTAAATAATACTAAAAAAATATTCGGTTCCGTTGGACCTAATTTCAAAGTTTGCAAAATTGGGAGTTAAAATGGAATTAATCAAAAACTTAGGCTTTAGAATATAATTTCTAAAAATTAAGGACTCTACAACATATAATACCTAGTGCATGTGCGCCTACCCAAGGGATGTGTTGTTAAGTCTGTAAAATATAAGGTTAAATTTTGATTTAAAAATATATACCACTTGTGTATTGCTCAAGTGGTTTTAGATTGAAGGTTATGGATTCGAGTTCCCACTTTCTCTCTATACAATTTTGTATTTTAAACGGCCTAAAAAGTATTTTCGGAAATCAAAAGGTCACATTGTCCCAACACCATGGGAAGCATTCATTTTATAATAGTACTAGTGGATGTGTGCCCACCCGATGAGTATGCTGTTAAATTTATAAAATATAAATTTTAATTTTAATGTAAAAATATATATGTTGGGTGGGTCACTCAAGTGATAACGAAGTTGTATCCCATCCAAACTAGCGGTTTTGGGTTCAACCCCATCCACCTCACTGCATAATTTTGATTTTTAAGTAAGCTAGATAGAAGGGCATTTTTTGAAATCAACATGACACCTTGTGTCAATACTATTTCATGCCTTCTCGTATAAAATAATATAGATAGACGATAATAGTATAGATAGACGATAGATAAAGGATTAAGGTTTTTAAAAAATGTCTCGTGAGCTATTATTTCGGAATTATGTACTAAGTTGATCATGTGGTGTCTCACTCCAGATCATATATGATACTTGATAAAGAGTACAAATTTTGATGAAAATGATTTGATTGCCATTATTTGAGCATTATGTAAATGGTTCATTATTTAGGCCTTACGTGCTTAGGAAAAACATCCATATCGCGTCGTCTATGAATGACTGCAAATGTTTGAAAAGTATCAGTAGCTAACCTCAGAAGTTGCGTGCTTTCATAAATCTGTATCATCCTGTTCTTAAGTTCACACAATCCCAAATAAAAACCGAAGGGGTTTAGGAAAAATATCTCACAAGTCTCATTAGAAGTTGCATATTTTGGTAGACCTTGCCCGTCACCTTTGAGCCATAAAATGCAACCCCATTACAAAGTCAAGTTCTTTTCTTTATGTTTTTTATAAAATTTTTAAAAAAAATGGTCATACAACCGACATTAAAAACAACTCCCAATACTGGAAATGTGAAAAGAGGAAGCCTCTTTTCAAACAACATGCTCAAATATTATTTTATTTTTTTATTCTATTTTAAATAGAGCACGGTATTGAAAAGTTCAATTTAGAAAGTGTATAAGGTATTAGGTTCTATGAATATTTTTCTTTAGTGAGAAATCCATCATTTGTGATATATTGTGGTGAGAAATATATTTTATTTCTAATTTTACCCTTTATCTGTTGACTTTTTTTTTTTGATAATCTGTTCAAATTATTCTTCTATCTGTTCATTTTTTATCTCAACCTATTTGTTTAATTTTTGAACAAATATGAGCCTTTTGGAAAAAGGAAAGTGATCTATTTGATTATTTTGTCCCTATCTGTTGAAATTCAAACTTAGTTTCCTCCATCTGTTAAATTTCACAAGCCTATTTTTTTTCCATATCTATTTATTTGTTTTATCTGTTAAATTGTAACATACATACATAGATAGATTGATCTGTTCAAAAAAAAACATTTATCTATTCAAATCAAATTCTCATATATAGAGAAATAAGAGAGAAGAGCGTGATCTGTTAAAATACACCAAGCCACCATCTATTCAAATCTCTCTTTCTTTCTCTTACTTATTCTTTCTTCATATATGTTGAAATTTTCCACCACCAACACTCAAGTATAATCCAATACACACACACACATATATGTTCAATTTTTTATTTTTATCTGTTCATTCACCAAAATGAATGGTCCCTCCGCTTCATCTTCTCTCTTTGTTCGCATATAGAGAGAGAGATAGAGAGAGGTCATATCTGTCCACACACAAAAAAAAAATTATTTTATTTCATCTTCATCAACAACTACAAAAAAAAAACACAGATCTGGATACTAAAAATACAAATCTAGATACTTGTATCCAAATCTGGATTGAACAGTTTCAAATCCAAAAAAATTAAAAAAAGAGTAAAAAACAATAAACAAATCAAATATGTATACATGTACAATATAATCAAAGATCTTATTATTTTCTCACCGGTTCATGCAACTCAAACGATCAAAGAACAAAAGAAGAAAAAGATAACTCAAGACCAATGACTTGGTTGTAAGAAAGCAACTTATGAAATTGAAGGATGTAACTTAGGACTTTGATATGTGCTTGGGGTTTCTTCCCTAGAATCCTTCTTGGATATACTTCCTTCTGATGTATTGTTAGCTTAGGGAATGACCTAGCTTTTTGTTGTTGTTTGTGATTGTGCTTTATAAAAAATTTCACATTTCAAAAAAAAAAAAAAAAATATGAAGATCATCATCATCAACAACAACATCCTTCACCATCTCAAGCCATTCATCAATGGTGTTGACACAATGGGCTGCGTTCTTTCTCTACAAATTATCACAAATCCAGAATCAGAATTAAAAAAAAAATTAAAAAATAATTGGCTATATATTTTGTACAGACCTGTCGCAACCTGACACGTGGATCATAAGGGGCAATTTGAAGAATAAGTAACGGACTCCAGTTATCAACAAACATGTGGCAACTTATAACAGTAACAATAGATCCGCGACGCATGGGAATAGTCAAGATATCCAGGGTAACGTGGCCAAACGGTTGCTTACAGTTTAAATTCAAATTTAGGAGGAAAGCACAACCATGAGAGTGGAATAGTAGAAGCAAATTGTTCAGAGCCACACTCAGTAATCATGGAGATCATTTCGACAGTTATCACCTACTTCGATGGTTATCAGCCGCTTTGATGGTTATCTTCAAAGCCTATAAATAGAGGAGAATGTTGATAATGCAGGGATGCAGAAACCAGATCCAGAAACCAATTTATTTACTTTATATTTTTTAGTCCTTTAAATTCCAGTCTTTACATTCCTGTACTGCACTTCAAATTCCAAAGAGTAGTTCTAAGGTAGTTTGTTGATGTAATCCCTTTCGAAGCTGTGGAAGTGTGAAGGTACTATTGCAAACTCTGGTGTACTTAATAAAGTTTAATTTTTGCCATTATAATTCCTCTTTCTTTTACTTTGATTAATTCTTCTTAATTTTCTCCTAAAAACTAAAGCCACCAGTAAAGTCTTCTTCATTGAGGCTAAGAGAACTTTGAAACAATTGTCTAACTAATTGGTTGGCATTTACTAATCTTTGTAAGGACTTATTAATCCTTGCTAGCACGCACAAATTACATTGCTGACCTTCAAAAGCCAAAAAAACCAACATAGATTTTTGGCACGCCCAATGAGACCTTTATAATGGCAAGACGTAGGAGACAAGAAGAAAATAAACACCTCGAAGAAGGTGCAGAAGGAGATTTAGATATACAAAATTCGGAGGATAGTGTAGTATCACATCCCATGGATGTGCCTATCACAACGGATCCTCCATAAATGGTCGAAGGGACCAGCACTTCAAGGTATGCAATACATGTCCAAAATACTGGACAGGGCCATGAAACTAGACCGTCGGCTGTCCCCTCTACCCAACCAATGAATCCATGAGGAGGTTTAGTCGATGCTATGGGACAACAATTAATGTCTACAATAAAAAAATGAGCAACATCCTTTTTGGATCGAATGAACTCTCATCAACCACCTGTCACAAGGCAGGCTGAAGAAAACATGAATTCTCCTCAACATAGATTGACTCAAGATAAACAGCCTATGCAAAATAATGGACAGACTAGTGGTCAAACTAATAATCAAAATCATGAGAGACCATTACATGTGCCTCAATCATGGTACAAAGCTCCTTCTAGACCACAGGCAAGTCAAAATGAACCAATGCCTACCAGCAAAACCATACATATTAGTAGGACTGGGCTGACACAAGGAAATGGCAAATGTTTTCAAATCCTATGTTTGAACCCATGCCTGGCACACGAGTGTTCACTAATCCTGTGTTCAAATTCACACCCTGGGGGTTGGAAAGAATTTCTATGGTTGGAAGAGAAACAACACATGTTCTTCCTCCTGTAGTTCCTTTCCCAATACCTTTTGTAGAGCAAATGCCTGCCCCAAGAGGGCAGTCATACCCTCAACATCAACCAGCACAACAGGGACAACTAGTCCTAAATGTGCCTTTACATGGACCAAGAGGGCCTCAAGCACATGGAGTTCCTCCAAATCATGTGTTTGTTCCTCCAATAGTGGCCCAACCAACACAAAATATGGTTTCTAGGGACCAAATTGCTGACATTGTTAGAGAGATTTGTGGACCCATGGCCCAGGGGGTCCAAACTCCTATTTACAGAAAGCCTTACCCAGAATAGATA
The DNA here is from genome assembly GCA_036172215.1 of Camellia granthamiana. Lineage (NCBI taxonomy): Eukaryota > Viridiplantae > Streptophyta > Magnoliopsida > Ericales > Theaceae > Camellia > Camellia granthamiana. The sequence continues at coordinate 371,721 of JAXFYN010000272.1, read as the reverse complement.
GATAGGTTACATTAGTGCCCAAGGGGATTTAGGATACCAGACTATTCCCTCTTTTATGGAAATGGAAACCAGTCAACTATTGAACACATTGCCAGGTTTACAGGCCAATGTGGTCAATTTACCAACGATGATTATGAAATTAAGACTTTTTCCAAACTCCTTAACTGAGGCAGCTTTTGTATGGTATACAAACTTTACACCTGGTTCTATCCTGACTTGCCAACAAATGGAAGAGATATTTCATGCCCAGTTTTTCCAAACAGAGCCTGAAGTATTTATGGCAAACTTAGCAAAGTTGAGCCAGAAGCCTGATGAAAAGGCTGCTAAATTCATTGCCAGATTCAAAAGGGCATGAAACAAATGTAGGGTCGTACTACTTGAACCTAAATTTGTAAGATTGGCCCAAAATAGGCTAGAGTTTAGGTTTCGACAGAAGTTTGACTCAACAGAGTTTCGAGACCTAGTAAAGTTAACTTATAAAGTTACTAGATATGAGACTCCCCTTGAAGAAGAACAGGATCGAAGTAATTCATCTTATAGGACCTATTATAGGAACCCTAATTTTGAAATTGATGCAATAGAGATTATAGGACAAGAACCTCTAATCTGTGAAGCATTAATTCAGAAGGATACCACTATCAATCAACAGTTTAAAAAGAAAGATCTTCACATGAAATATTCTTTCGATATATCAAAAGCAGATGACATACAACACATTTTTTAAAATTTCCTAAAGGAGTTAAGATCCCAACTTCAAAAGAAATAAAAGGAAAAATATTGCATAATTCTTGGTCTCATTTAACTAAGAACTGCATTGTTTTTCTAGACAGGATTCAAAAGCAAATTCAGAAAGGAAGATTGAAATTCCTAGCCAAGGCAGAGAAGGTAATGGGAATTGCATTGACCCTTTTTCATAAATCAGAGAAGCTGCAGCCAATGTTGGCACACCAGACTTCCTTGGCCAAATGATGAAGAATAACCTTTCTTTGAAGGAATTGGATGAGGTCAACATATAGATGCATGTGACTGGCCAAAATGCTTTTAAAAAGAATGCACAGTTTTCACCAGCAAGTGGGCAGAGCTTCATAGGCCAAAAGGGTGATCCCAATGAAGAACTTATAGGTGATGACTCACTCGAAGCAATTATTATGCAACAGATGTGTCCTAGGTGCAAGTTGAGTTACAAATGGCTGAAGAGGCTTCCAGTTGATAGGAAACAATATTACAAAGATGTGCAGAGAGACCGTAGGCCAATCCGTGCCCATAACAAGAGGGCATACCCAAAGGGTCTTAACTAACAGCTATCCTTGGATTGGCCTTTTGATACCAGGAATCTGTCGAAGGGTAAGAGACCTTTGTATGCAACTAGGCCACCAAACTACAACACAATGACCAGTAAGCCTATGAATAAGCCTGAGCTTGGCTCAATGGGAACCAAGGACAATGAATGGCCTTCGAAGACAAAAGCAGCAGGCCCAATGGCCGGCATAGTAGGTTCACGGGTGCCAGGAGTACCAGATTGGCTTGTCATGCAGAATAAACCCAAAATGATACCAACCCAGGGGAAGGCCTCTATATGCAGAGACAGAATAGTCAGACCTCCTTTGGTCGCCTCCAATAATTGGGTACTACTTAAAAACCCAAAGAAAGGAGGAAAATCCAGTGAAAGTTCACTCAATATCAGAGGGATCTTAAAGGTGCTAGTGAGGGCACCTCTTTGGTACAATTAAGAGGTCAAGTGGTAGAAAGTGAAAATTCAAAGCCTAGTCCCAAGATTAACAGAAGTGTTAGCATAAAAGAATTGGCCAAGGTCCATATTGAACTAAAAACTAAAGAGAAGTCAAGTTTGACAGGCCTCAAAAAGGCCTTAATGGAAAGTGATGATGACAATGAGACAGACGAAGAAACTGAACGAAGCCTGGAATAGGTATTGGCCGAAGAAGATATGGTCGAAGCCTTCATGGCTGAACAATCAGTGTCTGTGTTCAAGATAGATCAACAGCAGACTACTGTTAAGGAGCCTACCAACTCAGAAGTTCCAGAATGTAGTATGAAAGATGCACGCCAAGCATCTAGCCAGGCCAACGCAGAAGGGGAGCAGATAAAGCCAGTGGTGCAGTTTGGCTCATTCTTCCCATACCAATCAATATGGTGTACGTACTACCTCAAGAATTTCAAGCAAAATAAGGAAATCAGGAGGGGCAGGAGGATGAGCCTATAGAGGTTTCCTGCGATGACTCACAAGCCAGCATAGTTCAAGATGAGTCTGAAGTAGCCCGGTCTATGGAGACTGATGAAGAAAGTGAAGAGGAAAGCATAGTTCACCTATCATACCCTTTTGAATATCCCACATCATCAATGACCCTGCATGTTAAACCTTTGTACATTAAGGCATACTTCAATGGAATAGAAATGAACAGGGTACTAGTGGATAATGGAGTAACAATAAATCTGCTTCCTTGTTCATCTTTGAAAAAATTGGGCAAAAGGAATCCCAGTTATCCCAACTAGCATGACCATTGTTGGCTTTGCTGGGGATAAACAGATGGCCCAAGGCATATTACCCATTAATTTGAGTGTTGGAACAAGGGATTGTATGACTGCCTTTTTTGTCATAGGCAGCAATGCCAAGTATAAATCCTTTCTTGGTAGAAATTGCATTCATACCAACAAATGTGTGCCCTCCTCTTTACATCAGAAGGTGATAATAGCTTTGAGTAATAGGGAGACAGAGGAGATAAATGCAAACCCATAGCCCTTCATTGCTTGTGCAAATTTTGTAGAAGCAAAGTTGTACACCGAAGGGGTGGTTCCACTAAGCGTACTAAAGAAGCCTGATAGAACAGCCGAAGTGACGGCTGATGAGGAGTTGGCACACCTGAAACATTTGGTACAAGAGAGTGATGATGATGAGTATGACTATACTATCAAGGATACTAACAATGCCTGGTTGTAGCCAGGATGATCAAAATGCCAGGCCTTTGGATTTGGTGAAGTTTTTCATATTGGACATCAAGATTATAGTCCAGAAGGTTCAGAAAGAAGAAATGGAAGCCATAATGATTGGTTGTTGCAAACATGAGCAACATGAGGCCAAACCATTGGCTCTAAGCAAGTATTATGCATTGGACATTGAGACTAAAGTCCAAGAGATATAGGAAGAAAAAGCTCTATGGACAGACTTTGTCTATGAAGAACAGAGCAAAGAGGCTGAGCCAGAAGGGTTGTGACAGATCAGGATGAGAGGGTTGTTTCGAAGCCAAAAGAAGCTGAAGGACAGACAATGGTAAGCACTCAGATGCAAGATCCTTTAGAGGAGATCAATCTAGGCAATGCATCAGTACAGCAGCCTACCTATATTAGCACCTAGTTGGATCCTATAGCCAGGAACCAATTATTGGTTTTTCTAAAAGAGTACAAGGATTGTTTTGCTTGGTCTTACAATGATTTTCCTAGATTTGATAGATCACTAGTGGAGCATAGACTTCCAGTTAAGCCAAATTTTAAACCATACAAGTAGAAACTTAGACGAATTAGTCCTGAGGTGATTCAAAAAGTGAAGGAGGAGATCGCTAGGCTCCTCAAGGCATGCTTTATCAGAACAGCCAGGTATGTTGAGTGGTTGTCCAACATAGTGCGTGTGATTAAGAAGAATAGCAAATTGAGGATATGTATTGATTTTAGAAATCTGAATTTGGCAACTCCGAAAGATGAGTACCCCATACATGTAGTGGATCTGCTGGTAGACAGTTCAGCAGGGCACAGATCTTGTCAATGATGGATGGTCATTTTGGCTACAACCAGATATACATAGCAGAGGAGGATGTTCAAAAGACAGCTTTTAGGTGTTCCGGGAACATTGGCACCTTCGAATAGGTTAAAATGCCATTTGGTTTGAAGAATGCTGGAGCAACATATCAAAGAGCAATGAACACCATCTTCCATGATCTCATTAAGGATTCTTGGAGTGTTATATCGATGATATTGTGGTAAAATCTCAGTCTATGGAAGAGCATTTGGTCCACTTGACATCAACCTTCGAAAGAATGAGGAAATTCAAGCTAAAACTCTATCCACTCAAATGTACTTTTGGTGTGTCAGCTGGAAACTTCTTAGGGTATATAGTACACAAAAAACGAATATAGATTGATCAAAACAAAGCCAAAGCCATTATTGAGGCCAAACCTCCATCAAGTAAAAAAGACTTCCAAAATTTCTTGGTCAGGTTAATTTTCTTCGAAGGTTTATTTCTAACACTGCTGGGAAAACTAAAGTTTTTTCTTCTCTATTGAAATTAAAAAATGAAGAAGACTTTAGGTGGACAACAGAGCATCAAGCTGCTTTTGAAGGAATAAAAGTCTACTTGGCCAAACCTCCAGTTCTGATGCCACCGAGGAATGACAAACCTTTGAAGTTATACATTGCTACAACTGAAGAATCATTGGGAGTCTTTTTGGATTAGGACAATGAAGAAGGCAAGAAACAAGCAGTATATTACCTTAGTAGGATTTTAAGCTCATGTGAATGTAAATAATTAGCTGTTGAAAAGCTGTGTTTAGCCTTGAACTTTGCAACAATAAAATTAAGATATTATCTTTTGCCTTCTATTGTCTTGGTAATTGCAACCACAGATTTGGTTAAACGCATATTATCTAGACCTATATTAAGAGGAAGAATAGGCAAATAGATTTTGGCTTTGTCAAAGTTCTATTTGGAATATGTCCCCTAAAAGGCAATAAAATGGCAGGTATTGGCCAATTTCTTAACTAATCATCCATGCCAATCAAAGTGTCAAGAAACAATAGAACTTGACACAGTGGATTTGGCGCCATGGCAGATGTTGTTCAACAGATCGAATGCTAATGATCTGGTGGGAATTGGTGTTGTGATTAAATCACCCCAATGAGCAGAAACCACACATGGTTTCAGAATTGATGAAATTACTTGTTTCAATAATCGAGTTGAATACGAAGCCTTGATTATGGGACTTGAGATACTTATTGGTCTACAGGCATATACAGTTGATATATTTGGATATTCTCAATTGGTAATTAATCAAGTAAATGGAATCTTTAAATGTTAAAGTGCAAGCATGTTGCCATACTATGTTGCTGTTGTACATTTTTTTTCCTATTTCTATATGGCAAATGTAACTTACATCCCAAGATTCATGAATCACGAGGCTAATAATGTGGCTAAAAAAGCTTCGAATTTTAGAAGAAAGGATAATAATACTCAGACAGATATGGGCCAAGCAACATATCAGAAGTTGATATCACCTTTAGCAAAACAAGGTTGATTAGTATAAGCCAACTAGAAGGACTTAGAAGAGCAGATTAGAGACATCCAATCATTAAATATTTGACTGGTCCATTTTTGAAGGCCAGCAAAAAGCTTAAGTTACAATCCATGCAATTTATAGTGTACGGGAATGCTCCTTACAAAAGAGGGGCAGATGGTCTCTTATTAGAGTGTTTGGGACCAAAAAAAGCATTGACTGCCATAGCTGAGTTGCATGAGGGCATTTGTGGTGCTCACCAACCTAGAGTTAAGATGAGATGGCTGCTTCGAATGCACTCTTATTATTGGCCAACCATCCTTAAAGACTGCATAGAGTATGCAAAAGGTTGCTAGGCATGCCAAAAGCATGGTATGACAAAACATGTTCCAATAACTGATCTACATACACTAGTGAAGCCTTGGCCCTTTAAAGGATGGGCAATAGATATGGTACAAAAAATTTATCCACCTTCTTCGAAACAACACCGTTTCATTCTAGTAACTACAAACTACTTTACAAAGTGGGTTGAGGTTAAGCCCTATAAAACTATGGATCAGACAGAAGTAATTGATTTCATCAAGGAATCGATCTACAGGTTTGGTATTCCACAGACCATAAATGTGGATAATGGGACTGCGTTCGATGGAAAGTTAGTAAAAACTTTCGAAACAGAATTTGAAATTAGTCTTATTAATTTCACCCCCTATTATGCACAAGCAAATGGCCAGGCAGAGTCATCGAACAAATCCTTGAAGAAAGGAATACAGAGGGTTGTTAAGGACAATCCTAGAGACTAGCATAATTTACTATTAGATTTGTTATGAGCTTATAGAACGTCTTAAAGATCAAGCACAGGAATTACCCCATATGCCTTGGTATATGAGCATGATGCAGTATTACCTGTTGAGATCAATATAAAGTCTTAAGGGTCAAATGCTAGGATCACCTAAGCACTAATCAAAATCATCAAAGCATGTGTTTGGAATTGGAAAATATAGATGAGGCCAGAATTTTGGGACTAAACAACATCCTTCTACAAAAGAAAAAAGCAGCCAAAAGCTATAATAAAAGGGTCCAACACCTTAGCTTTGATGAAGGGGACTTAGTTTGGAAAACAATACTTCTAGTAGGAATTAAAACCACAAGTTTGGCAAATGGTCACCTAATTGGGAGGGGTCATACCAAGTCTATAGAGTCTTGCCTAGGGGAGCCCACCATTTGAAGAACCTCAATGGATATGTGCACCCAAAAAAAATTAATGGTAGATATTTGAAGCATTATTGCCCAACTGTGTAAGAAGCACGAGGAGTATAGGAGCCTCACACAAAATATCAAGAAGAAATAAGAAACATTTGGGTAAGTAATAGTGTTTCATTTCATAATAAGTTAAGTACATCTTGCCACAATTTGGCCCAAAATTCATTACAATGTTTCAACTGTTCCTTTACAATAAGTTCTATACTTCTAAGTGTTGGGAACAGCTGAATAGCAATGTTCATCTCATATCTGTGGTTGGATAGCCCCTGGTGAGAGGAATGTAGTTTCTGTGCTTTCTGCTCCAAGGCTAGGTTAACTGTTGCTAGCTCCTTCTCTAATTTTTCCTTCCTGTGTAGTAGTTGAGCTTGGAGCTGTGTGGCAGAGGAGTGTTGTCCCTTCAACATTGAAACTTCAAAGTGGACATGAGAGACAAACTCCTTGTCTTTTAGATATTCTTTCTCTGCAACCTTAGCCACTTGATAAATATTGACATAGAATTCGATGGTTGTTGCTGCCTAAGACAAATGACCTATGAAGGTAGCATTTGTCTGCTCAAAGAATTGGCAACATTTGAGGAACCCATTCTTGATTGTTAGCTTTTCTAAGGCTTCAAATGGGATCCTTGAGAAAGTCCTGATCAGCTCCAAACATATGCCTAAATCCACCTGAGGAAGAGGAAGAGTGGATTCAGCAGCAGAAGAGCCTCCAATGATCTCCAAGAAGGAGTTAACTAAATCCAAGGGCTCAACCTCTCTACTAGATGGAAGCACTCATGTAGATATGCCAAATAAGCTTGTCGGTTGAGCTTTGAAAATGTCCATCTCTTCCTCTGACAAGGGGATCGTGGAGGAGCTACTAGTGGAAGATAATGCTGAAGTGATTGGTCCTAGCCACCAACAGGTCCAGGGAAAGAGGACTGGAGCAGGGCATTGAAGAAAGTGTTAGTAGGCTGCCAATGCCATCCCCAGAGGTACTAACTGCTGGTGTAGAAAGGGGAGTAACAGGCGTGCTCTCAGAAGGTAAAGGGTTGGCTAGGATTCTGGGAGGTGTGGAAGCAGGTAAAGGTGAGGAAATTGTTACCAAGGGTTAATTAAGGAATTCGGCAGGATTAGGAGAAGGAAAGGAAGAGATGATTGGTAAGTCAAGTTTGAAAGGAACCAAGGAAAAGGCCATAAGGAGTGTAGAGGCAGAGGTTAGGAATATAATCTGCAGAGGCTCTACACTAACTGGAAAGTTGATATCTGCTTTCCCTTTTCCTTTCAGGGCCTTCTTCAATTCTGTAAAGGTCAATAATGATCCCCCAATACTGTGTGGAGGAGAAGAAGAAGGTAACAAAGAAGGTACAAGTAGGCTAGTTGTTGCTACATGTCAAAAGAAAAGTGGTATAAAAACAAAGCTGAAAGAAGAAATCAAAACCATAGGTGTTGACAAAAGCAAGAAGAGTTACCAGCAATTGTAGTAATGATAGTTGGGCAGCTGCGAAGGGTGTGATGTTTAGCAGCTTTGCTCTTCCTTGCAGCCTCCTATTGTGTTACCTTGACAACAACAACCTCTTCCTTTGAAATTTTCTACTGCATCTTTGTAGCTTGACTTTTCATGCTCCTTTTGGAAGACGATAAGCTCTACAGTTTGGATTCCCGTAGTTCTGAATCTGATCTCACAAGTGCAATGTAAAATAGATAAACATCAAAGAGTCCAAATCCAGCAAATCTTTTGAAAAATCAATTTTGAATCAAATTGCCAAAAATGGACTGCTTTGCCAGATACAGAGTCACCACCTAAATATTTTTGAAAAATTTAAGAAACCCATGACTCGTGCCAAAGGCTCCGTCATGAATTGAGCACCCCCACGGCCTCTACTAATCATGATGTGAATCTTATTTACATTATATGCTCTTGTTCTGATTTATTAGGCTAACTTACTATGTGTTGCGCACACAAGTATAGACTAAGTTGCAAGAATTGGAAAACTTGATCTCATCTTTGTTTTTGAAAATTGTTTCGAATATGTACCACTTGAAAAAGTGATCGCATATGTACATTACTCAAATTATTCCAATTCAAGCAATTGTCCTTCATCCACAGGCATTCAGGCAATTTATCACTTCAGCAGTTAGCCTCATTGCAAGCATGCTAGACATGGCAACAATCACATGCATGTGATATGCTAAAGTACAAAAATGCTCACCTCGTACTCCAAGGCAAGCCAAAAGAAACAAAAGAGTTAGAAAACATGCATGCCCCTAACCAATACAACATGACTAATGCAACACATGTAATAATGCAATTAATAGGCTCGGCCACTAATTATGTCATGTGAGTCAATTTGATAGCATCCGGTTTAAACACGTATTCAACGAAGTATTTAAATGACAATGCATTGTTAGAAAGATGAACCGAGTCTCGATGCATGCAAAATAAGTGGATGCAAATCATAGAGTATGCTAAAAGAAACATGATGTTCTAAAACTAACCACCATAACCAAGTAAATAAAAGGGAGAAAGACGTGGGGTTGAAAGACATACATATTATTATAATTGTGCCCTCACGCAGGAGGGTCCAAATAAACTAACTAGCTATTACAAAACGAATTAACTAACTATGCTAGCTAGTTGTTACAACATCACAACTAATTAACTGTTCTAGCTAATTATTACAAATTGGAACTAACTAATTAATTACACTAGTTAATTAATTACAAAATTCTAATTAGCTAACTAATTAATTACAACATGAATACAACATGAAATAAAATAACTAAATTAACTAATTAGCCCCGGGAAGCGAGGGATGCTCATGCATGCCCGAATTTCCACCTGAAAAGCACACTGTTATGCTACCAGAATGCTTCTGCTGCAAAGTAGAACATCTTTCGCGTCAGCCACTGCTATGTTTTGTTCCAAAAACACTGTTGTTCAATTTTACAAAAGTGGCCGGCAGGCGAGAAGTGGTGGCAAGCTGGCCACAAATGGTAGCCTGCCGTCCAGAAATAGTGGCCTACCGGCCACTGACGCTTGGTTCTCTCTGCTGCAACAAAAAGCATACAAAGCACAAATAGGGTATTCTCAAGGTACAATTGTACTGTGGCAAGCTTAATTCACAAGCCATCAATCGATGCAATTTTATTGCATGATGGTCTATGAACCAAGGTGTACTACTTTAATAAATGCGACAAGAAAGACTCTCAAACCTCCTCCCTATCATGAATTGATCAAGAGAAGTGGTTGACCTTGGAAGACTTGAACCATTTCATCACTAGCAAGTACGAAATTTCTCAAGTTTCCATGTGTTCAATTAACGTCCGATTGAACACCAAGTTGATTATTGTCTTGCCTCATTTTAATCCTCATTTTATTACTCTATTTTAATTACCAACCATTCCTTAGCCAATTGAGTCCAAAAATGAGCTTTAAGTACTCTAAAAGAAAGGAGCACCAAACCAAGTGTTTGTTTTAGGTATGAGAGAAGTGTCATGTCGTTGGTAATGAACCCACAAAGGGATTAAACCATTAAGCACAAGACCTCAATCTCAAGCTTAAGCAAACAAGTAGCTTGAAACAACTTTCAAAGCAAAGAAAAAGCCAAGAAATGAGGGAGGTTGCAGAGGTGATTAAAGGTGATCACAAGTATGGAAAGTAAGAAATAAATGCTATCAACTCAAATAGGTTGGTAGCTAGGGCCTAAACCACCAAGCCTATGAGGACAATTACACTACAAGCATGCAATACAAGGCTCAAATGCAATTAACAACCAAAAATAGTCCTAAAACAGTTCTAAAATAGTCCTAAAACATACTGGAATTAAGACAAAAAAAAGCTAGAACAATAAGCTAAAACATGGAGCATATTAAGCTAGTGAGCAAACACAAGGAGGGGAGGCTATCCCCTTCATTTTTAGGACTTCAAAACAATATTTTTAGCCTATAAAAAATACTGAAATTTAGTGGTAAAAAGCTCAAAAAAAGTTGATAACAAGATGGGAAACATAAAGGTAAAAGCCTATGAAACAAGATTTAAAGAAGGGTGATACACCGTTCTACCTTTAATGGCTTTAAACCACAAGTTTCAACCCAAAAATACAGTCCAAAAATAGTCAGAAAAGATGAGGACAAAGTAGTGTAGAGAAGACCAAGGTTATACCTCTTAAAGAGGAATAACACTTTGTTTCACAAACAACAAGTCTTTCACTCTCAAAGGTTGAAATTTGGACTCAAGAATCTCAGCAAGAAGAGCTCCAATATTGGTTTCAGAAGTGTAGAGAGAGAGAGTGTATAGGTTGCAAGATAGAGATAGAGAGATAATTTCAAGTTTTGGTCCCTTTGGAATTTTTTGTAACCTAAAAACATGAAGAAAGGTCAAGTATATATAGAAAAACATGAGCCTCAGTCGAAAATATCTAGATACAAATAGCTGGACCTTTAGGGAGACAGCTGGAAACAAATATCTGGGCTTTACACAAGTGGCCGACAGGCCACTAGTAGTGGTCAGCCGTCCACAAATAGTGGCCTGCCGGCCACAAAAATCTGCTTCGAGGCCTGACTTCAAATGGACATATCTCCTTCATCCGGACTCGATTTAGGTGATTGTTTAGTCTAAATTGAAGCCCCAGAAGTCTAATTTCCAATGATGGAAGCCACACATCTAAATTCTAAGTGTGTAAATAGATATTCCTATTTTAGTGAAGGTTGCTCATTTCTATCTTAACCGGATTGATGCCTAACTTCAAACGGCCATATCTCCCTCATCCGAACTCTGCTTTAGGAGATTCTTGAGTCTAAATTGAAGTCCCGGAAGTCCAATTTCCAATAATGGTGACTTCACAACTAAAGTCAAAGTGTGCAAAGAGATAGGCCTAATTTAGTGCAGGCTGCTCAGTTCTCTCTTAGCGGTTTCATGCTCAACCATTTTCCCAACTAGTTTTCTTCTCTCACCTCCAATTTTCTTCAACTCCAAACCTATAAATAAGATGTTTTCAAATAGTTTTCAAAGAGTTCATCTCTCTTCCATTTATTTCCACTTTGTCCTTACTCGGTTTACCGACAAATGCAATATTTTAAACGAAATGCAAGTCTCGGAACATCATAGAAACATTTGAAAAAATATTTTGAAAAATAGGATTTTAAGGTCTAAAATAGTTTTGGTCAAAATGGGATGTAAGGTTGGGATTTAAAAGCTCTTCTTGCTGAAGGAATCGAACGTTTGTACAACATAACTTTTATCATCGAGTGATCAACCTGAGGCGCCCAAGTCTTAAGGGTGGTCAAAAATAGGGTGTCTACATTCTTCTTCTCAGATCTTTGAAATACAAGGACCTCCTTGGCCTGCTCCTTTTTTACTACTTTAGCCGCTGCTACATTAACAACATAGGTAAGAAGTTGGGTAATAGGGGAAGTTGGCATCTTCCTTCTCTTCAAAGGGGCTTCTTCTTCTTCTTCTTCTTCTGTTTTTAAAAGGACCTTAGGGGCCTCCTCCACAAGCTCAAGCTTAATGTGGGCCTTTCTTTTCTGCTGCTTGCCCTTCAGTGTGGCTAAGTTTGTGCTCTCTGAAGTGAAGCCTCTTGCAAAGCTCCTACACCAGCAAAAAAAACTGTAAGTAAAAGATTAATATAAATAAAGGAAAGGAAAGACAGGAGAAAGGGCATAACAAGTACCCTTTTTTACAGCAACCCTGGTAATTCTGGGTAAGGAGGTTACGGTAGGGAGTAGAGGCAATGGTAATGTCAGCCTCCTTGGTTTTGGCTTGCCTACCCTGGGATGGCAGATCCAAATTCTGTAGTAAATTCGAGGTAAAGGTAGTGAGCTACACCTCCATATTGATAGACCACCAGGTCTTGAACCTGGTCATGGCCCTACTGGAGCCAATAAAATATACAAATTCGAAGCTAGAAAGATCTCTTCTGAACTTGACTGTTGCTTCGTCCAGCATGGATTTTGGTACCTTCAAATTTCTGGTGTCAAGATCAGAGTTGGCATGGCTGCAGAGTGGAACAAGAATCCCTTGGCTAAGCCCAAATTACCTTGCGAACTGGAAGGGACAGTAGGCTTTAGAGATACACTTGTAAGCTCTGGGATTCAAAGTGCCAAGAAAAAGATCCCCTGGCAGCAGAATGGAGGCCTACATTTCCTTGTGAATAGGCAAGTAGAGCCAACCAGAAAATCCCTCAACCATGCTAGCCCTACAGCGGCATCGAAAAGGTTGAAAAAGGAAGGCCGAGCAGCCAATGGCAGATGATGAAAGAAAGATAAGTAGTAAACAAAGCTAGATAGATATCAAGAAACTCTGGCATATTTCTCTCCATAAGTAGTAGGATCTTGTACCAAAAATCTTAAGCTACAGGAATTGAGGTCAATGAAGTATGCAAAGAGCCAAAGTTTGAGGATCTAAATTGGACCCCCTTTATTAGGCTCTAGAGGTCTCTCGCAAAATTGGGAACAAACTCTATATACATGGCCCAGAACATAAGGAGCCAGGGCTATTCTCTTCCCTAAAGCTAGAGCCTTAGTAAGGGGGACGAATTCAGGCATTATTTTCTAAGAGGAAGTACAGAAAAAGAATTTACAAAGCCAATAAAGGATGAAAGAAAAAAACTCACGGTCGGTCACATGACCTTCCTTTCTATTCTCAGAGGTTACAAAATTACTATAGAAAGAATTACAAGAAGGAATAGAGAATGAGACCTTAAGGTCTGGATAGTAAGGGCCAAAAGTGCCACCAGCAGATGAAAGCCCTAGAAGGTGGCACATATCAAGAATGGTGGGGGCCATCATACCGCACCGAAATTAGAAGAAGTTAAAAGCAGGATTCCAGAAGCAAAGGGCAGCAAGGATAAGAAAAGGGGCCTCAGGAATTACGAACCTCGAGAGTCGAAGGGCATCAAGAATGCAAAGGTCCTCCAAATCTTGTTCCTGAGCTCCAATTACTCTGTCATACCACTCTTCCTACTCAGTCTTCAATGTTGGCTCGCAGCGATAAGGTTAGTTAACCCTCCAACTCCCCCAGTTATGGCTTCCTTTATAGATATGGTTGTGTTCCTCCAGACGTGGGTATTGTGGAGGAAGTGTAGCAGGGGCCTCCTTAAAAATGGGGCCAAGAACGTATTCCCCTAGAACGTGGTGACAATGGACGAAGATTCGACCATCAATCGTACTCAGACCCTCTGGTGTCTGATATCTGGCTATCTCATCAGTAATACATCTCCTCAAAACCACTGAGGGATTTAAATGCTCAACAACTGGTACTTTCGCAAAAAAAAAGAAGCCATTAGTAAGAGATTGAGAGGAGGGTGAGGAGAATGAGTTTGAGAAGGGTAAAGAGTTGAAATTAGCAACAATGGGAGTGAGAGTAAAGATTGGACAAACAAATAGGTAAGAGAACGAGAAATCGGGGCTTTAAACCTTCCTGTCCAAAATTACCCATTTAACCTAAAGGGTCAAATAGGCCCAAGTTATTTTTTTTTTTTACTCTTGACCGATGTGGGATTAAGACCTGTTAAAAATAAATAAATAAATAAAAAGGTCCCAAAAACACATTTTTTTTTTTTTACCTTCTATAAAGAAGTGTTCCTTCAAAGCAGCACCTTGTTACTTTGTAAAGGAAGAAGATATACTTCGAAGTGTTTAACTTGGCTTTGAAGTGTTTAGCTAGGCTTCGAAATGAGTAGTTGGCTTCGAAGCCAGTTTTTTGTTAAAAAGCTCAAGACTATACCTTAACTCGAGTAAAGTTAGAGCATGTTTAACAATTTGAAGGTCTTAAAAGTATGACCCTAGGTGTTCTACCAAAGAAGATTTCTTTCAAAGGAATAGTTTATTATCTTTTGAGAAAAGGAAATGTACTTTTAAGTGCTTTGTTTGGCTTCGAAATAAGACGGTACTGTAAGGCCAATACTTGCTGGAATAGTGCGAGTGTTTTGCAAATTAAAAGACTTGCAAATTAGCAAAAATGAAACCCATGCCTTTAAATTTCAAAAAGACAAAAGTACATTCTTGGACTTTCTACTGAGCAGAGCCCTTCGAAGAAGTATATTATCACTTCTTGAAGGAGACTATGCAGGCTTCAAAATAGATGGGTTGCTTCAAAGCTAATATTTGTTAATTATATGAACAAGTTGAATGACAAAAGTCATGTATATTAACAAATACAAACCATGTAGCATAGAAACCCAATTTCATTAATGCAAATATCTTGGGAAAGCCTATTTGCCTACATTCTCAATTTCATAAAAGTAAGGAATGGACAAGGTTACAAGGTCATGAAATTTTGCCTAGCAAAATTCAATAAATACATGTTCCTTCTCTAACCTTTCCTCTACCCTATCTAAATTTGGCTTATCTAATTGATGATCCCTTATTTGGTAGAAAATTTGTTGGGCCCTCATTTCAAATTTCATTTGCTTCAAGGCTTTCTCCATTTCATCCACCTCATTCATCCCATACATACCCTCCATATCAACGTCTTCCCCATACTCTGAATCAGGCTTCTTGAAATCTTCATATTCTTCAAGAAGATTTTCTACTTCATATTGAGTTTGGGTGCAAATAGCGGAGATCTCGTCCAATGATTCGCTAGTGGCCAAGACATTCTTGTGCCAATTGAACAGCAAAAGGAGCTGGTCCAAAAAAGTGTGAAGTTCTATTTGGGCCACTGGGTTGAGGTTGTGACTTCAAGAGATAATGTCACAAACCCATAGAAAATTCTTGTGAGAAGTGTCATCTTGAAGGGCTTCGAAAGGTAAATGAGAAAAGGCAGCAAGCAAGGTCTGAGCTTAATACTGCTGATAAGTTGTTGGAAGAACTGGAGCCTAATAAGGAGCGAAATATTGGCTTTCGAAGAGGATATGTTTTAATTCCTTAATCCAATTAGGATTAGGAGCAAGGAGAGGAGCAATTGGGTCCCCTCCAAAAGAAGGTGGAAACTGAGGCTCATTTACACACTCTAACCAGTCAGAAGAGCAAAGTTTTGCTTTCTTAGCTAAGAGTGAAAGGCTCATTCCCAAAGCTTTGATGGGGTGAGAAGTCTTTCACACTATTTTGGTCGATAAGGTAGAAGTATACCATGTCGAAAGCAAGTTGTCTTCGAGACAACGAAGACAGTCAAATGGGACATAGGGATATACCACAGAGCTGTGCGAAGAGGGAAGAATCGTAGTGGGGTCATCGAATTCAACAAATTTGTGATGAATTCGCTCCCTTGTTTGAGCTTGGGTTGGTGTTGGCTAAGCGTTCCAACCAGTATTTCCAGTGGAAGAGGAGGCAGTTTCATCCCATGCAAAAGTTCTTTCGAGATTGATCATCATTGCCCAAAACCTCTTGGTATGCTTGATCAATAAAATAGGGGGTTTGATTAGCCATCAGAGATATATCAATCCTTTCGTTGACACAGATAGTGGAGGTAGGGTTCAAACACAAGAGAGAATTTAATAAAGTTCAGTGTTTTGAACATTGCTTGGAGATGGTTACACTTCCAAGATAAATAAATTCCATGCACGTCCTAGAACGTGAGCAAAACACATTGATCCACTAATATTACCAAGTATTGGCTATATTAGTGCGGGGGATAATGTCGGCTATATATTTTGTGCAGACCTGTTGCAACCTGACACGTGGATCATAAGGGGCAATTTGGAGAATAAGTATCGAACTCCAATCATCAACAGACACATAGCAACTTATAGCAATGGCAATGAAACCGCAACGCATGGGAACAGTCAGGATACCCAGGGTGAAGTGGCCAAACAATTGCTTACAGTTTAAATTCAAATTCAAGAGGGAAGCACAAGCATAAGAGTGGAATAATGGAAGCAAACTGTTCAGAGCCAGACTCAGTGATCATGGATATCATTTCGACAGTTATCACTTACTTCGGTGGTTATCAGCCGCTTCAATGGTTATGTTATAGCGATCCCAGTTGTCCCTTTACTGTTCAGTTGTATTCCGGACTCGGTTCCGTGGAGTTGGTAGTTGTATCTATCGTGGTGTCATCCTTTAATTCCATATGTTTGAATTTTAGGATGTGTTGGGCTTGGTCGTTACAGGTTGGATGAGCCTTGGTTGCATTTTCTTGTTGCCCAGTTTTTAGGCGGTCCGCTCGAGCGGGTCTTATTGCGCTCGAGCGGGGTTTGCACCCTTCCAGCATTTTGTGTCCCTGCAAAACATCTGCAGGTGTGTTTTCTACGCTCGAGCGGATTTCCTACGCTCGAGCGGGTAGCGCTCGAGCGGGCCTTTTGGCGCTCGAGCAGGTAGTTCTTTTTCTGTAAAGTTCTAGGAGATGAAAATCTACGCTCGAGCAGATTGGTTTTTGGCGCTCGAGCGAGTGTATTTTATCTTTGTGTCTTGGCGCTCGAGCGGGCCTTCTTGCGCTCGAGCGGATCCAGTTTTTTGTTCTTGACGCTCGAGCGTCCTGTTCTCCGCTCGAGCGGACCTGTCGTCTATCAGATGGCAGCTGGGCATTTTTGAATCACTTTTTACACTCACTCTCTCTCTCTCTCTCTTACTTTCTAAAAATATCTTTTGAGAGCTCCTCTCTCTAGAAAATACCTTCTCTCTAGGGATTGATCTAATTAGAGTATTCTCCTTTCCTTCGACCTTTGCAAAAAGTGTGTTGATCGTCAAGGGCTTCGTTTTGATCCGAAAAGTTTAAAGTTTGGAGCACTTTGGTTTTGGTTTCTTCTCCATTTGAGCTCTAACTTCGAGGTAGGGATATCCTACTCCATTTTATGAGCTTTGTCTTTAAATTTTTGTGTTTCGATATGTTGGGGGTTGTTGGGTAATTTTGAGAAAGTTTGGGGTCATTGTGTAATTTTCAAAAGAGGGGTTTTCAAAGTTTAAAACCTTTATGTATGTAATACATTGAAAAATGGACTTGGTGTTGGATTATTGATGAAAAATGGAACCTAGGGTTGGTGTTGTAATTATGGGAAAAAGCCCTAACTGTTGATAAATTAATTTGTATAATTAATTTTGGGAAATGAGAAATTGAATAAGAAATATTCAAATTGGAAAGGTATGGGATTAAAGGGTGTAGTTGGATTAATTTATCGCCCACCTAGACATAATGTTGATATTTTATCCATTTGGTGCATTTATTTCCTGTTTAGACATAACTGCTTTGGGCTATCAGTGGAGGATAGTCTTGATTGTTGTAGACAATGCATGATGATTAGGCAAACTACAACTAATCCATTGAATGTGTCATCGAATATGACGGTTGAAAAATACATTAACTTTTTGTATTGATTGATTATGTATATGACATGTGTTTAGGGGTGAGCATGGACTGGATTGGTCCGGATTGGGAGAAAACCAGAACCAATCCATTATCTACGGTTCCTGAAAAATTAAAACCAATCCAATCCGTTTACATTGTGGAACCAATCTGAACCAATCCGTTAAAAAACGGATTGGATCGGTTTAGGACCACGGATTTAAATAATTAAATAACAAAAAAAATATAGACATTACATTTTCATTTGAGTGATAAACATGTAAACAATATAGTCTGAGTGATAGACCTGTAAACAATATAATCTGAGTGATAAACCTGTAAACAATATTATATAAGTAAACATCTTATTTGAAAACCTGTAAACAATATTATATAAGTAAACATCCATTCCACTAGCATTTCCATTCCAATAGCAACTCCATTCCTGTAAACCTGTAAACAATACAAGTAAAAACAACATCCATTCCAGTAAACAACATCCATTCCAAGTAAACAGCATTTCCATTCCAATAGCAACATCCTATTTGTCAAATCTTTCCCATATATGAATATACATTCACAACCCTGTTTGGGTCCTCCAGTATTTTATGGTATTGGAGCCAGAGCCATCTCTCTCTCATCTACTTTGTCTCCCTCTTTCTCTCTTACTGATATGGCCATCAGCTCTTTCCACTTTCTTCTTTAACTGTTCATCTCCACAATATTATCAACCATGTATCTGTTAAAATTTGATTAAAAAATATTCTATTATGGAGAGACCAATTTACATTGATCCTGATTTGCAATGACCTGTTTGGCTATATAGATGGCACAATTGTTGCACCCTCAAGAAAGACTGCTGATAAAGAAACTCATAAACAGGTTAATAATCCAAGCTATAAATCATGGGTTCAAATGGATTAGTTCTTGGTAAGTTGTCTCAAAGCAACACTATCTCCCAGCGCGTTAGCACATGTTATTGGTTCACAAACCTTTTGTGAAGTGTGAAAAACCCTTGAAATGATTTTTCAGCAACAATCACAGGCTTTAAATCCTTTCAATTAAAGTGTTTGATTTATCAGGCTTTAAATCCTAGACATCTTCGACACTTTTGTGCTTTGAACTAGAACCAATCAATGTTTCTAACTATCACATTCTGCCTGAAATGATCTTACCATCTAGCAAAGTCTTTCCCCCCTAGTTTAATTTCCATAAACACTGATTTGTGCATCAATGGTTACAAACAACAGAAAATAGAAATACAAAACAGAGATGAAATCAGAAAAATAAAAATAGAAATACAAAAAAAATAAATAAACAATTGATCTAAAAACAAAAAAAAAACAGAAAAAAAAAAAACAAAAAACTCAGTCTGAGATAAAACAGAACAAAAACAGATGACATGAACAATCACATTTCAGAGTGTGACACAATGAAAACATAAAACATAAACAATAGATCTAAAAACATAATGAAAACATAAAACATAATAAAAATAAAAATAAAAAAATAAAAAATAAAAAAAAAATCTCCTACTTACATTTACCGAATCCATTGTAGATGACATGAAACAATCGATCTAATCTGCGATGAATGATCTGGGAACCCATTTCAGAGTGTTAGAGAGAGAGAGAGAGAGAGAGAGGAGCTCACCGAAAGAGGAAGACAACAGCTATAGCTATCGATCTAATCTGAGATGGATGATCTGAGAACAAATAAACAAAAATAGTCACCGATCCGAGAGAGAGAGAGAGAGAGAGAGAGAGAGAGAGAGAGAGAGAGAGAGAGATGAGAGATGAGAACACCGAGAGAGAGAGAGAGAGAGAGAGAGAGAGAGAGAGAGAGAGAGAGAGAGCTCACCGACAGAGAGAGACGAGCAGCAGCACACCGATCTGATCTGAGATGGATGAGAGTATGAGAGAGAACTCAGTCTGAGATGGGAAAGAGAAGAGAGAGAGACACCATCGATATAGAGCCTTGAGATGAGAGTGAGAGGCGTGAATGAGTGAGATGAGGCTGCTTGACCTGGATTAGGTTTACATTTTAGTATTTATATCATATAAGAAATTATATGGTGTGGGAAGGTATATAGTATACAAATATAGATTATTTCTAGATGGTCCGGATCGGTTCCAATCCAGAACCATGGGGTTCAACCCGGAACCGATCCGTGGCCTACGGATTTTGAAATTCTCAATCCGGAACCGAATCACGGATTCAAAAAACCAATCCAAATCTATTGGATTGCCCTACCTGTGTTTATATACATTGTGTTGTGTGGGAGGAGATAGAGGATGTACTCCACGGTTTAGAAGAAGATAGGGAATGGACCTCTAAACCGGAGATTGTTTTACATTGATATAACACTACAATGTGTATCAGTTGTGAAGTATGGAAGTGTTTTGTTATATTGATACATCACTACAATGTGTATCATTTCTGAAGTATGGAAGTGGTTTAATGTGTTATCGATACAGCACCAAAATGTGTATCCTTTGGTTTAATGTGTTATTGATACAACACCAAAATGTGTATCCTTCACGAATTTCGAAAGTATTTTTTAGATGAGTTATAATCTCGTCAAATCATTTGGCCAGGTTCTGAGCCTTGTTTTCAAACTCAAAGTTGAATAAGAAATGGAAAGTGAAATGTAACATGGACATGATTGTCATGAAACTGTAATACGGTATAAGTTGGAATATAAGTGTGGACCATCTATTGAATGCTATTATTTTAGTCATTGTTTATAGTTGGTTTAGTGTATTTCTACTGGGCTGTGGCTCACCCTATATGAGACATCATTTTCAGGTATAGGTGCTATGCCACCTCTAAGGACGTAGCTTGGGAGGCTTGAGGCTGTTAGATTACTTTTTTTGTTGTTTTGATGTATTACATGTATATCAAGCAAAGGGCTTTCTGTGTATAGAGTTAGCACTCTCTTTTTGTAACCAAGTGTTGACTTGGAAAGTTGTAAACCCATAAGGCATATACTTTTGTTGTCAACATGTAATACGTTTTGTAATGATTACTCTGATGGAATATATTTATACTTTACTCTCTTATGTCTAAGCATGCTATTGTTGGTTGATTTGTGGGTTTATTTTGAGGGCGTTACAGGTTATCTTCAGAACCTATAAATAGAGGAGAGTGTTGATAATGCAGGGATGCAGAAACCAGATCCAAAAACCAATTTATTTACTTTATATTTTCCAGTCTTTTAAATTACAGTCTTTATATTCTTGTACTGCACTTCAAATTCTTAGGAGTAGTTCTAAGGTCGTTCGTTGATGTAATCCCCTTCGAAGCTATGGAAGTGCAAAGGTACTATTGTAAACTCTGGTTCACTTAATAAAGTTTGATTTCTGCCACTGTAATTCCCATTTCTTTTACTTTGATTAAGTCTTCTTAATTTTTTCCTAAAAACTAAAGCCATCAGTAAAGTCCTCTTCATTAAGGCTAAGAGAACTTCGTCTGACTAATTGGTTGGCATTTACTAATCTTTGTAAGGACTTATTGATTCTTGCTGGCACGCATGAATTACATTTCTGACATTCGAAAGTCAAAAAAGCCAACAAAAATAATAAAAAACAAACAAACAAACAAACTATCAAGCTGGTGAATCTCTCAAGATGTACACACACTCACACACAGAGACCTTGAAAAAATTGTAGCTATAAGGCTTGAGGAAGTCTATAATGGCGTGAATTCATTCTAAGATCTAGATCTGTCTCACGATCTAAGGAGGTTGCCGTCGACGGTGGATTTCTACTACATTGCTCCTTTACACCTCGAAGATCGGATCTATCACTCTTGCATTGTCAATTTCTTGGTGTGAATGAAGTCGGTGTCGAAGACCTTCCCTTTTATTCTCTCAGCTAGATTTGAGCAAAGAAAAGGAAAACGAAGACTCAAAGGAGAAGAAGATTTGAGATCAGCAGCGACAGAGATAGTGGTGTCAGCGACGACGGAGGTAAAGAGGAGAGAGAAGAGAGAGAGAGAGATGAGGAGAGACAGTATGAATGAAGTTGGTGCCAGCTAGATCTAAGTGAAGAAGAGGAAGACGAAGCCTCAAAAGGAAAGAAGAGTCAAGATCAACGGCGACGGAGGTGGTGGTGTCAGCAGCGATGGAGGTGAAGATGTGAGAGAGAGAGAGAGAGAGAGAGAGAGACAATTGGTTGTTTAGGGTTTAGTTTGGAAATTAATTTATATATGGGTATTTTGATCATTTCATATAAACATATTCTTATGAACAAAGTATTTAGAGTGTGAATTTTTTACCAAACAAAATTTTAATTTGGATTTATAAATTGAATGCCCTTTTAAATTTATTATATATATAGAAAAGATTAAAAGTTTGATATATGTTTCAATTAAGTTGAGCGCCTAAAAAACCAAAAACAAAAAATTGAAACTATCATGTTGATGCCCATTTAATCATGTGGGACCTACATGCAAATAGAAGAGAAGAGAAAAAAATTACAAACACGTAGAGGTGCAAGTGTGTCTATAGTAAGGTTTAAATAAAAGGTTGTGAGGATACAACTGTCAGTTACACCCCTCATGTTTTGGTAATTTTTGTTTCCTTCTTTCACACGCACGTAGTTCCCCCTTTAATCATCAAAAAAATAAATAATTTCGTCAAAATAAATTTTTTGAGTTCTCAATTCGTATTTTCTTATTCTTAGTAAAATTTTTAAATATTTTGGTCAATTTTTTGTATTATTTTAGATGCATCTAACTAGATATACTTAAAAAGTAAAATATTTATAAACAAATCTATAAAAATAAAAATAAATAAAAATAAAAAAGGGTAAATTATCAATATGTCATAATAATTGGACTTAATTCCCATCAAATCCTATTAAAAATAAGTCCTAATAAAATCATCACTAAACATAATTTTTTGTAACGATTTTTGTGCATATCGCTAAAAATTGATGATTAATGACTTTTTTATCATGATTTTTATAAATTGTCACTAAAACTTATAATTAATGACATTTTTTTGTAACAATTTTTTTAAATTGTCCGTAAAACTTATAATTAGTGGCATTTTTTGTTACAAAATTTTCAAATTATCATTAAAAATTTACAATTATTGACATTTTTTAATAGTGTTTGATAAAAAAAACGTCATTATTTAACATAAGATTTATTGAATAATAAATCCACGTATTATAACCTACACGTATATCCCCAAAAAAATTAATAAATACCAATAAAACAAAAATGCACTAAATTTTTTAGTATTTAGTGAATTTTAAAAAATAATCATAAATTTCATAATTTTTAATAAAAATTTTCATCAAAAGATTTCATCATATTCCTTTTTCTCTCGGGGAGATATTGCACAAAAAAAAAAAAAAATTAAGATTTGACTCTTGTAATAAAACAAATGTTAAGTTTTTTTATTTTTTCAATTTAAACTCTAATTTTTTAATATTTTCAATAAACTATTTACCTATTTTTATCAAGGAAAATCGATAAAAAAAAAATTATTCTAAGGTCCCTCTCCCATTTTTATTAATGAAAGAGATTCACAATATTATTTTTTTATGTCTAATGTCTCTAAAACCACACCCATATATCAGATCAGAGAAATTTGACTCTCTTTCCAGTCTTCATTCTATCCAAACCAAACCCTCTCTCTTTGTGCACATTCCTCTCTCTCTGCTCCTTTCTCCTCGGTCTTCATCTCTGACGCCGCCGACTTCACCATCGCTTCTATCTCTACCACGTCGTCGCCAGAATGCCACGATCTAAGTCGGACCACCACGATTTAAGCCGCGAACCACCATGATCTGAGTCGGAGCAGGATGCCTTCGTAACAAGCACGAGCCTCCTGTTCCAGCTCTTTAATGGAGTCCAGATATAGGCTAATGTCGTACTGGGTACGCTTGTTGGAAATAAAAAAACTATCATTTCACATATGGAATTTGAATATCCTGATTCGGACATCCATGAAGACCTGTACCCGCTAGTCAAATATTCCTCTGGTGAAGTTTGTACGACTGAACAGTCTTGGAACCCTTTCTTGGAATCGATGCTCGGGGTTCCTTCTCAACCTAAAGGGACAGAGGACATGGAAGATGCCGGAAAGGATAAGAATCATATTTCACAAAATGGTGTTGCAAATGTTGGAGAAAGTAATAGCAGTCCAATTGGTGGTATAACTGTCATTACTACAAAAAAATCAAATCCATCCAAAAATGAAGATGAAAATACTCCACCTGAACAAACAAGTTCCTGTCAAGTTTGGTTGATAAATGGTGATAATGGGGTTAAAGAAGATAGTCCTCATGATGTTGATCATATTGCATGTAAAAGTGATACCTTACATAACACCCGTCAACTTCGAAACGTTCGGAGTAATACTATTGTGGCTAATGAAACATCTGAGCTCAACAGACAAGGTACTTCAAACGAGCAATTAGCTAATTCAAATACATCACTGGTTGTAGCTTTTTAGTAGGCACTGAGGGACTCTGTAGATTCACATCTTCGACTAGGCAGATGTTGTGTTTTTTTGGCGAGATTATCTTTCACTTTTGTGCATAACGATCTCTGCTTCATGTATTGGATTGAATTTCTCTGGGTTGGTTCAGAGAAATTCTCTGATTTGAACTGAATTTTCTCTAAGTTGGTCCAGAGAAATTCTCTAAGTTGTTTTGAATTTTCTCTAGTTTGAACTGAATTTTCTCTGGGTTGATCCAGCGAAATTCTCTAGTTTGAACTGAATTTTCTCTAAGTTGTTCCAGAGAAATTCTCTAGTTTGGATTGAAATTTATCTGAATTGAACTTTTCTCTAGTTGTTCAATTTTTTCTAAATTGAAATGTTCAATTTTCTCTGAATTAAAAATTTCTCTGATTATTCAATTTTCTCTGGATTAAAATTTTCTCTAAGTGTTCAATTTTCTCTAGATTGAAATTTTCTCTAGATTAATATTGAAGAACCTTAGACATTATGAAAATATTAAATGTCCTTTATACTATAAAATTTTAATATCAAGAACCTTAAAAAAAATCCCCAAAAAAATATATATTTTAACCATTAAACTCAACAAAAAAAATATATTATAGATATTATGTACAACATTGATTTTTATAGCTAAAATACCTTTTTGCCATCAATTTTACTAAACGGACATAGTTTAAATTAAAAACAAATTAAAGGTTAAGTTTAAATTAACACAATTAAAGATTCAATGTTCATTTTGTTACAAACGCCAAACTCTAGGATTTTTTATGTAATTTCCCCTTTCTCTTCCTCTATTTTTTATTTTCCTTTATCCTTTTCCTTAATAGAGCCGGTATATTTAACTGCCAATTCCATGCTAGCAGACAGCAAAACATTTTTGCTATTTTTAGTTTGTGCTTTTCATCACAGATAAAAGATCAATTACGCTTGCTGATCCCAAAAAAAAAAAAAAAAAATCAATTATGCTTCTCTACTATATTAAAAAAATCAATGAGATACTGAAAGAATCCTTACCTATATGCAATTGTGAAACTGCTTTCATATGATCCTCAATGCAGAGAGATTGATTATCCATGCTAATTGCCACGAGAGATTGAATCAGCCTTTAGAATAGCTACATAATTCACGGGTATCACAGTACCAACTTACCACTGTCTCTCCGTTCCTTTCCACCTGAGATTTCCATGGCAGCCTGGAGTCCCCACACGACGGTGAGTGGAAGTGTTAGCAATAGTGCTCTGAACAAGAAGAGCCTTTTTAATTGTGCGCCTTGAACCATATAGTGCCTCTTGTTCTGTTGCAAACTGTTCTTGCAGCCGTTTCTGCTCCTGTGAAGTTCAACCCAAAGAAGATACATACATAAATAACTAATTAATGTTATTAACAAAGCTTTAGGTGCCTCTGCAGAGTTAACAACGAATGAAAGAATGGCCAGCAAACACACGGGAACACATGCATATTCACGGTCAACTTCACTAGATGAAAATCAATATACCAACTTTGAAGAACTGTCCAATGGTCAATAAGAATGGAACCATTAGCAAATCAAAACCTAAGAACAGATGATCTTTAGCCACAGTACTTGAGAACCTAAGATGGAGGAAAATCAAAATCGATGAATAGTTTATCTATAAGCATACTCGAGATCTACGTTTCTCCTCTTCTTTCTCCTCTTCTTTCTCCTGTCGTAGCACAATATACTCTTCCAACATATGCAATAATGGAGCCTGAAATCAACAAGCAGTCGAAGATTTGAAGCTGTCTTAAACTAAATTCAATATTAGATCAAACAAGTACTAAGTTGCACGTTCACCTTTTCATATAGAAATGGTATTCCTTTCTCTATCTCCCAGGCTTTTATTTTTGCAGTTAAATTCTCAACAAAAGCTACACAAAAATGGTTTTCTCAAGTCAATAAATCATTATTGAATTATTTAAAGAAACAAAAAATTCTTCAATACAGTAAAGAAACATGGCAGAAAGCCATATGCCAAGTCAACCCATCAAACTCGGCTCTAACAAATACACGAATCATAAGTGAATTAAACCAAATAGAGAACACAACAGTAAATACGATTGTTTCAATTGATATAGTGTTGGTGATAATTACAAATAAAACACCAGAAAATACAAAAATAAAAGTTACAATAACTAATATAAGGGCTGAGGCGTGAGAAATTCGCTCTCTTTAAGGAGATTCAAGCCCTTTGCGGTTAGGCAAAGCCTCACACCGGTGCAGCAGAACAAACCTTGGCTTGTCCCCCCCAGGATACAACAGCCCGACTTAGTCGTATGGTTCACCAATACTGCACAATTAGTTGAACCCAAAGCTTTATCACACACACCCTTTTTTATTTTCCTGATAATCTCACTCAAGACATAACAACACAACCAAAACTTCTTTTCTCGTATATTAAGATATGACATAAGCTCAATATATATATAGAAATGAAAACTTCTTAGGCAAGGTTCTTGGTAGATAAGAATTGATGGACTTGACCAAGACTTGGTGTGGATAAGTATTAGTGGACTTGACCAAGACTTGGAAGCTTATCTTGGAAGACTAAGGTGGATAAGATTGGAGAGACTTGGAGAAGACTTGAAAACTTGGAGGGAAAGAAAAGAAAAGTCACACCATATAACACATTATAATATTAAAATACCTGCTAACATATAGTAAGCTTGATGTATTGTGTTGTATCAGTCTGTCTGATAGGGAATCAAGAAGAGAGAGAGAGAGAGAGAGAGAGAGAGAGAGAGAGAGAGAGAGAGAGAGAGGAACCCTAAGGTTCTAGAGAGGATATCTCTAATCAATCAATATCATATATCAAAGTTAGTTACAATTGATCTCTAATTCACTAGATGCACGCTACCCACTAACCATCCATCATATGTTAGGCACATGTCCTATATCACTGTCTTTATCTCCTTGTTTGGCAAGTTACACACACAACTCTTATAATCATACACACAACACAGGGCTTTCAGTGTACAAAAGCATTTTGTTGTCAATGCTGAACTTCCATATATCAAAAAAAATTGCAGAATATATATTAGTCTGTATATTAGTAAAATTATAGAAATGCATATAGAGATTAGTATCCAACTAGAAAGTGAAAGATTGGGCCTAAGATCCTAAGCTTATAGAAGGAAGATGGAAAAGTTACCTTTGGCATAACTCCTTGGATGTTATGTAAGGAGCTCAGGAGAAAGAGAAGAATGAGTCCCAAAAATAATAACTTGAGAGAAACAATGGTAAAGATAGTTCAATATTTCATCTTCTCATTAATTAACCTATGTTCCTTTCTCAAAATTATACAAACTTGCTGAATGGAGGTCACAAAAATTAAAAGTCTTGTAAATTGCGCAGATGGTTTACCTCATTTCCCCCTAGCAGGCACCAACACTAAATCAGAATTACATCCATGTAAAATTGTACCATGTAGAAGCAACATAAAGATTTAAATCCCCATGATTTGATTTCAATTCTCAAAAGCCACAACTCAATTCCTTTTCCAACTGTGAAGTTGAATATTTCTAGGGAAAGCTTTACCTTGTTTCAACTTCTGGAGATAATATGATAGATGTGTCTACTCTCATATGAATGAGTACAAATGGTGTTGTGGACAAAAGCACTGCTACATGCTTAAGAGACTATCATTCCCACTGATAGTTTCAGCCTGGGTTGGACAATAAGACTGTAGTAACAGAAAGAGATTCTGAAAGAGAAGAAAAATGCATTTTCCAGTGTCCTAAATTCAATTAGGAGAGAGCAAAGGGCAAGTACACCAACCCCACCCTGCAGTGCCTTAGGGAGGATTTATAAATCGATACAGAAACAAGATCGTTAGCATCAGCACTTGAAATATATATATGTCATTTGACCTTCATCATTGCAAGGGATTGTAGAACAAATTCACTTCTCAGCTGATTATCCTCCATTTTCAATTTAGCTAAAGATCCAAATGCTTCACTTCTTTGAAGTTTTTTTTTTTTTTTTCTTCCTGCTCAACCAAACAGCACAACCACCAAAACTAAACAAAACGACAAACAATGATCCAAATGTACCACTCTTTGATCCCCATAAGTTTATTGGGAGTGCAAATGTGCCATTCAAGAAACTTAATACTAATGAAATGATTCAGAAAAGAAAACCAAATTGCTATTTATATCTGCAATAGTGTGTCATGTGTAAAAGGGACAAGGAGAGTAATGATCACTTATTTTTTCATTGTCCTGTGGCATCGACACTAGGGTGGAGAGTGCTAGATTTTGCGAAGGTATATGGGGTGGTACCTTCTTGTGTATGGTTTTGCTTTGAATTTATGGGCATTGGTTCTAATATGAAGGCACAGGTTCTTTGGAGATGCGTAATTTGTGTGGCGCTTTGAATGATATTTGTTGGAGAGGAACTTAAGAATCTCTGAGGAAAAATCAAATATATGATAGCTTATGGGATAAAATTTGCTATTTGGCTTCCTTTTGGGCTTCGATTTCTCCTAGTTTCCAAGGAATTCCTTTATTTTTTATTACTAGAGATTGGATAGCCATATGTGATGTATAATTTATTGGTTTCACTCTTGTCCTTTTGGTGGACTTATCCTCCATTCATGTTTTGTAACTCTCTTCTCTTTTTCAATAATGAAATATTCTCTTTGTTGATTATCACAAAATAAATAAATAAATAAATAAATAAAAAGAAGAAATAAAACTGTACTTGCCCCTTACTCGAGTCCATATTTTTATTATTGAGTCCATATTTTTATTAAAGAGTCGTTGGCAAATTCATTCCAAATATCGAGTCCATATTTTTATTATTGTCTTAATCGAGTCTCAAGCATGTTCCATATTAAAGATTCATGATAGAACACTTCAGCTACAAACTTTAATTCGACAAACAAACTCTACTCCTTTGTGAAGGTAAAATTCATGCATAACATTGACATCATTTAGAGAGTTTTATAGAGGTTATTCTATCCAGGCTTGTTCATAATGAGTTCATGACCTTAAATTATTTAGTTTTCAACCATAGGAAAAATTAACTAAAGGGCTTGATACAAATGAATGATGGTTACATTCTTACATGGTATTTTGGTGACCAAAATCCTTGCCTTCTCAGCGTGTTTCAAATTTTTATGTGCTCCTCTGCCAGCAATATACCTATTTTCATCCTACAAAAATGAGACACAAGTAATTATTCAACAGTAGAAAGATATCCAACAAAAAAATCTTCTAAAAACAAAATCCAAAATGCACTAATTAATAGAATTGATAAAGAAAATGTCATTGAACTTCCGTCAAATAAAACGTTAACCAGTACAGAAAACTCAAGTATTTTAATCAGTTGGGTCAAATAAGATATCAAAATAAATCAAGTATTAAAATGATGTTTCTTTTAACATATTAGCTCATCAGAACACAAGCATTCTAAATTTTTTGATTTATTGGCTAAAATGTAAATCAACTATCAGTATGCAGATATTTTAAACCAAGTTTTTTTTTTAACATGTCAACTCATTAAAATACTTACGCATGGTAACATCATGGTTGACTATTAGAGTGAACTATATCGAATTGTATCCATGGTCTACTATATTCAAAGAATATTAACAAAATAATACCATCTGTAGAAAACAAGATACAACCACTGAATGCCTTTTAAGTACTATAAATTTCAATGATGAGGAAAGGGCTTTAGGTTTAACAAAGAAGTTACATCAATTCCAAATCACAAGTATAGATGCAAAATGTAATGCAATTTCAAATGGTCCTACAGAAGATGTTGCCTCATATTTTACATAGAGCATAGTATACATAATAGTGTAACAACATACATGGCAATTAATGTGTTTCAAATCCTTCAATTATCTTAATGCAAATAGAATTTATTACAAAGGAAAATTTTACTTTACCCCCTTGTGGTTTGGCCCGTGTGCAATTTACCCCCTATCATTTGGAAATAAGCACATAACCCACTTGTGGTTTGTGGACTAAGTGCACCATCCCATTAACAGTTTAAGAAAAAAGACTAAAATAACCTCGTACATCCTCATTGCAAATCACAGACATCTTCAGCATTTTTTTGGGAGAGGCAAAATTCACTTTAACCCCTTGTGTTTTACTCTGTGTGATTTACCCCCGTGACATTTGGAAATGAGCACATTAACGCCTTATATATTGGCACATGTTTCACAGTTGCTGTTAACTTGGACAGAATGTTTGATGGTGCACTTTAGTCCACATAATATAAGAGACATGCTTATTTCCAAAACAATAGGAGAATAAACCACACATGTGCCAAACCACAAGGGTGTGAAGTGAGATTTTCCCTTAATATAAAATAGAAATGTAAAAGGGATTACTACTTCACTATATTTGTTGTGGAATAGGAAGAAGTGAAAGGACTGCATCATGATATCTTTTAGGAAAATAAAGCGTCTTAATTCTACAACATAAGTGTGAGTGGCTCTGTATCTTGGCCCATGCCAATCTAAAAAAGGACCTGATGATGTTTAAACCAAAATATGACACCAAATATATTGCCTGAAAATGGACTGGTTGATATCAGATAAGTTTCAAGGAACATACCAATAGACAAAATAAAAATAAGAATGCTTTAATCATATTTTGAGTAACTACAATAGTTTTTGGCGAAGTTCATAATCAATGAAAAACACGTACCCGTCCACTCTCGGATTGAATGCTTACAACATGATGATACATGAAAACATTTTCATCTCTAGGCATGTCTAATAGTGTAAAACTTAGGTTAAGATTAGTTTTAGGGGATAACATTTCCCTACTCTGGGGGGCTTTGTTGAGGTGTGTCAGGTCTTGGACGTAAGTATGATAGCCAATAAGGTGGTGGAGGAATATCAAAGTTTGAAGGAAGGTATCACAGACATGCTCTATATTTATCAGCTCAGATCAATGATGTCCACATTACTTGCTCAGTTAAACTCCAATGAGAACTCTGATCGCAGCTAGAATTCCTAGGCGAAGTATACCATCTGCTATTCAGATTCCAAGATTCAACAATAGCATCAAGTTCACCCTCGGACATATTAAGCTTAATCTTAAGGTTAGTACAATTTGATCTTCAACTCTATTTCACATCATGGATATGGATGTCAGCTACCACGTCATGGCATCATAAGCACTGCATTGTTCCCTCCACATTCCATTTGAGTGTTAGGAACTTAGGGGCCACCTAATGGAAAAATCATCAAAATTACTGCTAAGCTGGACAGAAGTTCCTTTCGCAGAAATGAATTCTATAATGTATTTGCTCCTGATGGAAAAGATGACACTGCTAAGCCAGTTCGTACACCACTGTGATGTAGGACGAGTAGAGAGTACTTTCCTAGAAGTAGTGAGCCGGGATAAATATACTGGTAGCAGCAACCACAGGTTTATAGAGCTGGATTTAGTGGGATTTTGTGGCCGCAAAAAGTATTAAAATTATAGGAGTTTAAGAGTTGGTAAAAAGGTAGAATTTTGGGAATGAAAACACAAGTGTTTAGAGGCTGTTGGGTGACTGTTCTAAGCACTATGAACAGTGTCTTGAATACTTTTTGCAGGTTAGCTGCAATCCCGACTTGCAGCCACACACTAGCAGTGTGCAGGCCCCACTTTATTGGAGCTACAAAAATTATTTTGACTTATTTTGCCCACTCTCATGCATTAAATCAATTTTAAATTGCACTTTTATTGAAAAATACTTAATTTCAAATGTTTATAAAAAAAATTGGCAATTAAAAATTAGTTAAATGCATGAATGGTCACCTAACTTAATTTTGAAAATAATATTTTTGTTAAAGTTGAAAACATTTTAAAAACTCAGGTTTATTTTTTAATATTAATTCAGAGTCTGTTGAAGTTTTAAGAGCATCATTGTATTAGAAATGTCACTGTTTCATCATTGGAAAACACCCGGGGATGCCAAAGTCCTAGGACTAGTCAAAATGGGTTGTCTACAGTAGTTATTGTCACAACTGAAACCTACAAAAAAAAGGATAAAATCCATCTTTCCACTCATAACGACCATCTTTTCTGTTGTTTTCACTGTCCATCTACACCTTTAAAGCACTCTGGACATCTGACTTCACAGATTTACTCTTTTTTTATATAAAGAGAGCTCCTCTCCTCCATTAAGGCATGTTAGTGGAAAAAAAACAAAAGTTACACAAAAACTAGATGCTAAAACCAGCTATATTTACTCCTAAGCATACCTAAAGGCTTTAGTTCCTTCTTTGTATTTACTTCCCACCCTAGCTAGCTTCCAAGCCTCTCTTTTAAGCCCAAATGTTGCTCTAACATTCAATTTTCTTCTTTGCAACCACACTACCACTCTCCACCAATAACTCCAATTGTATAACAGCCCCCATCTCGACTAATTTACATTAGTTTTTCCTTCAATCAACGATTTTCAGTAAAAGCCAGTGTATTATTACTCATGCAGGATTTAAGAGTTCGAAAGGTTCATATACACTGTTGGTCTCGTTTCCTAATAGCTTAACTTTTGTGACAAATGGTGATCTAATATGGAATCAAAGCTCATGTTAGTTAAGGTCTTGGGTTCAAGTCTCTCTATTTGCATTTGGTTCCCATTTGCATTTTTTTCTTCTTTCATTTGCATTCTTTCCTCTCTGTATGGATATTTGCATCTCTATATGTAAGACATGGTTGCACGTGAGCTAAACTTTTAGGACAAGTAGTGATCTAAAACTGAGCTCTCTCTCTCTCTCTCTCTCTCTTTCTCTCTCTCTCTGTTCCCTACAGTTTCGTCCAGCAAAGTGGATTTC
The DNA here is from genome assembly GCA_036172215.1 of Camellia granthamiana. Classification (NCBI taxonomy): domain Eukaryota; kingdom Viridiplantae; phylum Streptophyta; class Magnoliopsida; order Ericales; family Theaceae; genus Camellia; species Camellia granthamiana. Next base: position 338,702 of record JAXFYN010000272.1, on the reverse strand, counting down.
ACGGCTTATTTCAGTTCATTCAAACCTATTATAGCAGAAAACAACCCACTCATCAAGCCCAAAGACACAACGAGCATGCCCTTGGGTCAGCACAATGTCTTGAGATTACAATTCAATGAACCTAGATTTCCAAAGGACCCACATACAAAGTTGTACAAGCCGACAGCCCAAGCCCAAAAACCATACCCTCACAAAAAATGTTCATGAAAAATGGAGTCTATTGTTCTCTTATCAGTTTAAAGCAAGACAAATAAAAATAAAAATAAAAAAAGTGAAAGGAAAACAACACTAATTCATAATTGCAAGAACACCACTACCACAACAATCTGGAAGAAAGTTCTGTATAATAATTCTGTTTTCCCTTGCATTTTCCTTCTGCAATACTAAAATATGGAAACTAAAGGGTAAAACGAACAAAAAGAATGGAGAATGGCAAACAAAACCTATATGCACCAAAGTTCATAATAGAAGTTTAACACCAAGATAACTTATTATACCACCAAAACAAAACAAAAAGAAACCAATCCACTATGAATCAAGCAACAAGTCATTTGGAAACAATTAAGCAACATGCCATTCATCTTGCCAACATAAAACCATTATTTTAGGAATAACACTAAACAAACTTTAACGGTGAAAATATACATGTGTAACCATTTGACAACCTGAAATGAAGACTAAGGCCTCATTTGGCTACTTTCAGTTTTATCCAAAGGGTCGCTATAAGTTGTCACATCACTCTCTTTACTTTTTTATACATCATTTCGTAAAAAGTCAAAAAGCCACTAAAATAGCCAATTCCCAAACGAGCCCTAAATGAGCCAAAATTTTGCAAAAAGAAATCTATCACCCATACATTAAACAGCAAACAAGACCATCAAGCACAAAACAATTCATAAAATTTATAGATAAAATTATCCTTTCATATTCATCAAGCCAGTTCTCCTCCTCAGATGCATGTTTCCATTTCTCCACCTTGGCTAAAATATCCTTCCTGCTAAGAGCTTGCTCTTTAGCTTTCGGAATTTGATCATCCATGCTCAAAAGAAGATCAGACAGATCAACGTTACCTGTAAAGACATATAAAGACATAAAAACTACTTAAATTCTTTTTGCCTTCCAAAAGTCAAAAAGAGAGAGGTGGTAAACTACATCTTTGGGTGTTCTATGGACTATTTAGAGAGAATGTAATATGAAATTTTTTTAGGCTACTAAGAGCATGTTTGGTATTGTTTTCGTTTTTGTTTTCATTTCATGTTTCATGTTCTATAAAACAGAAAAAAAAAAACAAGAACTGATATGGAAAACTTCGTTAGGAAAACATTTTTTAATTGTTTGGTAAATTTTTTAAAATTGTTTTTGTACAAAAATGAAAATGATATGAACAGTGTTACTGAATCATGAAATGAATTGTGTATCGTTATAGCACTTCTATATATTGTGTATCATATCGTGTGTTGTAATTTGTAAGATACATAATTATATATGAATATAGATAAAAAAGAAATATGTATCTTTCTATAATATACAAATATATTGCAAGGATAAAGTACCAAACATGGAAAAATTATCTTTAAAATTACAAATTGATCAATAAGTGTCAGTTATAGTGATTGACGAAAAAAGCTGTTCATGGGACCAAAGTTGAAAAAGGTAAATTATTTAATTGTACAATACACGCTGAATCATGATACGATATGAAATCGTATGCTACGGAAACATATCTCACGATTCAAGAAACCAACAATACAAGTCTATGATTCATATCTTTTTTCATATAATAAGATATGTATCAAAAAATGGGTATTTTTTAGCATGTTTTGTTTCTGTTTGCAAATACACGAAAAACATAAACGGGAAACTTTCTTTGTGTAGTTTGAAAAAGTCTCCTCTTCTTACTCTATTATTTAGGTTGAGAGAGAAGTTTCTTCTTGCTGTTTCTTCTTATATCTAATGATTTTGGCCTTTTTGTTCAGGATTCTCCCCTTTAAGGCACACTTTGCTAATATACTCTTATTAAAAGTCATGAAAATATATATATTTTAAGAAAAAATATTTGCACCAGTTTAGCCATTAAAGACTGCATATGCTAAGTATCATCTCCACACAGTTCTTATTTAGGGAAAAATATAAAATGAAAGATCAAAATTTTATTTTTAATCACCAAGTAGTTACAGCAAGTGCAAGAAAGTAGACCTCAGAAATGTAAAGAGAAGAGGATAGCACACAAATGTCAATGCACACAGTAGGGCAAGGGAAAGTTGGAGAGACAATCAATGTTAAATGGACTCTTTTGAATTAAGTACCCACATTGGACACCCAAACAGTCGGATAAGGGTATAAGATATATATCCACCGCGTCAAGGTGAACTTATGCTAAGCGAGCAGGTCGAGTAAATTGACTTTTACAGCATAATTGACTTGAAACTCCCTTGTTAGGTTACTCACATCATATCACATATTTGCCTCAAATATTAGTTAAGTGCCCATGCCTTGGGCTGAAGAATTAGACAAATTTGATAGTTTGGTTTTGATCTATGAAACATGGATATAGGATATAGATACAAATACGGAATACAGAATCAATACAAGTATAAGTACGACCAGAATACCAAATATAGATACGAGAAAACCTAAACAACAGGATGAGTATGACTAGGATAAGTTCATTATAAAAAAATATATAATTTAAAGTATTGTATTATACATAAGCTCAAAAAATAGTGAGAAACTAAGAAGCACAGACACAAACATGCAAACACAATGACACAACAATTTTCAAAACATGCAGGACACAACATGAGGGTTACATGCAAAATGTATAGTTTTTTTATATTTATTATATGTTATATATAGATATAAATACTTCGTTCAAAGATAATAAACATATACATTGTAACTTAATTCCTAAAGTTTAACAAAGGTGGGATTAATAAGTAAAAATCTACATCCTTTTCAATTACCATTGGATCCTAAATTATTTTATTGCAATGTGTTTCATGTGTGCTTAAGCAATGGACATGTGTGTTGAAGTGTGTTCGAGTCTAAATGTTTTAAAAAATAATAGGACATGTTTGGAGGTGTATCAAACAAGGGTTGTTCATGCTTCTTGGGTGAGAAAAAACCATTATTTCGGAATTAGGTATTAGTTTAAGAGCCTGCAGCCAATTTACTTTTTAAATTTCAGTAGGTCCTATAAAAATATCTTTCAATATCAAATCTAAATTATTTATATTGTCAATCTGTTATTCCTTTCCACACTTAAAGTGTTATATGCAGAAGTATTGTGCACATGTTTTACTCACTTAATTGTTGAAATTCAATTTTAATACCATTATTTTTTTATTTATCCTTGCCATAAAATAGGGATACAAATATGGGACACATCACATGTATGACACATTAATATTTGTCAATTCAATAAATTAAAAGTAATGTACCGCTTTAATCTCACTATTTTCTTCTTCTCTAAGAAATAAGAAAAACACTAAAAAACTATTCTTGCATTCTAAAAGCCACGGACACTTCTAAGAAGGTGGTGTATTCGTGTCGTATTTGTGTCAGACAGACACCGACACTAGTTGGACACTTCCCGACACGTGTCCCACATTCGTCAAAACATATCTTATTTTTTAAAAAGTTTTTAGATCCAGACACTTTGAGGACACACATGTCCATTACTTAAACACATGCATCCTACACACATGAACTAATTATATGTTTGAACTAAATAACTTAGGATACAATAATAAACGAAAAAACAATGTAGATTAATAAAATAAGTGTAATATAACGTTTTTTATTATCTTTGAATGATATATTCAAATATATGATATATAATAAATATATAAAATTATATATTTCATGCGTGTCCCCCACATGTTGTGTCCTATATGTTTTTAAAATGGGCATGTCGACGTGTTCGTGTCATATCCATGTCGTGTCAACGTCCGTGTCTATGCTTCTTAGCTTGTGTTTATCCTAACAACAATAGTAACATTACGTAAAATTATTACAATTTCAATTTCATAAAAGTTCAAATATGTGAGATATATAGTATTTAAAAATATATGTGATACTTCTCAAAATTAAAGAAATTTTCTTCAAATTATGGAAATATTGATATGCATCCACAAGTTTCCAAGCAGTATTGTAACCAAGACGGAGATAGAACCCTTCTAATAAGTTCTTTGAGAAGAATGCAATTAGAGATAATAATTTAATGACAAAGTTTTGAAACACATAATAATCTTAATAATTTTATGAGAAAATTTTGAAACAGATAATAATCTTTCTTATTTCTATTCATTTATTCCCTCTTATGTTACAACAAATTGTATGTGTGCCTTGGGTGATCCGCCTGGGTATGTTTAAGTATCAAAAGAATTGCAAGTGACAAGCATTGAAAATATCAGATCTAAACCTTAAAAAAAGAAAAAAGGAAAAGAATCTGTGTCGAGAAAACAACATGCAAATTAAATTCTTCATAAACTTGATAAAAGAAAGAAGGTGAATTGAACCAGAATTCATGAGGCTGATGAGAATCTGTCGTGCTGTGTCGCTGTCTACATCCATATGAACTCCTCTGTAGATTTCTTCAAGCTTGTTTTGCCTCTTGAATACCAGTTCCTTAATCTTGCTGGCTTTTAGAACATTCAAATGTTCAATTTCAACTTCAGTCTAGAAATAAGAGAATATATTAATGGTAAGCAACAGAAAAATTATAACTTATTAACAACACATTTCAAAATATAAGTGAAATAAAATAGAAATTATCACCTGCTCAATGACATCCAAACTAAGGGATCCTGGCTTTGACACCTCATCAACAGATGAAGTAATTAAGCAAGCGACATGGTCGAACCTCTTTTGTTCCTCAACAGATGTGTCCATGAGACTCCAAAGCTCTATAAGAGCTCTCCCAAAATCTTGAAGCTACAATTCAAGAAAGAAGTCGCATAAAGGATAGCCAAAAGGAAGAAGGATGAAAAACTAAGAGATTTGAGATTATTGATTGAATGAAATAACATGATATTAGTCAACAGTTTATGAACCTAGATTTGAATCATCAACTCATCTAAAAGCTTAAGCCGTGCGAGAGGGGTAACTTTATTATTTAGAACTAATAATGAGATGTAAGGATGATTAAGTTTACTAAACCAAGACCAATGCCACAACAGTCAGTTTAACAAAATTAAGCGTGAAAGGATTAGCATTATAAGATTCTAACATGATTTTCTAAGCTAAAAAGGTAGACATAAGCCAGATCATAAATGAATGCCTGAATGCAGACAAACAGCCAAGCATTGATAGTGAAATTCCCATGAATGGAGAAATAAGATAGCAAATTTGCATAATCAGTGCATAAGAGAAATATGAAGCACGGTATGAAGTAATAACATGTTTCCGATATTTAATTAGGCCCATGTTGACTAGATATCTTCCCTCTAAGAAAACTCAAGTGAATGTGAAGTTGCCAAGCAAATATATATTTGGAAGGGAGGAGAGAGAAAAAGAGCAAGGGAATAGATTCATCAAGAGGTAACCTTTTGTAGCCTTTGTTGTTTATCTTGCTTCAGTGAATGGACCAGACCTGTTAACCTTGCAAGGATCTCATTGCTAATGCTCTTTGATTGACCACTTTTGCAGGACCAGCAAAGCTCGGATGAACTTCAGTAATCATATTGTTGAAATCAAGTGACATAACAACCGAAAGTGCATGAATTGTGTTGATATGACAATCAATTTTTTGCAAATGAAGAATCTGTATATATAGCAAAACAAAGGGGTAAACATAACTGACATGAAATTCTGTTACTGTCTTATCATAATTATAATTCCAAACCACATTTATCAAAGGAACCTTTTCATACTGAAGCTCCTGAAGTTGTGATTTCAGTTCCCCCAACTTCTTCACAGTCAACTCCTGCTCATTTACTTGTGGCTCAGCAGAATTAATAAACTGGCCATTCCCTGCTATTTCAGCACAAATCTGACCAATCTGCAACTGTGTTTCAGAAAATTCCTTGATTCTTTTTTCTTTCATCAACCTTAAATCCACCAAAACAGGTTTTATAGAAGACATTTGTTCTTTCAGAGTACCCTTCACATTCTCATACTACAGAAGTGTTGGGTATACCTCCTTATTGGAGTGTGGGACCCAATTGGTTTTGGAAAAAGAGTTTTAATTTGGCTTAGTTTAGTATAATATATTTTTATATATTATATTTGTGGAGGCCCAATTCAATTTGGGTACAATTAGGGTTTGTTTTCAAAACCCAAGATTTAATAATATATATATCTAATATATATATATTATTTTCAGTTCAATTTTTCACACAATAGAAAAGCGGCAGCTTACACTTTTCTTGGAGAACAGTGCCGAAAGTTTCATACATTGGTTCAATTTGGTTTTTTTGAAGCTTGTTTTTGGGGCATCTTCGGTTGGTGTCTGGTTCGTTATTTTGGGTCGTCTTCAACTCTGGTTCTGAAGATTTTGATTCTTCTGTTTGGTGAGGTCTTTCCTCTTGTTTATTTGTGATTATTTGGAATTCACCTAAGGGTGGTTTTGTGAGACCATTAGTGTCTCGTTTGTAATCGTTTGGAATTTATTTGATTGATAGTGGAATCGGATTTCGATCCCGTGGACGTACCTCATATTGAGGGAACCACGTAAAAATTCTTGTGTTGCCTTTGATTTAATTTTTCCGCATTAGTTTTTATTCCCATTGATTGATTTACTTGTGGGGATTCATCGATTTTCCCTAACAACTGGTATCAGAGCTTACGGTTTATTTGGATTTATTTATTTGTGTAAATCAATGGAGGGGAATGTGGGTCGTATGTCTAGCTTCAATGGAAGCAATTGGGTAACTTGGAAAACTAAAATGGAGGACCTATTATTTTGTAAAGACTTGTATGGACCCATTGAGGGTGATAATGGCAAACCTGCTGATATGAAAGATGATGAGTGGAAGAGGCTTAATCAGAAAGCCGTTGGTGTTATCCGTCAATGGATTGATGACAGTGTGTTTCATCATGTTGCTACTGAAACTTCGGCACATGATTTATGAAAAAAATTAGAGAGTCTTTATGATAGAAAATCAGCCACAAATAAAGCCTTTCTGTTTCGTAAGTTGGTTAATTTAAAATATAAAGAGGGCAGCTCTATTCCGGAACATCTGAATGAAATAAAGAGTATCGTTAACCAACTTGCTTCTATGAAAATTATTTTTGATGATGAGTTGCAGGCTTTGATGCTACTTAGTTCCTTACCCGAAAGTTGGGAGACTTTGGTTGTGACAGTTAGTAATTCGGTACCCGATGGAGTTGTCACTATGGGTCAAGTCACTAGTAGCTTGTTGAATGAAGAAACTAGAAGAAAATCAGCCGGTACCTCTCATTCGGAAGCATTTGTTGTGAGAGGCCGAAGTAAAACAAGGGGGAGGAGTAAGACTCCTCATGGTCGTGATCAAAGCCGTGACAAGTCAAGAGATAGTTCTTTTCCTAAGAAAGACGTTGAGTGTTATTATTGCCATGAGAAAGGGCACATGAAGCGAGAATGCCGAAAGCTCAAGAATAAAGAGAAAAAGGCGTGACAAAAGTGTGGATAAGAAGCAAGAAGACACAACAGCAGTTACTACCGATGATATCATGGTCGTTTGTGAAGATGATTGTATCAATTTTGTGGGCCAAGAGAGTCATTGGGTGATTGATTCTGGTGTTTCTTTTCATGTGACTTCTCGAGTTGATTTCTTCACTACCTACACTGCAGGAGATTATGGTTCTGTTCGAATGGGTAATGAAGGTTTGTCCAAGATTATCGGCATGGGTGATGTTTGCTTGGAAACAAATTTGGGCTGCAAGTTGTTGCTTAAAGATGTGAGGCATGTTCCCGACATTCGCCTTAATTTGATCTCTACTGGGAAGCTAGATGATGAAGGCTTTAACAACAAATTTGGTGATGGAATATGGAAGCTCACAAAGGGTTCTTTGGTGGTGGCTAAGTGCAAGAAGACTCATACACTTTATTCAATGCAAGGAAAAATTTGTAAAGGTGTTGTCAATGCACTTGAAGATGATACTTCTACCGAATTGTGGCACAAGCGGCTTGGCCACATGAGTGAAAAGGGGCTGCAAGTATTGTTCAAGAAAGAGCTTCTACCCGGTTTGAAAGGTACACATCTTAAAACTTGTGTTCATTGTTTGGCGGGTAAACAACATAGAGTTTCTTTTCATAAAAATGTTGCTTCTAGAAAAGAAAATGTGTTGGAGTTAATTCATTCGGATGTTTGTGGTCCTTTAAAAGTTAGAACACATGGTGGTGCACTTTATTTTGTTACTTTCATTGATGATTATTCAAGGAAAGTTTGGGCTTATCTACTAAAAACTAAAGATCAAGTTCTAGAAGTATTTAAGCATTTTCAGGCCATGGTTGAAAGATAAACAGGGCAGAAATTGAAGTGCATCCGAACAGACAATGGTGGTGAATACATTGGGCCATTTGATGAGTATTGTTGCAGCCAAGGTATTCGGCATCAAAAGACAGTTAAGAAGACTCCTCAACAAAATGGCGTTGCTGAGAGGATGAACCGCACCATTGTGGAAAGAACAAGGTGTTTGCTTTCACAAGCTAAATTGCCAAGACCCTTTTGGGGTGAGGCAATGAGTACAGCGGTTGACTTGATCAATTTGTCTCCTTGCTATCCTTTGAATGGTGATGTTCCTGAAAGAGTTTGGACTGGCAAAGATGTGTCTTATGAGCACTTGAGAGTGTTTGGTTGCCGAGCTTTTGTTCACATTCCAAAGGATGAGAGGTCCAAGCTTGATAGTAAGTCAAGAAAATGTATTTTTCTTGGCTATAGGCGTGATGAATTCGGGTATAGATTGTGGGATCCGGTCGACAAGAAAATCATTCGAAGCCGTGATGTTGTGTTTCTTGAAGACCAAACAATTGAAGACTTTGGTAAAGGTGATCAACCGGAACAAAAAAACTAGTGATCTCATTGACATGGATCCATCTCCTTCATCTTCAGTTGATGATGAAAATGGGGGAGATGTGCAGCCACATATTGAAGATGTGGAGGATGATGCTAATCCTAATGAAGTTGAGCCAGAAATTGAGGAAGAGCATCCAACTCAAGAACCGCCACCACAACTTGAGTTGAGGAAATCTACAAGGGACCGACAACCTTCAAGAAAGTATCCTCCAATGAATTTGTGTTGATTTCTGATCAAGGGGAGCCGGAGAGCTACCAAGAAGCAATTGAGCATGCAAAGAAAGATGATTGGAAAAAGGCAATGGAAGAAGAGATGAATTCCTTACTTGAAAATCACACTTATGATTTAGTGAAGTTGCCTAAAGGGAGGAAAATTCTGAAAAATAAGTGGGTCTTCAAATTGAAGAATGATAGGAAGAATCTGAGGTACAAAGCGCGTCTTGTTGTGAAAGGCTTTGGGCAAAAGAATGGCATTGACTTTGACGAGATTTTCTCGCCGGTTGTGAAGATGTCTTCTATTCGGGTTGTACTTGGCATGGCTGCAAGTATGAATCTTGAAGTTGAACAACTTGATGTGAAGACCGCATTTCTTCACGGTGATCTTGAAGAAGAAATTTACATGGAGCAACCGGAAGGTTTTGTGGAAAAAGGGAAAGAGAAATTTGTTTGCAAATTGAAGAAAAGTTTGTATGGCCTCAAGCAAGCTCCACGGCAATGGTACAAAAAATTTGACTCTTTCATGATGACTAATGGTTTTTCTAAAACCACTTCAGACCATTGTGTGTTTGTGAAAAATTTCCCGGATGGCAAATTTATTATTCTTTTGCTTTATGTTGATGACATGTTAATTGTGGGTCAAGATTCTACCATGATTAACAGGTTGAAATTGGAGTTGAGTAAATCTTTTGCTATGAAAGATTTGGGACCGGCAAAGCAAATACTTGGTATGAAAATTGTTCGTGATCGCAAAGAGGGACTGATTTGGTTGTCTCAAGAAAGCTACATTGAGAAAGTTCTTGAGAGGTTCAACATGAATAAAGCAAAGCCGGTTGGTTGTCCACTTGCAGGTCACTTCAAACTTAGTTCGAATCAATGTCCTACAAGTGAGAAAGACAAAGAAGAGATGTTGAAAGTTCCTTATGCTTCAGCAGTTGGTTCTTTGATGTACGCCATGGTTTGTACAAGGCCGGATATTGCTCACGCCGTTGGTGTGGTGAGTCGTTTTCCCTCTAATCCGGGTAAAGAACATTGGGCAGCGGTAAAATGGATTCTAAGATATCTTCAAGGGACTTCGAAGGTGTGTTTGTGTTTTGGGGATGGTAAACCGATGCTTGATGGCTTCACAGATTCTGACATGGCTGGTGATGTTGATTCTAGGAAATCTACTTCGGGGTATTTGATGACTTTTGCAGGGGGAGCTGTGGCATGGCAATCTAAATTACAAAAATGTGTTGCTCTCTCAACTACCGAAGCTGAATTTATTGCCATTACAGAAGCTTGCAAAGAAGAGTTATGGTTGAAGAAATTTTTGCAAGAGTTGGGTTTGAAGCAAGAAAGGTATATGCTTTATTGTGATAGTCAAAGTGCTATTCACTTGAGTAAAAATTCTACCTTTCATTCGAGATCGAAACACATTGATGTGAGATACCATTGGATTCGTGATGTGTTAGATTCGAAATTGTTGCAACTCGAAAAGGTTCACACAGATGATAATATTTCAGATATGCTGACTAAGACTTTGTCGAGGGAGAAACATTTAAAGTATCGAACTTTGGCGGGTATGGTTGATGTCTCCACCTAAGTTGGTAGGGGGAGAATTGTTGGGTATACCTCCTTATTGGAGTGTGGGACCCAATTGGTTTTGGAAAAAGAGTTTTAATTTGGCTTGGTTTAGTATAATATATTTTTATATATTATATTTGTGGAGGCCCAATTCAATTTGGGTACAATTAGGGTTTGTTTTCAAAACCCAAGATTTAATAATATATATATCTAATATATATATATATATATTATTTTCGGTTCAATTTTTCACACAATAGAAAAGCGGCGGCTTACACTTTTCTTGGAGAACAGTGCCGAAAGTTTCATACATTGGTTCAATTTGGTTTTTTTGAAGCTTGTTTTTGGGGCATCTTCGGTTGGTGTCTGGTTCGTTATTTTGGGTCGTCTTCAACTCTGGTTCTGAAGATTTTGATTCTTCTGTTTGGTGAGGTCTTTCCTCTTGTTTATTTGTGATTATTTGGAATTCACCTAAGGGTGGTTTTGTGAGACCATTAGTGTCTCGTTTGTAATCGTTTGGAATTTATTTGGTTGATAGTGGAATCGGATTTCGATCTCGTGGACGTACCTCATATTGAGGGAACCACGTAAAAATTCTTGTGTTGCCTTTGATTTAATTTTTCCGCATTAGTTTTTATTCCTATTGATTGATTTACTTGTGGGGATTCATCGATTTTCCCTAACAAGAAGAAAGAAATAAACATATGAGACACATAATAAATCAGTAATATTAACATAATCATCATCATCAGCAACAACGACAAAGTAAAATTATGTAGACCCATGGGACGGAAGTTCGTTGACCAAGGGCAGAGATGAGGTTAGTGATTTCTTCTTCAGCCTCAGCCAATGACAGGTGCAAATCAGCTTTGTACTTTCTGGTTTTTTCTACCTTCCTTCGATAAACGTCAAGGCATTCCTGCTCTAATTCTTGCTCTAACTGCAGAAGCATCCTGTCCCTTTCACAATCAGTCTCCCCAATTTCATCCCATATTTCCTATTTTGCAACAAGGTCAATATTATATAAGTATACGTGCAACCAAAAAAAAAAAAAAAAACTCAGGCAAGGTGAGCTTCAGTAGCAAGACTGATTAGGCAGGTAGGCGAAAGGGCAATAGAGTTTGTTGAGTAAATTTTTTACCCAAATATATAACAAATGCTAGGAGAAATCAAAAGCTCAACATCCTCAGGGCACTATTGTACTGAGAGATCCATAGGAATTAGAGCAGCATTATCATTTTAGAAGAAGAGAGAACATTGAAATTTTCTTATAAACTACTAGGTAGCGTGCTAAGAAGCAGAGACACAAACACAAGTACGGACATGGGACGGAGCAAATTTCAAAAACTTAGAATACAGAGCAGGAATATGCTCCAAGGCTTGTATCTTCCTTTCCTTGAGAGTTTTACTAGACTGCAAAAATTTTTTTTTTTTATTTGCAATGTATATATGAACATAAATTTAGGACGAGTGTATATGTGGTTATATTTTTGGTTTTTTTTTTCTTTTTCCCTCTTTGTTTCCATATATACTTTGACCACAAATTAGCTTTCTAAAATTATTTTAAAAAATCTATGAAGTTGCCTTGAGGGGTGTCTAAACACAGGATACGTTTGTCCATGAAGTGTCCCTAATGTGTCGTACAAAAAAAAAAAATAATAATTAAAAAAATGGCATGCCATTGCCACGGGAGGAGTCAAACAAGTGGACATGTGTGTTTGTACCTTATTGGTGTGTCCGACACATGTCAGATATGTACACGGCACCCATCTTGAAGTGTTTGTGCTTCTTAGGTAGCATGTGAAATTTCTCTCTAGAAAGTCTACAAAGTAAGCCCTCAAAATCTTTAAGTTAATTAAATGTTCTTCTACTCAAAATTGTTAATCTTGCTGCGCTTCTGTCTAAATTTATGATTTAAATGGGTAAAATCATATTTCTTTTAAAAGCCATTTTCATTTTCTCCCTTTTCCCCTCATCTCTTGAAAAGGTTCTCATTCATGCTTTCTTTATGCACACTCTTTGTCACGACACCATTCCACTCCTAGTAGAATGGTGCCGTGATGGCCAATAATCCGAGATTACCGAAGGCCAACTTTCAAAATTCACACACAATCAGAGTATGATATATGGGGCTAGCATGTGCGGAAGCAATATATACAAATCTAGTTAGTCCATAAGAGCCGTGCATAGATCAAATGAAATGGCATACATCTTTACATAGCTTTACAACTTGGATATACACACAAAATAAAATACATTTTACATCTTGATAAAAGGCTTCTCGAGCCGACATGTTCAAAATACATAAGTCCTCAAGATTGTCGACATAACATGCATCAAACATCATCTTGCAAATAACACATCTCGGCGTCACCGCCTTCATGCTTGTTACCTACATATATACATAGAGAGGGTGAGCTTGGATACTCAGTGAATGGTACAAGTAATAAAGGGTTTAATGAATGATTCCCGAGGTCTTGTCAAAACAATACATATATCATAGCTTGTTCAAAACATGTACTTGGCATAACTTGTATCTAAACATGTACTTGGGGTGATAACATTCCGAGCAAAACAAAAGCATAACCTCAGCATCGAGCACACCCGTTCATAGTCCGTCGGTGGCCGATATCTTAACAAGGGTGCTACTTGGGCTTAACGTCCCCTAGCACGAAAGGACGGTGCTACCTGGGCTTAAAGTCCCCTAGCATGGAAGGACTATGTTACTTGGGCTTAACGTCCCCTAACACGAAAGGACGGTGTTACTTGGGCTTAACGTCCCCTAACACGAAAGGACGGTGTTACTTGGGCTTAAACGTCCCCTAACACGAAAGGACGGTTCCAAGAATGTCATCCAAAACAAAGCTTATACTTGATACATAAAATAAGGGTAATCATTCATGCTTAACAAATACTTGTCAAAACAAAGCAAAGCAAGGCTTATCAAAACATGATAACGTAGCTTTATTAAAAATACCACTCACCTAGTTCTTGGGACGTCGGGATCAAAGCAAAGGTCCAAGTCCTACAAACACATGGCAAAGTCTATTGAATGCACTCTTAAAAACAAGCTTCACATGCATGCAAATGATCTAGGGAAAACATGCTGGAAATGACCTAGGGAAAACATGCTGGCAATGACCTAGGGAAAACATGCTGGCAATGACCTAGGGAAGACATGCTGGCGATGACCTAGGGAAAACATGCTGGCAATGACCTAGGGAAGACATGCTGGCAATGACCTAGGGAAAACATGCTGGGTACCAACCAGGTCTTGGAATGGATGCACAGAAATGATCTAGGCAAAAGTGACCTAGCTGAGTGAACTCAGGAGGTCTTGGCCGAGGTCCCACACCTCTTGGCCGAGGTGTGGTTACCTAGGCTTCAGTGTACAGCTGCCCGCCGAGGTGCTACAAGGTGCCGGCAAGGGTGTACCATGGTCGGCCTAGATGATGAACATCTCGGCCTAGGTGATGGAGTGGTTAGCCTAGGTGTGCATGCAAGATAAACTAACGTGCAAGTGATCATGCAAGGTAGGCCAAGGTGAGATATGACGCTTGGCCTAGGTGTGTGATCTAGGCAAGAGTGGTCTCGGTGATCACACCTAGGGAAAAGAAGTCTGGAAATCTGGGTTTCCTCCTTAAAGAACATGAAGGGCATGAAGAACATGAATGCTAAAATCATAACTTCTTTATTACAAAATCTGGGATTTCGTGGCATGAGTTCGAAAACATGGACCTGGGTACCCATTCCTGAAGATCATATGAAAACAAACACAAAAACATGAATCTTGGCATGAGCTCACGGATCAAAACATGACTTTTCTTGAAGAACACTTGAATATCATTTTCTCTTTCTAAAACCGAACTTCAAAGCAATGCATGGCTTACAAATCATATTCGATCATGCGATGCAATAACATAAACATAAAGAACAACATGACCAGATCAAGAATCTAACCTTAGAACACGGATCTAACGGTTTGGTCTCTAGAAATCAAGCTCGAAACTCTACTCTCTCTCTAAAACTCCTCTTCCTCTTCCTAGAGCTTCTCTCTCTTCTTCAAATCAAGAATACAACAAATGATGTGTTTCTCTCTCTCTGCCGGCTGATTTAACACTCAGCTCGGACACGTGGCACTACCGGGTTGGTTCAACTCAAAAAGGTGACTGACTGACAAGACAAGTCTATGACAAAGCGTGTCTAACAAGCTACTCAGCAAAACACTCCGGCCAGGAATGACATCGGCTAAGGACAGGACTTCGGCAACTAAGGGAACAATGACCTCGGCTAGGAAGGATAATACTTGGCCAAGCTGTGCCACACCTCGGCCTAGATGTGCCACACCTCGGTCTAGGTCATTCCAGTCCCAGAACAAGATCACTAGATGCAAGGATTAAGGACCTCGGATGCCTAGATGATAACATCTCGGCCAAGATGCCTAGGTGATGGTGGAGGTCAACCAAAGTGGTTCTAGGATGGTCCTAGGCTTAAGATGACCTCGGCTTGGCATGACCTAGGCTTGACATGACCTAGGCTTGGCATGACCTAGGCTTGGCATGACCTAGGCTTGGGACAGCAAGGAAGGAACAAAGCATGCATACAACACTTAGGCAAAACATGATAGCATCAAGACAAGACAAGAACCTTTACCTAGGCAAAACAAGTCTAAGTCTACAAATGCAAGCTTAACAAGATGAAATCATGCAAATGCACATGAACATGACTAAGATATGAATGTGGGTTATTACACTCTTTAGTTTCAGTCATGCAAATCTATTTCTTTAGTCTGCCTTTCACTCAACAATTTACTTATTTTTGTCACATGATGTGGAAAATCATCCTTAGATCAGGAAATTTTATTTTTCAGTCAGACTTTGAATGTTTGCTAGTACCAACACTTTTCCTTGATTTTCAAGGCAAGGAATAAATATGTTTTCTGTCTGTGGCAGAGAAAAAATGTCCCAAAACAAACCAATTTTAACAGTTCATATTAGTCAAAAAGTTCAACTAAAATCAACTCACATGTATGATTTAAAATCAGTACCCATCAGGGCAGGTCATAACGTAAATACAGTCAGTTATAACACAAACAATGATTTCTTCTTCACTTGAATACCGAAAAACAGGGGAAACAACACAAGATTGAAAATGTACATGAACATATAAATGTAGAGAGAGAGAGGAGGGGAAGTGCCTGCAATTCCTGGAGGAGAGAGCCACATGTTGATTGATAATACTTGGTGTCGTCGTGTATGGGCTGGACCGATCCTAGCTCCTCAGGTCCACTGGAAAACCTGCAAGCAAGTTCAATCGGGAGACGGGGTAGTCCCCCGGCGAACCCTCCGGTGTGTGAATTAGAATGGGTAATGGACAAAACGTAGAGAGAGGGAGAGAGAGAGAGAGAGGTAGAAAACTTAACCTTCTTCTTTCCTTTTTCCTTGCTTATATCCTTTTGTAATCATTTCGTTAGCTCTGCTATTCTGGGATTTTCCCCGCCGAAAGCTTGTGTCGTGATTTGCCTTGTTCAGGGTGAGGGGGTGCCGTGCCGGCTGAGAAGTGTTGTCGCAATAAATGTTCTGATGGATTGCATTAATGGTGATGTGCTGTGGCAATAACTCTGCAGATCTTTGTCTGCTGACGTGGCCTGTCCTGCATCCGCCGCGTGTCCGAATGTCATTGGTCTTCCCTGTCCAGTTGGCTCCCAGTGATGCTGGGTTTTACCGCCCGGGTTGTGCAATGGGGTTTAATTGGTGGGCTTGGGTTTACTCATGGTGGGCCGTGGTCCCTGTGGGCCTATCCCTGTCAGTAGTCCCCCATTCCCGAGTGCAGCTTTAGTCCAACGAAGGGAATAATAAGAGGAAAGATGGATCGGATCGGTGGGGGGAGAGCATAGGCCGACCGTGAGGGCGGCCGTGCCGGAGGGGCGACCGTGAGGCCGACCGGGCGGGCGAGGCCGACCGTGAGGGCGGCCGAGCGAGGCCGTCCGTGAGGGTGGCCGAGCAGGTGAGGCCGACCGTGAGGGTGGCCGAGCAGGTGAGGCCGACCGTGGGGGTGGCCGAGCAGGTGAGGCCGACCGTGCGGGTGGCCGAGCAGGTGAGGCCGACCGTGGGGGTGGCCGAGCAGGTGAGGCCGACCGTGAGGGTGGCCGAGCAGGTGAGGCCGACCGTGCGGGTGGCCGAGCAGGTGAGGCCGACCGTGAGGGTGGCCGAGCAGGTGAGGCCGACCGTGCGGGTGGCCGAGCGGGTGAGGCCGACCGTGGCCGAGCAGGTGAGGCCGACCGTGCGGGTGGCCGAGCAGGTGAGGCCGACCGTGAGGGTGGCCGAGCGGGTGAGGCCGACCGTGAGGGTGGCCGAGCGGGTGAGGCCGACCGTGAGGGTGGCCGAGCAGGTGAGGCCGACCGTGGGGGTGGCCGAGCAGGTGAGGCCGACCGTGGGGGTGGCCGAGCAGGTGAGGCCGACCGTGAGGGTGGCCGAGCAGGTGAGGCCGACCGTGCGGGTGGCCGAGCAGGTGAGGCCGACCGTGAGGGTGGCCGAGCAGGTGAGGCCGACCGTGCGGGTGGCCGAGCAGGTGAGGCCGACCGTGAGGGTGGCCGAGCGGGTGAGGCCGACCGTGAGGGTGGCCGAGCAGGTGAGGCCGACCGTGAGGGTGGCCGAGCAGGTGAACGAGTGGAAGGGCGCGGGGCTCAAGAGGCGGCGTGTCACGTGATGAGTTGAAGTGGAAAAGACAAGTGAGGGCAGAAGTCAGTGCATCCAGGCCATACACGTGGCAGAAGTTTGAGGGAGGGGAAGGGTCAAGCGTCAGATTAGAAGCGGAACGTCAAGGCATTATTATTGGCATTAAGGAGGCAGTTTTGGCGGATGATTTGAAAACTTTTCAAACTGGCGAAAATTAATTTGGATCCTTGGAATACGGGTAAACCGTGGGCTTTTGGTATTGTTCGCTTTACTTACTTGTTCTCAAGAACCCAAAATATTCCAAGTGTTACACCGTTTGTTGCTCGCGATACACCATTGGAGCATTTCTTCAACTTCTTAGGGCCTGCGTCAGAAGCGATCCGCAGACACACTGTAGGAATGGCGCAAGAAGAAGACGTGAATGTGAGAGTGGATCCGCTGGGGGACGACGATGCTGAAGAATTAGCTGCCCAGTACAGAACGGAGAGGGTGGGGGAACCAGCGAGACGTTTCGGTGGCTCCACCATGATTGCGGCGCCGACGCCAATCAGTCAGGCGGAGCCGGACCATTGGCACACAAAGGCGGACAAATCGACGATAACGGAGGCGGAGGTGGGGGCTATCCGCGAGAAGTACCAAATTCCGGCGGAAGTGGAGTTGTTGTTGCCAATGTCAACGGAGAGGCCATCGGACGTTAGGCCAGGAGCATTTTCCCTGTACGAAGAAGCTCTAAAGGGGGGGTTGAGGTTGCCACTGCCTCGAATAGTGGTGGACGTGCTCAACCACCTAGAAGTGGCTCCGGGTCAGCTGATGCCCAATGCTTGGAAAATCGTGCTATCCTGCGCAAGTGCTTGGCCAAAGGCAAGTGAGGGGGGGTCGATGACGGTGGAGGAGTTCTTCGCTTGTTACAAGGCCTCAGGGCAACAAGAGACGTGGGTCACCTTGCAGGCGGTGGCGGGGAAAGGGTTGGTGGCTGGGCTCCCCACATCAATCAAGGGATGGCGGGCGCGGTGGTTCTATGTTTCTGCCAACGGGGGGCCTGGGGTGCGCACCATCTGGAAAGTGCCAATCAAGACGGTAGAGGCAAGACTGGGGGCGGAGGCTGGGGAGAGGGTGAAGAGGGTGAAGGAATGGAGGGAAAAAGAGAAAGCGAGATGGGATGACCTCGTGCAGCCTTCTGCACTGTTTGAGGCGGGGCTGGGTCCTCAGCCGGTCGGTGGGGATCTTGACCGAGCGGAATTGGAGGCAAGGAGAAAAACTCAGGAGGCTGAGGATCAGGCAATCCTTGCCAAGGCCGCCATGTTCGCGAAAGCACAAGACGACCGACCCCCACAGCCGATCGCACCGACCCCCACAGCCGATCGCGAAGGAGAGGATCAGGCCTCGCCCGAAACCGTTTGGGGGAGAAAGACTTGAGTAAGTTTGAGCCACGAAAGCTCCCTGTGGATCCTGTGAGAGAGAAGGCCAGGGATGATGGCGGGGCTCCGAAGAGGAAAAGGAAGAAGAGAAGTGCCCCTGTGGAGGCCGCAGGGGGAGACTGAGCCCAAGAAGGTGAAGGAGGTTCCAGCTGTGGTGGAGACCCCTGTGGTCAGGGATGCTCCAGAGGCGGTAGGGGTCGCCCCCGCGGTTCAAGTGGCAGGGGGATTGGCCAGTTCTGAGGCAAGTGGGGGGCAGCAGATGCCAAGGAGTCCTGCACCTCAGGAGGGAGGGGTTGGCCTGAAGACGGCTATTTATCATGCGCGCGCGGTGGGTGGACGACTGGAGGGGGAGGAAGGGCCCAGCCAGGGCAGGGGCTGAGCGTTTGGTGAGGATCGTAGAAGAGTCAGGCCTGCGCTCAGCTTCAATGTTTAACGAGGCAGACCTCTTCAGGGGGTTGTGTTCTGCACAGATGGAGGTGACGACCTTGGCAGGGGCCCTCTTTAGGAAGGCTGGGGCTGCAAAGATCAAGACAGAGAAGGCAGAGGCACAGCTGGCCAAGCTGAAGGTTGAGAAGACAAGTTGGGAGAAGGCTCAGGCTGAGTTGCAAGCAGTCAAGCTGGATCTGGAGGATGCACGCCGAAAGGTTATGTCACTCGAGTTCCAACTGGTCGGCGAGCAAAAGAGGTTGGAAGAGTCCCGACAAGCCTGTGCCATCGCCAACGATCGGCACGAAGAAGCCATGAACAGCAACGAAGAGCTGGTGAGGCAAAAAGATGAGGCAGATGCTAAGGTTAAGGCTCTGCAAAAGGAGTTGGAAGACGGGCTTGCCAAGGCAGACGAGGAGAGGGGGAGGCTGGTGAGGGAGTTGGAAGCGGAGATGGAGAAGGCAACGGCGGAAAGGCTGAGCCTAAAGAAGGAGATAGAGGAGGAGCGAAGAAGGGCAGTGGCTGAGAGGGAGATCTTGCAGAGGGAGTTAGAAGCTGAGGTGGCCAAAGCTTCTGCTGAGAAGGCGGCCCTTCAGAGAGAATTGGATGAGGAGAGGGCGAAGGCAGCCTCTGAGAGGGCTGCTTACCCCGATCTATACGCAGCAGCGATTGAGCAGTTCAAAGGGTCGCCTGAGTTTCAGATTGCCATTGATGCTGCAGTGGCGAGCAGCCTGGCGAGGGAGGAGTCCGGGGGGGCTTGGCCCATCGCGGACAACGGCTGAAGGAAGGCCTGAGTCTGAAGTCATAGAGAGCTTCCAACGGTCAGACTTTTATAAGCATGAAATGGCAGAGTACTGGGACAGCGGGTGGCAAATGTTCAGGCGCAAGGCTGAAGAGCTGTTTCCAGAGCTTGACTTTAGCAGGGTGACAGTGGAGGAGGATGATGTGGCCCAAGACCCCCCTGGACGAGGGTGTAGAAGAAGCGGATCTTATCTCGAGCGAGGAGGAGGAGTGATCATTAGAAGCTTGTATTTTGTGTATACACACATTTTTTTTTTTTTTTTTTTTTTTTTTTGTTTGTTTGAAGGGATGTAAGTAATTTGTGCACACATTCTTGAATGAATAAAATGGCACTTATGGTTCTAATTGATGATTCCAGTGTATTTGCTCTTGTGTTGGTTTGGCCTGTGTGTTGTTTTTTTTTTTTTTTTGTTGTTATTTGGTGCACTGATGTTTTCAGCGAATGCTGGTGCCAGGCAGTAGGGCACTAAAGTCATGCCAAAATTCAGGCCAAAATAGGATGAGGAATTTTCTAATACAGAGTGAAATAGCAAATTTGTTTAAGTGTGGGGGGGGGATCTGGAAAATAATGTTTCAAGTTGAATGGGCATGAAAGTGCACTGACACATAAGGTTGAAGATGTAAAACAAAGTGTCGAATGAAAATAGGAGAGAACGGTTTTAAAATATTGGCTAAGTGTCAAATTACCTTGAAAGAATAGACTGAAATGTAACGTTGAAGATGTGATTGGCAAATGAAGTATGGGAGGACATCTTTAAAATATGACTAAGTGTCAAATTATCTTGAAATTATGGTATGATCGGTGTGCTTTACGAGCTTTCAGATGGTTCTGACTGCGGCTGTGGAGGCTTGCGAAAGTGCTCAGTGCTCGGTCTGGCCGAGGCTTTTGAAAGTACTCAGGTTGGACTGAGGCTTTTGGAAGTGCTCAGGTCTGGCTGAGGCTTTTGAAAGTGCTCAGATCGGACTGAGGCTTTTGAAAGTGCTCAGGTCGGACTGAGGCTTTTGAAAGTGCTCAGGTCTGACTGAGGCTTTTGAAAGTGCTCAGGTCGGACTGAGGCTGTTGAAAGTGCTCAGGTCGGACTGAGGCTTTTGAAAGTGCTCAGGTCTGACTGAGGCTTTTGAAAGTGCTCAGATCTGACTGAGGCTTTTTGGAGGTGCTCAGGTCGGACTGAGGCTTTTGAAGGTGCTCAGATCTGACTGAGGCTTTTGAAAAGTGCTCAGGTCGGACTGAGGCTTTTGAAAGTGCTCAGGTCTGGCTGAGGCTTTTGGAAGTGCTCAGGTCGGACTGAGGCTTTTGAAAGTGCTCAGGTCTGACTGAGGCTTTTGAAAGTGCTCAGGTCGGACTGAGGCTTTTGAAAGTGCTCAGGTCGGACTGAGGCTTTTGGAGGTGCTCAGGTCGGACTGAGGCTTTTGAAAGTGCTCAGATCTGACTGAGGCTTTTGGAGGTGCTCAGGTCGGACTGAGGCTTTTGGAGGTGCTCAGGTCGGACTGAGGCTTTTGAAAGTGCTCAGATCTGACTGAGGCTTTTGGAGGTGCTCAGGTCGGACTGAGGCTTTTGAAAGTGCTCAGGTCTGGCTGAGGCTTTTGGAAGTGCTCAGGTCGGACTGAGGCTTTTGAAAGTGCTCAGGTCTGACTGAGGCTTTTGAAAGTGCTCAGGTCGGACTGAGGCTTTTGAAAGTGCTCAGGTCGGACTGAGGCTTTTGGAGGTGCTCAGGTCGGACTGAGGCTTTTGAAAGTGCTCAGATCTGACTGAGGCTTTTGGAGGTGCTCAGGTCGGACTGAGGCTTTTGAAAGTGCTGCTGCAAATAGAAGCTACATTCAGACAATTGAATTATAGAAAGTGGGAACTCCAGTCGATATTTATATTATGTATTGAGAAAGGAGAATACAACAATTCTATCAATACAAAAGTAAGGATTCATTGATAGTAACGCTTCAAGTGTTCAGCATTCCAGGGATGGGGAAGGTCTCGGCCATCCATGTCTTGAAGTCGATAAGTGCCTGGCCGCGGGCGGGTCTTCACCACGTAGGGCCCCTCCCATTTGGCTGCCAACTTGCCCTCGGTTGGATTCTTTGTGGCAAGAGTTGCTTCTCTCAGGACAAGGTCGCCTAGAAAGAACTCCCGTGGTCGGACTCTGCGGTTATAATGGGCTCTCATTTTCTGCTGGTACGAAGCCAACCTGACGGCGGCAGTCTCTCTGAGCTCCTCGATGAGGTCCAGGTCTGCCCGACGGAGTTCTTCGGCTGAGGCAAGATCCGGGTGTAAGGTCCTGGGGGTGGGCAGACCGACTTCCACAGGAATGACCGCCTCGGCGCCATATGTTAAGCGAAAAGGGGTTTCCCCCGTGGGAGTCCGTGCAGTAGTTCGGTAAGCCCAGAGTACATGTGGTAGTTCCTCAGCCCAGAGGCCTTTAGCAGCTTCGAGTTTAGTTTTGATGATCTTCAGGAGAGAGCGGTTGGTGACCTCCACCTGGCCATTTGCTTGGGGGTGACCGGGGGAAGAGAAGCATGGTTGAATCTGGAGATCTGCACAAAATTTCCTGTATTTAGCATTGTCGAACTGTTTGCCATTGTCGGAGACGATGGCCTGAGGGATGCCAAATCTGCAGACAATCGATTGCCAGATAAACTTGGTGGTATTCCGCTCGGTGATCGTGGCGAGGGGTTCTGCCTCGACCCACTTGGTGAAGTAATCAATGGCGACAATTGCGAACTTGGTCTGGCCTCGCCCGGTGGGAAGTGGACCAACCAGGTCGATACCCCATTTGGCGAACGGGTAAGGGCTGCAGAGATTGATCAGCTCAGAGGGAGGGGCGTGGGGGATGTTGGCGAAACGCTGACACTTGTCGCATTTCAGCACGAAATCAGAGGCATCTTTGTGGAGGGTCGGCCAGAAGTAGCCTGTGCGGAGTACTTTGTGTGCAAGAGACCTGCCGCCGGAATGATTGCCACAAATTCCTTCATGGATCTCTTGCATTACATAGGTTGCTTGGGCGGGGCTGAGACACCGCAGGTACGGTCGTGAAAAACCGCGCTTGTAAAGGAGGCCGTCGACCAGAATGTAGTTAGCTGACCGGGCTCTGACCTTGGCAGCCTGGTGTTGGTCATCTGGGAGTTCACCAGTGGTCAGGAAGAGGAAGATGTCGGATGCCCAAGGAATGGGTTCCGTCTGGAGAAAGTGCACTTCTTGCAGGTCGGGTGAGATGGCCGGGTGTGTCAGGTATTCGAGGCGAACTCCATGGCTGAGGTCGGATTGATCGGCGGAGGCCAGCTGGGCCATCTCATCTGCTTTGGAGTTCTCCGCCCGAGGTATGTGTCTAATCTGGAAAGTGTTGAAGAGACGGACAAGTGTGAGCGCCATGTCCCTGTAAGTCCGCATTGTGGTGTCCCTGGCATCGAATTCACCCGTGATCTGGCCGACGATAAGTTGGGAGTCACTGAGCACGCGAATGTGGCTCACACCAATGTCTTTGGCTAGACGAAGTCCTGCTATCAATGCTTCGTATTCGGCCTCATTGTTGCTGGCCGAAAACAGGAGGCGGAGGGCACATTTGAAGTAACCCCCTTCGGGGGATGTTAGGATGAGACCAGCTCCACTTCCTTCCCTGCGAGACGAGCCGTCGACATTGAGTGTCCAACAATGAGGGTCTTCGGGCTCGGGCGGGGTTGGTGGGGCTGGAGGGTTAGTGGTTGGGGCCGGGTTGGTGAATTCCAAGATGAAGTCGGCTACGGCTTGCCCCTTGATTGCAGTCCGGGGGCGATAAGAGATGTCGTACTGGCTGAGTTCTACTGACCACTGCATAAGTCTTCCTGAGAGCTCTGGTTGCTGCATGACCTTCTTCAGTGGCTGGTCGGTGAGAAGCACTATGGAATGGGCTTGGAAGTAGGGGCGGAGTCGCCTGGAGGCGGTGACCAGGGCCAGGGACAGCTTTTCTAATAAGGGGTAGTTCTGCTCTGCTCCCCTGAGAGCCCGACTGATGTAGTAGACCGGCCGTTGAACTGAGCCGTCCTCTCTGATGAGTGCTGCGCTGATTGCAGTGCTTGATACTGCTAGGTAGAGGAAGAGGGGCTCGCCGGTAATTGCCTGTGAGAGGAGGGGAGGATTGGCCATGCACTGTTTTAACTGTTGAAAGGCTTCTTCTGATTCAGTTGTCCACTCAAAAGTCTGCCGCAGGACTTTGAAAAATGGCAGGCACTTATCCGTTGCGCGGGAGATGAAACGGTTGAGGGCTGCCACTCTGCCAGTGAGTCTTTGGACCTCTTTAACGGTTTTGGGTGACTGCATTTCGATCAAGGCCTTGATCTTCTCTGGGTTGGCCTCGATGCCGCGCTGACTGACCATGAAACCCAGGAATTTGCCAGAGCCCACGCCAAAGGCGCACTTCTCTGGGTTGAGCTTCATTTGATATTTGCGGAGGGTGGCAAAAGTCTCTCGTAGGTCGGTGAGGTGGTCAGTGGAGAGTTTACTCTTGACCAGCATGTCATCCACATACACTTCCATGTTCCGTCCGATCTGATGGTGGAAGACTGTATTGACTAAACGTTGGTAGGTGGCCCCAGCATTCTTTAGTCCGAACGGCATGACACGGTAGTGGTAGGTGCCCCGGTCAGTGATGAAAGATGTGTGTTCCTGGTCGGATGAGTGCATCACGATTTGGTTGTACCCTGAAAAAGCATCCATGAAGCTGAGCATTTGATGACCGGCTGTGGCGTCAACCAGCAGATCAATGCGGGGGAGAGGATAGCTATCTTTGGGACAAGCTCGGTTCAAGTCAGAGTAGTCGACGCAGAGACGCCACTTGCCATTGTGTTTGCGTACCAGGACCACGTTGGACAGCCACTTGGGATAGTCCACATTTCGGATGAAGTGGGCCTCTAGAAGTTTGTCAACCTCTGCAGCTATGAGGTTGTTGCGCTCTGGATGGAAAATACGCTGCCTTTGTCGGTAGGGTCGGAAATGAGGCTCGATGCTGAGGCGGTGGGTGATGAAAGAGGGGTCGATGCCTGGCATGTCTGCATGAGTCCAAGCGAAGACGTCCCTGTGTTCGGTCAGGAGGGCAGTGAGGTCGGCCTTTGCTTGGGGGGGCAGTTGGCTGCCGATTTTAGCTGTTTTGATCGGGTTGGTGGGATCGATGTTAACTTCGACGAGTTCCTCCACAGGTTCGCCTCTGATCAGTTCCTCCTCATCTCGGACGTCAAGCCCTTCGATGACCATTGCCTCCTTCAGTTTGATCTCTTTAAGCGAGGCCACATAACATTCTCTAGCGACGGTCTGTTCCCCTCTCACCGTTCCGACCCCGAGATCGGTAGGGAACTTGAGGGCAAGGTGGTAGGTGGACGTGATGGCTTGGAAGGCATTAAGGGCGGTGCGGCCGAGGATGATGTTGTAAGCAGAGGGGCAGTCAACAACAAGGAAAGTAAGCAACTTCGTGGTCTGTCGTGGGTACTCTCTAATGGTGATGGGGAGATCAATGGAACCGACAGAGGTCACCCGGTCGCCGGTGAAGCCGACCAGAGGAGTTTGGAGTGGGGACAGGCTCTCTTCCCCGATCTTCAGCTGGCGGAAGCAGTTGAGAAAAATGATGTCCGAGGAACTGCCATTATCGATGAGGACTCTTCTGACCTTATAATTGGAGAGGACAGCGGAGATGACCAGGGGATCATCGTGGGGATAACGGATGCCTGTGCAGTCGGCGTCCGTGAAGGTAATGGGCTCTGTCCACTGTTTGGGTTGTTTGGGGGGTCGGTCGACCGTGGCCACTGTCTTGTCTGAGCCCTGCCGTATCTTTCTGAGCTCCGCCCTCTGAGCTGAGCGAGACGGTCCACCACAGGCAAGGCCACCTGAAATAACTCTGATTTCACCAACTGGCGGAGGCGGATTACCTTGGGGCCGGGGTTGTTGGCGGGGTCGGTCATGCCCCTGGTCTGGTTGGGCTGGTCGCCGTGGAGGGGTATGCCTGGGATTGTCTCTGCGGGGTTCGGTCCTTTGCCTCTGCTGAGGGCGGGTATCTGTGAATCGGCTCAGGCGCCCCTGGCGAATGAGGGTCTCCACTTGGTCTTTGAGGCTGATGCAGTCGTCGGTGTTATGGCCATGATCCTGGTGGAAACGGCAGTATTTGGACTGGTCTTTACGGTTGGAAGGGTTCCGTGGAGGAAGGGGCCATTTGAGGGGGTAGTCGCGTTGAATCTGGTGAAGAACTTGTTCTATGGGAGTATTGAGGGGGGTGTATTGCTCGAACCGACCGGGGGGTCTGGTTGGGCCTGGCCGGTCGGCGCGAGGAGGTCGGTCGGCGTAGCGGGATGTTTGGTTATGATGCCGGGCATTACTGGGTTCTTGGTCTTTTCTCTTTTCTCTAGGGGCCAGATATTTAGTCGTGGGGTCTTGCCGAGCGGCTAGAGAATCCTCGGCGTTCATGTACTTTTGGGCTTTGGAGAGCAAGGCTGCCATGGATGTCGGAGGGTTCTTGGAGAGGGAGAAGAGGAAATCGGATGACCGCAGACCAGCCATGAAGGCCGTGAGGATGACTTTATCGTCATTTTCAGCAACTTGTAAGGCCTCGGTGTTGAAGCGAGTGACAAAGCTGCGCAGTGACTCCCCCTCGGTCTGACGGATGTTGAGGAGCTGGGTCGCCGGACGTCGCTGGCGTTGGGCCCCGATGAAGTGGTTCAGGAAGGAATCACTGAGGTGTTGGAATGTGGAGACCGAATCCGGTGGCAACTGGCTGAACCATAGCCGAGCTGACCCCTTCAGTGTCACGGGAAAGGCTCGGCACATGATCTCGTCAGGGAAAGCATGGAGGATCATGAGGGTACGGTAGGTCTCCAGGTGGTCGACGGGGTCGGTCGTGCCGTCAAAGGGGTCGATGGTAGGCATTTTGAACTTGGCGGGTAGGGGTTTGTCTCGGATGGAGGCGACAAATGGGGAGTTTGCTGTGGTGGAGGGCTTATGTTGGATATTCTGCATAACCCCCTGGAGCTGGAGTTTCATGGCTCGGAGTTCGGCGTCCCAGAGGGGAATGTTGTCGCCGCCAGAGGGAGACAGATGTTGGACACTGCTAGCTTCTCCCTCTGGAGCTGGAGCTATGACTGATGGACGTGGGGGTGGAGGAGGCGGGTGCATATGTGGGTGAGGAGGCTGCAAACCTCCCGAGTTGAGAGGGTCGGGTTGTGGGACAGTATGGCCTGGAACTTGTTCTGGGTGGGGTGGAATATCCGGAGGTGGAGGTATAGGGAGGTTTCTTTGTAGCAGGGCATTGATTAGGGCTTGGTTTTGTTCGGCCATACGGTTGATGCTGTTGGTGAGCTCGGTGAAGTACTGTGGTGGATTGTTTGGGTTGGGAGGGTCGGTTTGGTGGTCGGTAGCATTATGGTGGGAAGCCATGGATCTAGTCGTGACCATACACTTGACGGATGAGGTGAGAAGGTTACTGAACAGGGTCTCCGGCGGCAATGAACACAACTGGCGCACGGACAAACCGAGTTCCCACAGACGGCGCCACTGATAATACTTGGTGTCGTCGTGTATGGGCTGGACCGATCCTAGCTCCTCAGGTCCACTGGAAAACCTGCAAGCAAGTTCAATCGGGAGACGGGGTAGTCCCCCGGCGAACCCTCCGGTGTGTGAATTAGAATGGGTAATGGACAAAACGTAGAGAGAGGGAGAGAGAGAGAGAGAGGTAGAAAACTTAACCTTCTTCTTTCCTTTTTCCTTGCTTATATCCTTTTGTAATCATTTCGTTAGCTCTGCTATTCTGGGATTTTCCCCGCCGAAAGCTTGTGTCGTGATTTGCCTTGTTCAGGGTGAGGGGGTGCCGTGCCGGCTGAGAAGTGTTGTCGCAATAAATGTTCTGATGGATTGCATTAATGGTGATGTGCTGTGGCAATAACTCTGCAGATCTTTGTCTGCTGACGTGGCCTGTCCTGCATCCGCCGCGTGTCCGAATGTCATTGGTCTTCCCTGTCCAGTTGGCTCCCAGTGATGCTGGGTTTTACCGCCCGGGTTGTGCAATGGGGTTTAATTGGTGGGCTTGGGTTTACTCATGGTGGGCCGTGGTCCCTGTGGGCCTATCCCTGTCATTGATGTTGTTGTTGTTGTTGTTGTTGTTGCGGAGTGAGAAGGCGACATGGCGATCCCTGTCTGATAGAGCATAACGAACACACACACCAAACAAAAAAACTAGAAACCCTAGTTATCAACAGTAGTCGACACGTTGATGTTGTTGTTGTTGATGTTGTTTTTTTCTTTTCTTTTTTTTTGTCTTTTATCAGAGACAGACAGACTCGCTTTTTGAAAAAGTGGCTACGAATGCGGCTCCGTTTTGGCGCCATAACACACTTTTCATAATTTCATTTTTATTTTTTTTATATTTAAGTAAATTACAAATACACATTCGATATTTACTTAAAATACGAATTATTCTTTATAGTTTGAAAAATTATAAATATATATTTGTAATAAAATTTTTAACTGTTTACATATATAATAATAATTTTTTGAATTATTAATTAAAATAAAATTTTAATATTATTAAAAACTGTTAATTAACTTGATAATTTATTAATAAAATGACCTATTTGTTATGAAATTATAAATTTTGAGGGCATAATGTAATTTCTAAAACTACAAGGATAATTTATAATTTAAGTAAATATTAGGGGATTTTTAATTTACCCTTATATTTATTATGGTAAATTACACTCACCTCCTGAAATTTCAAAAAAAAAAAAAAAAAAAAAAATCTGATATTTAATCAAATAAATTCTAAATTTTAAATTTTGTTAATTTTAATTTTAATTTTTTATTTATTTTTAATATAAATTAATTTTCTATTTTCTTTAATTAAAATTAATGAAAAATATTTTAGTAATTAAATTTAATGAAAATAAATATTTTAGACATTTTATGTATATTTACATTGAGTTTAATAACTAAAATAATTATTTTTTGTTGTTTTACTTAATTAAAATAGTCAAATGATTTCAATTAAAAATAATCAAAAAATTAGAATTTAAATTGATTAAAAAAATTCAATACTATAAAAATTAAGAAAATGTAAAGCAGATAAAATAATACTTTGAACACAATATATAAAATAAAAAAATTAATTAAATTCTTTAAGAATTTATATGGCTCGTGAAGAACCTTTAAATATAAATTTCCAGAATCTATTTATGTATTTTATTCAATAATTTTAACTATACATTTCAATATAATTCTTACCATTTATTTCCTCATCTGTATTTTGCTTCACACTTCTCCTCTCCTACCTGATTTAAGGAACATTCCTCAATTTATGGAAAGAACTTCTACATAAAATCACTATTATAGCCACCAAATAGTGAAATTATTAACTATTCACCTATAAAGGCTACCATCACAAATGTGGTCAGCCGTATCAATCTCAATATATGTTTGATTTTGCTAGAAGCCACAAATTTTGAGATTTTTTTATTGTTGTTCGAAATATAATTAATTTTATATTTTTAATAAAATTACATTATTATTTTCACATAATAATTATATTCTTTTTTATGAGTAATTTATTAGTCATATAAATAAATAAAAAATAAAATTGTCATATATTTTTAACTAAAATCTATTTAAGGCCTCTTTTGGCAATTACATGTTTTAGCTAAAAAATTAAAACGTCATTATAAGTTCTCACGTCACTCTCTCTATTTTTCTGTATATTTTCATAAAAAAATAAAAAAAATTATTAAAATAATTTGTTTCCAAACTACGCCTATTTGTACCTCTCATTTATATTAGATTCAGTCTCTTTAGTCATAGTAAAAAGGAAATTAATACGATTATAATAAATGTGGAGCTAATTACACTTCTTCAAACTTTAGGCGAGGTGAGTGTAATTTACCCTTTTTTATGGTAAATTATACTAACATTCCCTTCATGTTTTAAAAAAATACACAGAGTCTCATAAAATTTACATAATTGCATTTTTACTTTTAAAATTTTAATTTATATAACATTCTATTTTCTTTCCATCAATCATTTCATATAAAGGGAAAAACAAATGTCATATTTTTAAAGTGAAAAAATTAGCAATACATCCTCCATATAGTTTTGGATAGTAAGAGAGGTCAAAGATAATTTTTCTTCCTAATTAAAATCCCTCAGTGTTATTATTTCAGTAGCTTAGGTCTTTTATCTCACCTTTTACATTATTTAAGTGATTTCAAAACTTTAAAACTTAATACCAATTTACATCTCAATTTTTTGTAAAAATTATACTTTTAGAATCTTATTGACAAGATCTTGCAACAAGATTCATAAACAATGTGAAATTCACCGACCAAGCGAAATTCACCGACTTAGGTCAATAAAATTTCACTGAGTTGCCTGCTAGTTCTTTGCAACGAGGTTGGATTTGTGTTGAAACATGTTACCTTTACAATTCTTTGTTGCGAATTTTAGATATTGATTTTTGAGTTTTGAACTTTTAGATTGTGAGTTTTAATTTTGACTTGTTTATTGTTATTGGTGATATAAGAGTAGCTTTACAATGTTTGTTATATATATTTTCTAGATTTATTGATTGTGAGTCTAATTGTACCTTCTTCTTTTTTTTGTTGAGCTTTGTTTTTTTGTTGTTATTATTGTTTTGTTATTTGTAGAAAGAGAAAATGTGTGCTTTGATTTAAATAGGTGAAGAACAAATTCGGTATTTAATTTGCTGGTTTTTGTTTTTTATTGTTGTTTAAGACATATTTTTCTTTTGTGATGTGTATATAGATAAACTAAATGAATGTCAATGATGTTGTAAACTTCTATGTGGTTTAAAATGAATGTCAATGAATTATTTCAAAGAATTTTATGAATTTTTTGTCAACTTAGTGAAATTTGGTTGATATATCTCATTGTAAAAGAAACTAAATTGGTTTTTTTTTTTTTCCTTTTTGTTTTATTGCTAATTGAGAAAGGGAAATTTCTTTGTTATGTGTGTACACAAAGAAATGACATTGATTTTGTTTTCTCTTATGTCAGAAAATTTTCTCTATGATGTGTGTGTACACTGGAAATTGCATTGTTTTATTGTTGTTTGGGTTAGAGAAATTTGTTATTGATGTGTGTACACAAAAAAAATTAAAATAATTTTGTACACAGAGAAATTTCACTCACTAGTTGAAATTTCACTGACCTAACTTGGTTATCGAAATTTCACTGACCAATCGAAATTTCATTGACCCAAGTCAGTAAAATTTCGACGACCAAGTCAAAATTAATGAAATTTTGTCATTTTTTTTAGAATGTTGCATTCATCATGGATCTTGTTTTACAAATCTTGATGAAACAATTCCAAAAATAAAAATTTGATAAAAAAAACAAAGATCTAAATCAAAGTTATAGAATTTTAAAATTTTCAAACGAGTTAGAAAAGTTATAGAATTTTGTCACTATGTGATTTGAAGGACCTAAACT
Source organism: Camellia granthamiana (assembly GCA_036172215.1). Lineage (NCBI taxonomy): Eukaryota > Viridiplantae > Streptophyta > Magnoliopsida > Ericales > Theaceae > Camellia > Camellia granthamiana. Next base: position 307,162 of record JAXFYN010000272.1, on the reverse strand, counting down.
AAAATTGAAAATTATATTGTCCTTATCCTTCTTAAAAAATATTACTAATAAGGATCTTAAACTAAAAGTCTCTTTTAAAATTGAAATATATATTTTACATTTTATAATTTATTTGTCTACAAGCTACTTACACTATTAGTTTCATGCACTTTGACTTTGCTAATCGTGATATTAATATAATTATACCAAATTTATAAAATTTATTGTGATTTTTTCAAACATCAAGAGTAGTTAATGTAATTTATCATTTTTATTTTACATAAATTGCTCAATCTTCTATGAACTTTTGGACAATTATAAGGGATTTCTTTTAAATTTTTACAATTATAGAGGCCTCTCTTATAATTTTTTATAATTATAAAAATTTCTTTTATGATTTATAAATTCACACTACATTATTTTGTCAAAGTTGTTGTGTTAATGGTGAAGTTTAAATTATTTTTTGAAAACCAAAATTTTGAAAAAGACAAAAAATAACCTCATCATCATTATTTTCAAATTGAAATCCAAAGGCTATATAAGGCTTGTTTGGTTCTACTTGGTTAAAATAGTCAATAAAGATAAAAATAAGCTAAAATAATTAATAAGACAAAACGTCATATCTAATTTATAATCATTTCATTTTTTTTCTCATAACCATCAGATTAATTACCCAAAAAAAAAAAAAAATCAACTATCATCTCAAATATAACTTTTTAGTCAGGTTAAAATAGCTAAAAAGTCAAGAAAAATGATATGAAAACCCATATTCTGAGCCTAATTTGTAGACCCAATTACATAGATGACTTATGTGGCGAGCCACGTATATAATTTATTTATTATTTATTTATTTATAAAACACAGCCAAATAGGAGTTTTGAATGTCTAGGGCACCTTCTTTGTGGGGTTCATCATCCATGCTAGGGATTCTAAGCAAGTTCCCCATCCTATCTTCGCCTAAAAACATTTTGAAGATGGTGGAATCCTAGCCGATGACAACATCCGGAAAAAGCTATTTACAACCTCCAGAAAAAATCGACTCTCCATTTGGTTCTTCAATTTCGAGGAAGAGCAAAGAAGAGAGAGAAGAACACATACGCGAAGCCCAAGAAGATTAAGCACAATAAGAAGGTTAAGCTCGTTGTGCTTCAATTTTATACGGTTGATGATTTTGCGAAAGTTTAAAGGTTGAGAAAAGAGTGTCGGAATGGTGAGTGAGAAGTGTGGTTCAGAGTAATGAACCTATTTGACCAATTGCTCAGTTGAAGGTTGCGCCCTTTACCTGTTCGACAAAATGCCCCAGTGAAAACCTTGTCACTGTGCTGTCATAAGATGATTAAGGAGAAAGAGAAAGAGAAAGAGAAGGACAATGAGAGGGACAGAGAGGGTAGTAAGTTATCATTGAAGAAGGGCAAACTAGCCAAGAGCAAATCAAAAAGCAAATCTTCGACTAAGGTATCCTTGAAGGAGTTTGTAAATTAGGTGGATCAACTATCTACTGATGAGATGCCTACTATACTTCCCCGCCGATCTACACGCATTCGGGCCCCCCCCCCCCCAAATCTCTTTCACTTGGAGATTTTGTGGGATCGTGGCAAGGGCCTTCAAATGTAAACAAGCGGGGATTGAAGGTCGTGGACTCAGAGGATAGCTCAATTGAGTGTGATGGTGATCTTGGTACACCACAGTTTCGCTGGACTGTGGAAATGCAAGCCTCACCTGAGCAATCTCCAAAGCAGCATCAAACACCTAATGCATGGAACACACCAACTAGAGTGCTAACTGATGTTGAGCAGTGGCCAAAATTGACCACTGTGTCCCCATTGGTGGCAAACGAAATGATGTTGTCAAATAAACTTGGCTCACTTAGTACTAATCAAAGGAAAGAAGGGTTGGGTACCAAGCAACGAAGGAGTGATAAGCCCGTGAGAGATTGTCGAAATGAGGATTCGGTTGATCTACATATGAAAGATGGTAGTGAAGGTCTCGATTCACTTGCTATATCAGGTAAGCCTCTACCAATTGGGAGCTCTTTAATTAAAGAAGAGATTAACAAGGTGTCAAAATTGAAGTATAAAATAGGTGCCCATAAGATTGAGAACCAAGTAGATGGCATTTACAATGTTCCTATTGAGATCTCAAAAAAATGCTTTTCTCATTGGGAAAATGCTTTGGTTGGATACTTCATTGATAAAAGATTCTCTTTCCATTATGTGAAAACTTGGGCGGAGAAACTTTGGGGAAATTTTCTTGAGGACGTTGTCTCCATTGATAATGGTTTTTTTTATTTTTAAAGTAAAAACTGAAGAGCCTATGGACACAATCTTGGAAGATGGCCCCTATTATGTTGGGGCTAGATTGATTGTTATTAAAAAATGGCAACCTGGACTAAAATTAACAAAGTGTGAATTTTCAAGTGTGCCATTGTGGGTGAAGTTGTACAATGTTCCTTTGGAACTTTGGAGTGAAGAGGGTTTGGGTTACATAGCTAGCATCTTGGGAACTCCTCTTTATTTGGATGAGCCAACTTTCAAGAGAAGCCGACTTACATTTGCGAGAATTTGTATTGAAGTGCTAGCAAATAAAGAGATCCCTAAGCCTTTCAAAATAAATCTTGGTTATGGTGACCCATATGAGATTCAAGTTGAGGTACCAATGAAGCCTCAAAGGTGTGATGGTTGTAAGACTTTTGGCCATACCACTAATTTGTGCCCTCAAAAGCCAAAGTCTTTGAACCCTCCCTCCTTCAAACAAGAGTGGAAAGTCAAGGACACTAAAACAAAAATTCCAACTACATGGGAAGTGGTGAAGAAAAAGGGGAGAGATGGTGGGCAAGGTTCAACGCCATTGATCAACAAAGAGAGAGAGACGCAGTCTTCTGTCCCCTCAACATCTAATGCCTTTGATGTCCTTGAATCGTGTGATATGGACGAGTTAGGGAATGGAGATTCAAGTCAAGAGTTGAGAAATAGAGGGAGTCCATCTCCAAGAGATCCTAGTTATGGGGAGACTTCAAAAGAGGATAACAGAAGGAAACTTAAAGCGAAACTTCATGACTTGAAGAATGCTAGAAGGAAATTCTGAATCCTTTTTTGTTGGGAATGTTGTGCTTGTTTTCTATAAGCTCAGTTTGTCTTTTGATGGAGTAGTTTATTTTTTTTATTTTTGTGCTCCCATCAAAAGTTGTGTATTAAACTTCATTGAATATCTTTCTTTTTTTGGTTATAATATGACTTACTTACCCAAAAAAAAACCTATTTGACCTATGATCTAACAATAGTGTGGCCATCTCCAACTCTTAATTTGATTGAGTGAAAACTTTATTTGATATAAACTACTTTAATTGATAAACCTAAATTTTAGTATAAATTTGAGTACAAACTTCACTAATGGCTATCAGAGCACAAAATAATGTTAAAAATTCTAAATAAACATTTGCGTCTTCTTTTATTTGGCTAAAAGTTTGAGTAAAATGTATGAGCTTTGATATAGGTTTGAAACAAGGATTGGAGAATGCCATCCATTTAATCAAAACTATTACTTTGTGTATTTCTAGTGAAATAGTAACTGTACAGTTATGGGATCATAGATGGTTTTCAATTTCATTACCTTCTGCTTGTGGTGTTGCAATCTTTTGGAGTTCTTCCTTTCTCTTTCTTTCTTATATTATAGGAATGTCATCCATGGAAGTGATTCAGTTGAGAGTATTATGACAAAAACTACACTGCGTATAACGCCCTAAATTTCTAACTCAAATGATAATGCAACAATCATGGCTCTTTTAAGGAAAACCAAATATAAATTTCCAAACTTACATTACATGATACAATAGTTCTTCATTCAACAATACGTTAATCCAATAACAAGTAAATAAACAAATAAATACTCCCAAGGGTTTACAAGTTTCCAAGGCTTGAGCTTGGTTACACAAAGCGGTTATTCAAACCCACACACATACAGCCCTTAGCTTACGCACAGAGTCATGGCAAAATGAGAGTCTCGTACTCTCACCACACATTTCCTCGCCTTTAGTTAGGCGGCATCACCACATCTTTTCCTACACAAAAATCTCGTAGGGTGAGCATAAAGCCCAGTAGGAAATCCTTAACAGAGTATATACATTTTATACAAGTCTCAAGAGATGAAATGCACATGCTATACTATACCCTTTTGAAAGAAAATCACATATTTATCTTTGAAAACCATCATGCTCAATGAGGTCATGCAATTTCAATTCTTCAAAACTTAACAATTCATTTCAAGAGGACTCTGGTAATCCCTAGGTAGGTGTCTGCAAGTAGACTATACAAGTACTACCAATTTGTCATTTTTACTGGTATTAACCAGAAGGCTCGACACCTATCCGTGCGGGTTTTCGGTCTTTCACCCCGGACTCTCAGGCCAACTTATTCAATATCATCTACATCACCTATCAAGACTTACCAATGTATTTACCCCTAAACCATTCCATGAAAACTTGTTTCTCAACATTCTTTTCTCAATGCAAGTTTTAAAATCAACTTTCAAAGTTTAAGGTAATCAAATGAATTGATATGCCAATAATACAAGATGAATATAAATACTGTTATTCCAATTCATCATCCAAGGAATAACACAATTCCCTCTTCTCAAGTATCCTCAACAATTAGTCATTTCGAGACTATTTCAACGTTTTGAACAATAATTTCCAAAATGAACAATAATTCTCATATTCCCTGAAATTCATCATTTATATAAATATAAATAAGAAATTTTACAAACATACATTCATTTTGACACACAAAATAAATATAACAATATCATTCATGGATTTTTAGTCTCTAAAAAAAAATCTCCAAATTCTAGGTTTTTTCACCAAAACTATACAACTCAACTCTTTTGAAAGAAAACTTTCCAAAATCATCTTTTCTTCAATTAACGAAGATCAAAACCCATAAGATCATTTTAAAAGAACAAAAGATAAACTTACTTTCAAAATTGCTCAACTTCTTGAATCAATAATCAATTTTCAAAGCTATCGAAAGATGATTTCGAAAATCATATAGATCTTGCAAAAATATATATATATATATAGAACTCTAAGAAAATCTCTACCTCAAGTTTTGAAGAAGAAATGAGATGAAACCCCAAAATTTATAGTGTCGAAACTCGATCTCCACCGCACACAACAAGCCCTCGAGAAGTTACATAACTTTGATGAAGAACTTCAGTCTAACTCCCAATGGATTTGGAGGAATCAAAGAGAGAAGATGACTTCTAGAGAGAGAAGCTCTAGATCTGGAAATTTTGGAGAGTTTTAAAGAGAGAGAGAACTGAAAAAGTGATCTGAAATCTCCCTTTATGGACTGATATAACATGGTTTGCTCAAGCGTGAAATACACTTTCCCGTAAGCAATTTCGAATGCATTTTTCATTTTTGCTTTTGGCAAGCTGACCGAGCAGCTCAACCCCTGTAAGTTGAACAGGTCAAAATTGGGATCGCTACACTGTGATTTCTAATTTGCACTGTGAACTGGAATTTGTTACTCCTTGGATTATTGTTTTTATGATGATGGATTGTCCTCAAGAAGATGCCCCATATTGCAAATTCGGGTAAGGAAAATTATCTGGATGTAGTGGGGTTGTTATTGTTTTATGGTCACATTTTCTACTGTCTATTTGAGATTGTCATGATCATTTGGAAAAGACCATTATATCAATGTATCACTTTGTGAATCACATGCTTCAACAATATGTAACTTTATGACTTCAATACAAATGTAGTGGGTTTCAATGTTAATATGATAGCTAATTTATTTTTTGATTTTGTACTGAGTCATGTAACTTTATAATATTATGCATCAAATCTTGTGGAATCTGACTTGCGAAAGCATATGGTTGAAATAATTGCTCCATTTACCAAAGGTTTATATTGACCATTTTCATGTCATGTTCTTCAAAAATTAAAAATTTAAAAAAATAATAATGCTACAAATAATGTTCAATGGTTCATTTGTGATCAAGTTATCAAATTCTCTTTGTTTACATCCTTTTGTCTACTGTATTCACTTATAATAATGGCTTTCAGCGTATCACATTTGGGATGAAGTTCAAAATAAATTTGGAACCAAAATTCACATCTTGCAAATTGAAGCAAGCAATGCAAGAATTTAAAAACTGCAACCAAGATAAAACAATTCAAATTTGGTTATAAACTAGTTTCATTCAACTGTAACAAAGACATTGTTTATAGACCATTATAAAATAGGCGTAAGTTTAAAACTTCTATCAAAAACACTGTTTATAGACTACTACCACCAATACATTAAGGTTCAACTAAATTATGTCCAGCAAAAGTACCCCAAACTAGCATATGACCAAAACAAAAGTAGACCAAATTGATGTTGATAGAAGCCAATCTAACCAACCTGCAAAAGCATAGCTTGAGCGGGATTTGCAAGCTTTTAGTATTTTTGCAGACTTGCAAATGCTTGAAGAGTGTATTCTAAGCTCGAGCGGCGTTTCCTACGCTTGAGCGGGTGGACACTCGAGCATCCAATCTTGCGCTTGAGCGATGTTCTTTGTCTGCAAAACTTCTGAAAATGTGTATTCTATGCTCGAGCGTCACTTCTTGCGCTCGAAGCGGAACAATGTATCTGAAGCTCGAGCGTTACTTCTCACGCTTAAGCAGACTGCGTGTATAACAGATCGCAAAAATGACATTTTTTTATCACTTTTTCATTCCTCTCTCTCTCTCTAAAACTTTCCAAAAACCTAGATCTTAAGTTTCTCTCTCTAAAACTCATATTCTCTCTACTATTTCATCTAGATCCGTTAGGATCTTCACCCTAGTGCCTTTGAGAAAAAGGTAGAGCGTCTCAAGATCTTCATTTTGATCCGAACAAAGTTGGGTTTGAGCAACTTTGGAGTTTCATCCTTGCCTTGCTCATCTTCTCTCTTTGAGGTAGGGATTTTCTATACCTTCATATGGTTTTTAACTTAGTTATTTGGTAATTGTGTAACAAAGGTGGGCTATGAGAGTGTTATGGACAAACCTAGGGTTTGGGTTTAAAATCAAAAGAGGGGTTTTTGAGTGAGTATGATATAAAGGGGTTTTGGGGTTTAAATATGATGTATCTTGTGGCAAAGTAGTTGATTTTGGCCATTTGGTTGATATTTGAGAAAATAGGGAGTTTGCCCTAAAATTATTCAAATATTTATTTTGTATAAATAAATGAAATTGGTGTTGTAATTATGAAATTAGGCGAATATTGAAATAAATGGTGGAGTTGGATATGCATTACCTCACGTCTTTGGAAATTTTGAATAAATTATCTGTCTTGAGATTGAATATCTGTTTAGAAATAATTATATTGGGCTATCGGTGGAGGATAGCTATGATTGTTATAGAAATTGCATGAGGATTATGTGAATTAAAACTAATCTATTGTTGGTTATCATTGAATATGACTATGTTTTAAATACATTGTATATGTATGATTGTTTGGGAGGAGAAAGTGGATGCACTCCATGTTTGAGAGGAGATAGAGGATGGACACCATTGAAATTAAGTTGGCTAGAGTGTCTTAGATGAAAGTCCCAAAATCGCGCATATACATGGGTGCCGATCATACGGACGAAATTTCCGTAAAATGGCAGATTGAAGTGTTTGTGTAGTAATTGTGTTAATTAGGAAAACCACTAAGTTGTAGCCTTAGTTGGGTTGTTGAAAGATAATGAAATTAGCTCATGAATTGAAGGAAAATGAATTAAAATATGAATTTGGTACTTTGTGATTATATAAAATGTGAATGTTTTGTCACAGGCATTGTATATGCTCATTATATTTATATCTCTGTTAAATCTCATATATTGTGTTAGATTATTCCTACTGGGCTTTGGCTCACCCTATTTGGGAAAAACCATTTTCAGGTGTTGGTGATATGCCTCCGCGAATGCAATAGTTTAGAGGGACATTTGGGAGCAAGAGCTTCTTTCTTTTGTTATATTCTTTTGTATAGCCAAGGGCTTGAACTGTATTGAGTTAGGCTCACTTTTGTTGTAACCAAGCAATAACTTGGAAAGATGTAAGCCTATAGGGCATACGATTACTTGTTTAGTTTTCAGTTCTCTTATCATTGTAACACATGCTGTAGATTCAGAATGAACAGTTTGTGAATGTATATCGCATGTGTTATCTTTTGTATACGAACTTTAATGAATGAAGGCATATTATTTCTATTATCCTTCCGCTTATGGATTGTATTTATTAGATTATTTTGGGGGAGTTACCTCTAAAATTCGCGCAGACCGTTCGAGCACAACTTCCTTCGCTCGAGTGAGCTTGCTTCCAGCATAGATACTCAAATTTCAAACGGGCATAATGCTCTTGTCTGACTCCATTTTATGTCATTCTTGTATCCAAATCGAAGCCTTGAAAACAAGATTCCAATGGTTCTAGCCTTACATCCAAATTCAAAGTGTGGAAAGAGAAAAGGGCAAAAGAGTGAAGACTACTCATGGGGCAATTATCTGAATTAATGTTTTTGGTCCAATCTTACTTTACCATTGTGATATCACCCCAATCAATAATCTAACATCACCCCAATCAGTAATCTAACATCAACCAAAGAGGCTCCAAGTACAATAACAAGAGTGTCAAAATCAGTCCCATGAGTTTAAGAAGTACAGAGTGTTACACATAGCATGAATGCTTGGAAACAAAACATGTATTTTGAGCATGGCACCTTGTTTCATCTCATAATCAGGCTCATGTTAACACATATGCTTTGTTAATATTATCTATATTGGGTTTTATGCCCATCCCTATGTAGAAATCATTTTCAGGTGTTGACGACATGCCTCTATTACGGTGAAGGTGTGGAGGATTTTGGAGCATGAAGCTCACTTTTGTTTTATTTTCTTGTAAAGCCGATGGCTAATTTGCATTAGGGTTGAAACCTACTTTTATTGTAATGAGGCAACTCCTTTAGAACATGTAAGCCTATAGGGCATATATTTGGATATTGTTCATTTCAAGCTTGTAGGGTTGTGAATTTATCAGTGCATGTAATTTTATTTTGGAACACTGAAATGAAATATAAGAGATTAGAGGCTTATTTAATAATGTTATTGAGATCCATATTGATATATATATATATAATGCTATGTACACCAATTAAGATACCAATTAGTGTATCATTGATGATATGACATAATTTAAGAGGTTTTTGGTATTTGTAATTTGTATAATGAGTGGGATCAATAATAATGCTATAACATATGTTGGTACACTAGTTAATACACTAATTGGTGCATGTAGCACCACTGTATATATATAGCTTCTGCATGTGTAACTCAATTTATAAATGAAATTGAATAGGATATACGAGTTATATCTAATGAGCTGGGTTTTATAATTTTTAGGGCATTACAATTTGTATGTTTCCTACTTAAATCATTATTGAAAAAAATATTTCAAAATTATTTTAATCACATAATTTAATCATATTTATCTTTTTCTTTTTTCCTTTTTTTTTTTTGTGTAAAAAGAAGGTAAATTACACTCATATCCTCTAAAGTTTAAAAAAAAAAAAAAAATACAATCAGTCTCATACTTTCGACATAATTACACTAGCTTTCCTTAGTTTTAATTCAAATATCGCTCAGGTAATTTTTTATTAGCAATTCAAAGTCATATGGATAAAAAAAATGATATTATCATCTCTTTTATATTGAAAGGTAAACTTATCTTTGTTTATTTCATGTCTACCCATTTCTATATTAATTTTCATTGCTTTAACATTACTGAAAGAAATTAATGTAATTATGCTAAACTTGTGGGGCTAATTGTATTTTTTCAAACCTCAAGAGAGGTGAGTGTAATTTATCATTAAGAAAGAAAAAAAAAAAAGAAAAAAAGGAAAAGGTTTTTGTCCAACCCATGATGTAGAAGTTCTTATAAGGGGAACTAACCGATAGTCCCATACACAAAGTTTAAAACCCATGTAGTCCCAGAACAAAACACTTTTACCAATTCGTCTTACATATTTTTAATTGTTATCAAAAAAATTTTTTTTTTAATTCAAAGATGTTACTACATCCCACCACCATCGGACTTCTGTCAAACGGTCACCGGAGATTCACCGGAATGTTCAACATCACCGGGAAGTCATCAGAGTATCGCTGAAAATTCGGCGAAGCATCGTCGGAGTGTTTTGAATGTCACCAAAAGTTGCCAGAATGTGTAGAATGCTCGCTGGATGTCAAGAATATCGCCGGAGACTCACCAAAATATCCAGAATATTATCGAAAAAAAGGATCAATTGAGAAATTAGAGTGAAAAACATAGCAAAATGTGCTAAATATTGATAAACTGAAAGGAAAAAAAACACCTAATAACAACAAACAACAACAACAACAACAATAATAATAATAATAATAATAAAACTTATGTTATTTTCAATTTTTTTAGGGTTTAAGCAAATAATTTTCAATATTGATCAAATTGAAATGCAAGCTTTGAAACTATAAAATGTTATAGTTTCAAAGCATAATTGTATTAAGCATTTATCCTTATTAATAAAACTTAAAAACATGTTATGAAACTGCAAAGTTTTATAGTTCTAAAGAAAGTTATGAAACTGCAAAATTTTACAGTTCTAAAGAATAATTCATTTCAGCCCCAAAAATACTGCAACTATAAAATTTTACAATTTTCACTGCCTGTAAATAAAACTCGAAAACAACTTGTTCAGAACTTGAAAAATTTTTCATTAAAATAGGAAAATAGAAGTGTATAGTACAAAAAAAGTAAAATAAACAATAATAATTTAAGAGATCGAAGGAAAGAGACAGATATAAAGAGAGGCTTATACTCCGGCTACTATTTTTGGTTTAGATCTAGCCAGATTTGATGTAAATCTACACAAATCTGATGTAAATCTGAGTATATCTACATTAGATTTGAGCAGATCTACTCATCGTTTTCATCGGAAACTCATCTCCTTCGCTATTAGTGAGCACGAAGCAAGGAGTTAGTACTTGCTGATTTTCGGTGAACCCCAATGAATGGTGGTTGCCGGTGACTGTAGATCAGAAGAAAAAGAAGGGAAAGGCACTTAACTCAGTTCAAGGCTTACAAGTCAATACACACGTCACTCAAGGAGTAGGAACAGTTACACAACAAATATTAAGGTTACATCTTCATATAGCATTTCCATGCATAAACAAGTTCCAAAGTTTAATTACATTACCGTACAGTTGGGTTCAGAGAACATAAATACATATATATATGTAGCATCAGTAGGCATAAGGCCCTACATACAAAAGAAATTACATCATGCCACCAAAGCACAAAATTCTCTACTAAGACATGACATTATTCTCGTCCCTACTTGGACTACTGAGACAAACCCTACCCATGCGATGGGCAACGATGCCTAACATGGCCGACTGATCACATCCAAAACAAGTGGATGGGTCCCCTATCCTGTGACTAGGTCAGCTATTGCAGCTGTACCCGGTCTGAGACTGACTGAAGGTTGTGCAACTGTTGGGATTTTGAAGCACTAGGGACTCCTACTAACTGTGGGCAAAGCCTCCTCACATGCCTCGATTCGCCGCACTGATAACAGGTGGGTGCCCGACCACTACTCCGAGACTGGCTCTAGAAAAAAGCCGATTGCTGCTGTCGTCGACTGCCTTTCCTTTGAGGGCAAGCTAAAGCCTTGTGACCCTGTTGGCCACATCGAAAACATGTCATCTTATTCCGACTAGAACCTCCTAAACTCGTCCCTGTTGCCCAACTCTGAGACTCGGTCCACTGTGGTTGCAAAGGTGTGCCAACACTACTCTTCGACTTCTTAGATGTCTCCGAGTCATCCTGTGACTTGCTTTCCCATTGTCTCTTACCCTTTTGTTTCTTTCCTCCTTCCAAAGTAATTTCTACATATGCAGCTGCTTCCAACGAGTCTGTCATATTCTCGAATCATATTACCAACCACTTTCATCTTAATTTCCCACCTAAGTCCATTTTCAAATTCTAAGCAACGGCGCTCCTCGGTCACCACTAATTTTGGTGCGAACCTAGACAAACTAGTAAAGGCTACTTCAAAATCTGTTACAGTTCTGTCGAGCTGCTCAAGCTTTTCAAACTGCTTCCTCAAATGTTCTCTAGCCATGGGTGGAAGATACTTCTTCTGGAAGGCATAAGTGAAGGCCTCCCATATGTGCACTATACAGTCTTTGGCATATTTCCACCATTGACCAGCATCCCCTTTCAACTGAAAAGCCCCAAATGTAACTTGAAGCTCATCATCTACTATGTGAAACACCTCGAACATCTTCACTATTTGTTCAAGCCACTCATCTGCTAGGAGTGGATTAGCACCGCCATGAAACTCCATAAGATTAGATTTAAAGAATTCCTTAGCCAAAGAAGAGGCTCTAGTCTCTCCTACGGCAGTCTGTGTCCCTTCCTTAGCCCTCAAAATATTCATAGATTCTCGAAGTGCACCCACCAACTCCTAAGCCAACAAACCCATAGCACCCTGCACCTCTTGTTCAACCATACTAGCTTGACCTACCCCCTTTTTTTTAGAGGAAACACCCCAACCACCATGGAGAGGTCTTCCACGACTTCCCTCACTACACCCAGATATCCTATACAAGAACAAGATAAAACTTAGCTCACAATTTAACCCAAATAGAATCCCACACTCTACCTCAAGTAACTATACATATCTATACGCACAACAATTTCCATAACGACTTTTCACATAATATCTATTCACGTAAAGCACATATAGATTATCCTCCTAACATGTCGATTTGCTCCACAAATTCAAAGAATTTAAGTTAGAATGGCATTGATCAGGTGCCCTCCTAACAAGACTCCTAAGAACTGATAGGCTCAAACTTCATCTCAAGAGTTTAATCCCATACCTACATAATCTCATAAGCACACACGGCATGCGAATCACATAAACGTCCCATCCTACCCTAGTAGACCTACTGTGACAACAATCACTTCCCACGAGCCCATGGTATTCAAACCCGATGAGCTCTGATACCAATTTGTAAGACCCCGATATTCAAACCACAAAATTTATAATCAATTTTTATTTTCAACCAACAACTTATCCTTGGTATACACAAGGAATATGAATCATAATTCTATAATAGAAATCCAATACATATCCATAGAAATATACTTACAAACACTCTAAATATAAATTTATACATTTCCATTTTTACCATAAGGGCTTACACCTCGTAAACAAGGGTCTTAGCTTCAACAAGAAAATCCTACTTAATACACAAACTTAATAGCAACAAGTAATAACATCTAGGAAGCTTCAACGCCCCGTACTGGCTCCCATTCACTTTCAACTATGTCTTGGTTCATCTTCATCACCTAGAATTTGAGAATATCCAGCCCATAAAAAGGGAGCGAGCTTTGATGCCCAGTAAGAGATAAACTTAACCACTTAAAATATATATGTTCAATATGATTTATGCTCATGCAATGTCATGCCATGCCATGCCATGCATATAACTTCACATGTCTAGAACTCAATTTATGAAATGCTTAATTTATAACCCATGTTAACCCAACATAACCATAGTTGTTGAAATCAATATCTTTCGTTTATTTGTGTTAAACTCCACGTACATATCTCAACACCTCCACATTTACTGGACACAAAGCACAGTAAGGCAAGTGGGCACCTCTTACTTTTAAAAAAAACCTCCACATTTACTGGCCACCAAGCACGGAGGGGCAATTGGACACCCGTTTCTGTTAAAGGCTTCTCCACATTTTTCGCCTACTGAGCATGGAGGGGCAAGTGGACACCCATCAATCATTTCAATGTTTCCCCCATATTAATCAGCCATCGAGCATGGAAGGGTAGTTAGGTACCTTTACCAAAATACCATTAACACCCCACATTTTTCGGCCTCCGAGCACGGAAGGGCAATTGAGCACCTCAACACACGCGAAGCGCTTTCATAACCACGCACACATTCTCTTTTTAAATTACATTATATTTGATCAAGAATTATCTAGATGCAATACAATACACGAGTTCTCAAGTACTCAAATTTAACCCAAAGCATAGTCTACCTACACAAATAATCGATACGCAAAATTGGGGAAATAATCTTTATCATCACAAATCACAATTCATTCTGCATATTTATTGATGAGGAATATCAAATGACATTTCAACGTAAAACACGAATTAGTTCAACCCTCCTTTGATTAAAACCCCTTCCAACCCTTTGTACACATCAATATTACTATGAGATGATTTGCCCTTACAACAACTCTATAATTCACATTTCAACCAAGTCAAATAAACTAGCCCAATATCATGTTTTTAAAAATCAATTGAGCAAAACCCCTCTTTATTGAACAAATTTCAAAACTAGGGTTTCAAGAAAAATTAGGGGATTTCCTTATTTCTTAGTTAAATCCTCAAATCACCCCTCATAGTTCATCAATGTACCCAAAACATTCAAAACATTTAAAGGATATGAGTGAAAACCCTCATTTGTACCCAAACAATTTACCATTGAAGATTTCTAACTCAAAACCCCAAAATAAAACAAAATCACATCAAAACATAAATATTTATAGTTAAGAGAACCCCTAACTCAAGGATGAAAACCAACAAGGAAGACTCAAGCAAGAACTCCAACCAATTCACAATCCAATCAGTAAAGAGAAAGATCTTCACTTCTCCTTCACTAATCTTGCATGATCTAAGGTGGATCTTTAGTGTAATGAGATGAAATCAAGGGTTTTGTGGCTAGGGTTTTCGGACAAGAAGAGAGGAGTGAGAGAAAAGAGAGAAAAGTGAGAGAACATGAGCAAAAAGTGGGTTTTAAACTTGCTGATCCCGAACAGAACACTCGAGTGCAAGAAGTGTCACTTGTGCAACTAGAAACAAAAGATATTACCACTCGAGCACAAAAATCAACGCTCAAGTGAAGAAGACCAACTCTAAGAAGTTTTGTAGAGCTATAGTGAAAATACTGGGAGCATGAATTCACCGCTCAAGCGGTCCTGCCTGCAAAACACCCAACTACTAGGAACCACGATTCTACGCCCGAGCGGCCTGCCAAAATAAGTTGTTACAGAGGCCCTCGCCTGGGGGAAAAAATACCATGGCCCATTGGATTAGTTGAAACATAGAGATCTCTGATGTTAGACCTTAATGGTCCACATTTAATTGTGGATTATTTATTAACCCACTGTGGTCTTATTGGATTGACCCTAGTGGTCTTATTGGCTTTGGCACATTGTTACATTGATACTCTATCAGATGTACCATGAAAATTGATTGAATGATATTGTTGTCGTAAAGTATTGATATGATTGTACATATGATTGTCAATTGAAATGTTTTGATTATTGAAATGGATTATCTTGGGAACTGAAGATATGTTTTAAATCATGTTGGATTTCATTCATTTAAACCCTTTATATTGATATTACTCACTAGGCTCTAGCTCAGCCTTCTCCCTTATATATGTGTAGGTGAGCAATGGAAAGATCAGCATTAGAGATTGTCTTGGAGTTCGCTCTTTTGTCAAGCCACCCAAGATGTGCCTTCGTGATGAGGCTTTTGCTTGCTTTTGTCAAGCTCGCCAAGCTTTATATTTTATCATGTCTTATATGTGTGATCTTGGGTTGTATAAGATATGCCTTTGAATATGTGTGTGTGTGTGTGTATTAAAGTGTGTTATGAATGTTTTAAATATTTTAGTTTATCGTATATGCACAGCTAAATGGATAATATTATTTTGTTTTGCTTCTGCTTATGCTTTAGCCCCTGATATTATTTACATATTTTGAGATTTTGTCTTTAAGGCCGTAGGTAATCTATGATTATTGGCCGATCACCACTCTAACATCTAGGGGCGGGTTGGGGTCATGACAGATCTTGCACTCACTAGGAGCCACCAATTTAAGAATATATTTGGAATTTAGAAATTCAAAAAATATATTCACTCACCCTAACGGGTTATCTCGAAGCAAAGTCACATAGCAATTACACATGTTATAATTAACACAAGGATAACATACTAATTGTCTCTAATTAACAACTAAAAAATTAGTCAACTTAACAGCTTAACTGCTTTTTTGGCAGAACTTTACATTTGTTAATTCAAAGATATTATCTTGCAATCTTATGATTTCTTATAATCACACTTGATCTCCTTTGATCTTCCTTTAAGAATCTCACAAGGCTTAAGGTTGTCAGGTGGAACAACATTTCTTATTGTCACATTTGAAGCCATTTCTGAAAACTATAACAAAATTTTCAACTATTTTGTTTCTCCATAAACCAAATTAACATTAGGAAATCCCAAAACTGAAATTTAATTCAAAACTAATCTCACCACAAACTTTAGAATCTAACAAGGTCCGAAAAGTTTTTAGGAATACTTGAGGGGTCACAATGGTTCCACTTAAAATCCAATTAGCCTTAGACAAAATTTTTAAGAGCTTGTTGACTCATTGTCAATGGGAAACAAATTCAGAATTAAGTTTCCAAGGGATAATCTAGGTTACGAAAAAACAATTCTAAGTAAATAAAAATTGCTACTAGAATTACACCATGCATGAAAGTTAACCGGTACTCCAAGAACTGGCCCATTATTTTTTACTATAAATCAGAAATAGTTTAGCTAATGCTAAATCTTGGTTTCTTTTCCTAAAACCAAAATACTTTAGAAATAATCAGATATTAATCAAAGACTTTCCCAAAACTTGCTTTTCTTCCACTTTGGGAATAAAAAGATTAAACCAAAAGATTTCCTCTAACCCTAAAGGTTTGAAACCAAATCCATTTTAGTAGCCATTTTTTTAACATAAATCAGAAATACTCTTTAACCACGGCTAAACTTTGGTTTCTATTACAGAAAACCAAAACACATTGGAAATAATAAAATTAATCCCAAAGATTTTCTCTAAACCCAAAGTTTTATAATTTGCTTCCTTCTCCATTTCCTTTCACTATGGTAAAACTATTACAAATTAGAAATTAAAACTATTACAAATTGAAATGCAATTGTTACAATTATAAATTGTCTAAATCTGCAAAAACGGAGTTCATGGTTGCATCTGAAATAGTATGTTTAACCAAGAACACATACATACACTTTTCCCAGGGGTCTAATCGTGATTTCATAATCTTCTAAGGGCTAAATTGCAAATTTCGTAAACTCTAGGGGTCTGCAAATACTAGGAAATTTAGGGGCCAAGTTACGAATACTAAGAAGTTCAGGAGCCAAACGGCAAATATAATAAACTTAAGGAGCTAAAATGCAAATACTAATAACTTTAGGGGTCAGAATGCAATTCTAATAGGTTTTGGTGTCAAAATGAAATTATCCTAAAATTTAGGGACCAAAATGCAATTTTTGAAAAATTCTGATGAAATGGCAGCCTTGTTGATGTGTCGCTGACTAGTCAACTACGTGTTAATGACATGGCTGCTGACTAGGCTGCTGCTTGGCACTAACATCATCTCTAAGTCATGATGATGTCATCATCTGATAAGAAAAATAACAAAACATTTCTACAGTTGTATAGGTTCATCCGTACTCCATTTGAGACGTTCTTTATATCGTTTGAAACTTCTTGACAAGAGGAATCTCTTGAAACTCTCAAAACATGAATTACAACACTTTGATTTTTCCAAAATTTAATTAATTGAATTAAATCGAAATTGTTTAACAAACTTTCGAAATAATATGGAATAATTCAAAATAATTCTCCATATTAAAGTGAATATTTAAATTCACAAATATGTCCAACAATCTGAAAATCCAAAATTCTCATCCATGCTTATCTTATCTCGTGCAAAACAAAAATTAGCAGTTCCATTTAGTAGTTTCAATTTATTTTATTCATTTGTAATATAGATTCTCCTAGATAAACCTGTAAAGAAAATTAGCTAGAAAAGAAAATAAATAAGAAACAAATCAAATAAATTAGTAAGAAACTTAAGAAATAAAACTCTTATTTATTTCATGAACTCTTAGTAACTCATGCACTAATAGCCAAATAACTCAAGCAATAATAACTAAATAACATAAAATAAATTGTATGAATAAATTACTACAGATAAACAACTTAAATCCAATAACTCTAGGCAATTAAATTAATTTTAATTCCAAGAGTCACCAGAATAATACTATAATAAAATTAAATTGTTTTATCAAAATTACTTATAAAAAATATGTTTTAAGATTGTTGTATTTTTTTCATAATAATACTAGAAAAATATATAAAATAAAACTTGATGGGCATGACCGGCATGATTGACATGGCCTCGGAAAGCCCAACCCACAACTGTCTTGGGTGGCCCAAGTGGTCATTTAGTTATGGCCTAGGAGGTGAAACCCAATAGCAGGCCCACTGAAGAACCTTGAGTTAGCCATGTGGCAGACAAAGATCCTGCAGACTTATTGAGCCTAGGTATCAGGCATTAAATGAGGTTGTCATGGCATTAAATGTAACAAGACCTCTCATTTCCTAGTATGGTGAAACTGCCATGACCGATGGCGAGTAGACCATAGACTTTTGGCCAATAAGACAGTTTGAATGGACAAGGAAATGATTGGTAAAAGATATAAGGAAGTTTGTGAAGAACGTTTTTAAAAGCAAGTAATATTCTGTCACTTTCTCCTCTATCTCAATCCTTAACTTTCTCTACTTTCTCTTCTTTCGACCACTTCTTGTCTAACTTAACCATAGGAGAGTCCACGGAAAGGAGCCACTCCAGTTTTGGTACCTTCTGACCAGACCTTTTGCAAGCATGCACCAAGAAGACGAAGGCCAACAGACCTGTGGGGCATGTGGATTAATCCCACCATCTCTCATTGACCATATTGCCTTATCAGTTGACACCGTCTGTGGGAACCGCCCTGGTTGACAATTGTGTTCATTATCATTAGAGGAAGTTCCGCCATCACCCATCTTCTACGTCGAAGTGGATGGTTATGACAAGATCTATGCTTCACAACACAATGCTGGTAACCCTCAAGCTGAGTCCTCCAACCCAAACAACCCATCTCCATATTTTGTAGAACTCACTAACAGCATCAACCGACTAGCCGAACAAAACCAAGCCTTGATTAACACTTTGCTCCAACGTGACTTACCTGTCCCTCCTCCTCCACCACCATCAGAATTTCCTCCAAACCAGGAACAACCCCACAATCATCATCCCTTCCAACCACATGTGTCCTAAGGGTCATTCCCGCCCTTCTCTTCACAAGCTCAACCGTCGAATCTTGAAGGTCTGCACGCCCCTCATCCAGGCTCACAGTTTCACCAGGAGGAACCTCCGCTCTTCCATAATCACCCTCCAGAGCACTGTGTTGCTATCCACGTGGGAGAAGCTAGTAATGTTCAACCTCCACTTTATGCCAGAAGAGACAATGTTCCCGTTTGGGACGAAGAACTACGAACCATGAAGCTCTAGCTCCAAGGGCTCATGTGAAACATGCAGAGCAAACCTTCTTCCACCACCAATTCTTCATTTAGTGCTTCTATCAGGGATAAACCTCTACCTCCTAAGTTCAAAATGTCATCGATCGACACCTTTGACGGCACAACTGATTTGGTCGACCACGTGGAAACTTATAGGACACTCATGATCCTCCATGCCTTTCCAGGCGAGATCATGTGTCATGTTTTCCCCGTTACTCTGAAGGGAATAACATGACTCTGGTTTAGTCAGCTTCAGCCAGTTTTGTCAGTTCTTTTCACCAGCTCAGCGAATCTTTCTTATGCCATTTGATGTTCAACGACTGTGGCATCCGGCGACTTAGTAGCTAAATATTCGACAGATGGAAGGGGAGTCACTGCGCAGATTTGTCACTCGCTTCAATACAAGGGCCTTGTAGGTTGAAGAGAATGATGACAAGGTCATTTTAACAACCTTCATGGTCGGTTTGCGCCCATCTGATTTCCACTTTTCCCTTTCCAACAATCCTCTGACCACCATGGTCGTCCTCCTCGCCAAAGCCCAAAAATACATGAACGTCGAAGACTCTTTAGTAGCTCGCCAATATTCTACATCTAAGCCCCCACAGTCCAAAGAAAAGAGAAAACAACCCGAGCCCAGACATTCACAATACACTCACTGACCTCCTCAATATACTGACCGACCTCCACACTTCGATCGACCAACCCCTACCCATCCCCCTAGTCAGTTTGAGTGATACACCCCTCCCAACTTGCCCATGGAGCAAGACTTAAACCAAATTCAACGTGACTATAACCTAAAATGGCCCGAACCATCAAGATCACCTTCCATCCGACGGGAAGAGTGTGTTAATCTTAAGGACTAGGTTGAGGAACTGATTCGTTAGGGGCACCTAAATCAATTTACCGTAACTCGTCCCCACCAAAGAGCTAGGGCTGACCCCCCAAGGAAAAACAACTGACGCACTCTCCCTAGGTAGCCTGAACAACCTAGGTAGAATGATGATAGGGCCCATCGACAAAGCCGAGCCCAAGGAGGGCCTACACCCCCATTGGGAGAAATCAGGGTCATTATAGGCGAACTCACGTGTGGCAGACCATCTCGATCGGCATAGCGAGCCGAGCTTAGAAAGATCAGGTAAGGGTCAAATAAAGATGTAACGACGATCAACCAACCCCACAAGCAACCCAAACAGTGGTCAGAGCTTATCACCTCCACAGATGCAAATTGCATAGGAATCCGATACCCTCATGATGACCCTTTGGTCATTTCTTCACTCTTATCAAACTACAAAGACAGACGCGTACTTGTCGATAATGGCAGTTCATCAGGTATTATCTTCCTTAATGCCTTCACATAGCTCAAGGTCAGGGAAGAATAGTTGTCACCCTTACAAACCCTTTCCATTGACTTCACTGGGGATCGGGTGACCGCTATAGGTTCCATTAACCTTCCAATTACTATCGGAAAGTATCCACGACAGTGTCACGACCCAAACCCGGCCCTATGGGTTTAGCACCGTAACCGGCCAGTAATCCGAGATTACCGAAGGCTTGCTTAACAGTAGTACAGTAAAACAGAGTTCAGGGCCTGGCGGAAGCCAAAACAATAAATAAATAATGTCCAATGAGCTGTGACAGTTTGTATGCCAAAAGGTTTTTCATGCATTCACACATTCAGAACAGTACAGTAAATACAAAATTTACAGTCACACAGTACAGGGACCTAATCCCTTGGTAACAGTACAGTCAGTGGCTGACAGTCTATACAGTAATCCCAAAATAGCACGGACGCAGACGGGGGAAAAACAAAACACCCCAAAGCCATAGCATGGCAGCTCGGAACCTCGCAGTGAGGCACATAGGCTGGCTTGACAAAACTGGAGTCTAATCCACGCTCCTAGCTCCAATCCGGTGGCTGAGCACCTACATATATATATATAAACAGTGAGCTAAAGCCCAGTGAATAACATAATGCGTAAAGGGGTTAAGAATGTAATGTTCTTGCAGCAATAAGAACAGTTCATTGATTCAGGATAACAGTCATTCAATCATATGTGGAGCATCCATTAGCATAACAGTACAGTAATAGTAGGTCTTAAAGACCAAGCAGTAATGATGGCCATCATAACAGTAAACAGTAGCGGTTCCAACATGGGAACTGTAGTCAAATCCACCCGTTCATAGACCGTCGGTGGGGCTATCCGTTCATAGACCGTCGATAGCACATTAGACAAATCCACCCGTTCATAGACCGTCGGTGGCAAGGAAATATCTCAAGCAGTAGCAGTAACAGTAAACTGTAGTTGCGGAGGATGCTACATTACAATTCAGGATATCGAACATACATTCATTCAGTAAATAGTGAACAGTTCAGTAAACAATTCAATGACAGTTCAATTCAGTAGACAGTTCAGAAGATAGTCATTTCTGAACATATCTTTACGCAATTGTTACTCACAGAGTTTGGGCTACAGTATGCTAGAGCGTGTCTCCCCAGTCGCCAACCCTACACAGTTCACAGGTTGAACACACACTAAGCTACACAGTTGGGAAATATCATAACTTAATCCCTAATTTGCCTTGGTGTGTTCTACATCTATATCCTCATTAAGATGCCTTAAACTAGGCCTAAGAATGCCTAGAATGGGATGAGGATGCAAAAATACACTTAGAAAACATTTTGCAAAGTTTGCTGAAAATAGGAGCCTCGCTTGAGCGAGCCTTCCTTCGCTCGAGCGAGCTTCCAAAATCAAAGGCTTCGCTCGAGCGTAGGTTCTCTCGCTCGAGCGTGCGTCTGCGTGCACCCAAAAACCTGAAAGCTTGCAATTTACGCTCGAGCCACCAATTCTACGCTCAAGCGTAGCTTCGAACAAAGGTTGGTCGCTCGAGCGAAGAAGCCAAATTCTGGAATTTCCAGATTTGTCTCCTAAGCTCAAACCAAGCATTCTTTCACTCAAAACTCGACCTCTTGGGCCCAAATTCTAGAAAACACATCTAAATTCAATGTATAATAAGTTTCAAAGCTCAATTTATGAATTTAAGCCCCAAAGGTGAGTCAATTAAGCCCATTTTTCAAACCCATTTTTCATGAACATGGAGAATATGCAACATGCATGAAATCCAACCATTTTAAAGCTCCAATGTTTGTTCAAATGAACTCATTTCTTCAAGAACATGGTAAAATCATGGACTCAAGCCTAATTATGAACATGCATGTGCAATTTACCATGAACTCAACTCAAATTTCAACATTTCAACCATGCATGCATGAATTAAGCTATAATCTTACATGTATGAACTAAAACAAGACTTAACTCCACAATTTGGCAAGGGTCATGCAAGAATTAGCTTAATCTCACAATTAGAGGGTTGTATTCACTTACCTAAGTCTTGTATTCAAGGTTTGGAGGCTCAAATTGCAAACTACACTTCAATTCTACCAAAATCCAAGCCAAATCACAAGATCAACTCCTTTTCTCTCTCATTCTTTGTTTTGGTCGGTTGGGTATTCAAGATAGGCTGATGAAATATGTTTTGATTAAGTATAAACAAGGCCTCAAATGTGAATAAACAAAGGCCCCACTCAATGGCAATTCCGTAATTAATGCAACTCTAGTAATTGGCTTAAATTAATCTAGTTTAATCATACCTAATCACATTTTAGGTAAATATACCATTAAATCACATAAATTCCAATGGTTCCAAAACATCAATCTATTTTTGATTCGGCCGCCGATAAGGCCTTCAATTTGCAGTTTAAACATGAAAACACGAACAGATAATCAAATAATCGAAAAGATAAAAATACAATACAATAGATATGCTTTGTCAATTCAGTTCCAATTTTCAATCAGTCCGTTCAGTACTTCAGTTGGTTCAATTATCAGTCATAAGCAGTCCAGTTTAACAGTAATCAGTAGGTAATTCAGTGATTTATCGGTAAACAGTATGGGGGTTGTTACAGTCTCCCCTCCTTATAAGGAGTTTAGTCCTCTAAACTCGAGTTACCTTCATTCTGGAAGAAAACGGGGTCCAGCAGGAACAAATCAGGATATCGCTTAGCCTGTCATCTTCCCTTTCCCAAGTGGCATACACACCACCATGGTTCTGCCAGTCAACTTTCACTAACGGGATCTCTTTGTTTCTCAGTTTCTTGATCCGTCTGTTTACAATCTGTATAGGCCGTTCCTCGTAAGTGTAGTCATCACTTAACACGATACGAGTAGGCTCAATCACATAGAAGGGATCCTGGAGATAATCCCTCAACATCGAAATATGGAAAACATTATGCATATGCTCCATTTCAGGAGGGAGCACAACTTGATACGCCACCGGATTAATTTTCTCAATAATCTCATACGGCCCGACATATCTCGGTGCCAACTTGCCTTTGACTCCAAAGCGAGTCTGGCCTTTCATTGGTGTCACTTTCACAAAAACGTGATCACCCACTTCATACTCTCTGTCCCGTCTTCTGACGTCCGCATAACTTTTCTGTCTACTCTGTGCAGTTTTCAGTCTTTGCTGTATCAGTTTTATCTTTTCAGTCGTTTCATATACAATCTCGGGCCCAAGCAAAGGCCCATCTCCAACTTCTGCCCAGCAAATCGGAGATCTACATTTTCTGCCATACAATGCCTCGAAAGGTGCCATACCAATACTCGAATGGTAGCTGTTGTTGTAGGCGAACTCAGCCAATGGCAAATAGCTTTCCCAGTTTCCCTGAAAGTCAAGGACACACATTCTCAGCAAATCCTCCAGAGTTTGGATGGTCCTTTCTGACTGGCCATCTGTCTGAAGATGATAGGCACTACTCAGTCTCAATTCAGTACCCAATGCAGTCTGTAGGCTTTGCCAAAACCTCGATGTAAACTTCGAATCCCTGTCAGAAACAATAGACACAAGCACTCCGTGCAGTCTAACAATTTCATCAATATAAATAACAGCCAATTTGTCCGCATTATAGATTGTCTTGACAGGTAAGAAGTGAGCAGATTTGGTCAGTCTATCAACGATAACCCAAATTGAATCCATACCTTTTCTGGAGCAAGGTAATCCGACGATAAAATCCATCGTGATATGCTCCCATTTCCACTCTGGTATGGGTAAGGGTTGCAGTAATCCGGTAGGTCGTTGATGTTCAGCTTTGACTTGTTGGCAATGAAGATATTTGGACACGAAGTCGGCAATTTCTTTCTTCATTCCCGGCCACCAGAAATTCTGTTTCAGATCTTGGTACATTTTCGTATTCCCCGGGTGGATAGACAATTTTGAATTGTGGCCCTCTTGCAGAACTCTTCTTTTCAGTTCAGTGTCATTCGGCACACACAGTCTTTCTTGAAATTTCAGTACATCGTTCTCAAATTTGAAACTCGGTCTCGGCTTAGACTCTCTTTCTTCGATGATCTTTTTCAAGAATTCATCCTGTTGCTGTTTCTCTTTAATTTCTTCAATCAATGCCGGTTGAGCAGAAATAGCAGCTAGCGTTCCACCTTGTTCTTTCAAAACAACTTCAATTTCAAAATTTTCAAGGTCACAAAGCAGCTCTTTCTGTCCAGTGAACAAACAAGCTAAGTTCCCAATCGATTTCCGACTCAACGCATCGGCAACAGTGTTGGCTTTTCCTGGATGGTACAAAATCTACAGATCATTGTCTTTGATCAGTTCTAGCCATCTCCGCTGTCTCATATTCAGTTCTTTCTGTGTAAAGAAGTACTTCAGACTCTTGTGGTCGGTATAAACTTCACATGTCGCCCCATACAAATAGTGACGCCAGATTTTCAATGCAAACACTATTGCTGCAAGTTCCAAATCATGGGTTGGGTAGTTCTTTTCATGTGGTCTCAGTTGTTGGGAAGCATAAGCAATAACTCTCCCATTCTGCATTAAAACACACCCCAAACCCTTATGAGAAGCATCACTAAATACAGTATAACCATCCGTACCTGAAGGTAGGGTAAGGACCGGTGCAGTCATAAGTCGAGTTTTCAGTTCTTGGAATGCTGATTCCCTCTGGTCAGTCCAGTCAAATGATGTCCCCTTCTGAGTTAACTGAGTCAATGATAGGGCAATTTTGGAGATATCTTTGACAAATCTTCTGTAATATCCAGCCAAACCCAAAAAGCTTCGGACTTCAGTCACATTTGTTGGTCTAGGCCAGTTCACTACAGCTTCAATTTTCTGCGGATCAACAGAAATTCCATCTTTGCTAACAACATGCCCCAAAAGCATAACATGATCAAGCCAAAACTTACATTTAGACAGTTTAGCATACAGCTTCTGTCCCCTTAGGGTCTGCAGGGCAAGTCTCAGATGGTGTTCATGTTCTTCTTTACTTTTTGAATAAATCAGTATGTCATCAATAAATACCACAATAAAATCATCAAGGTATGGTTTAAAAATTCTGTTCATAAGGTCCATAAATGCAGCAGGGGCATTCGTGACTCCGAATGGCATAACTAAAAATTCATAATGGCCATCCTCGTTCTAAAAGTAGTTTTTTCAATGTCTTCGGGTTTAACCTTCAGTTGGTGATACCCCGACCTGAGATCAATCTTGGAAAACACTTGTGCACCCTGTAACTGGTCAAATAGATAATCAATACGCGGTAATGGATATTTATTCTTTACAGTTACCTTGTTCAGTTCGCGGTAATCAATACACAGTCTCAGTGAGCCGTCTTTCTTCTTTACAAACAAAACAGGTGCACCCCACGGTGAAGTACTGGGCCTGATAAACTTCTTGTCTAACAGTTCTTGCAATTGCACTTTCAATTCTTTCAGTTCAGTTGGGGCCATTCTGTAGGGAGCTTTAGATATTGGCTGTGTACCCGGAATCACATCAACGATAAATTCAATCTCCCTGTCAATCAAATCCCCTGGCAGATCATTTGGAAATACGTCTGGGAATTCCCTGACTATAGGAATACAATTCACATCAGTTTTAACACTATCATCAGTAGGCACAGTCAGCACAGAACACAGATATCCTTTACACCCCTTTCTAATCAGTTTAACAGCTTTCACAGAAGAAATCAGATACGGAGGAGGTACTACTCCACTCCCATTAAACACAAATTCAGGCAAACCAGGTGGACGGAAAACTACTTGTTTTGTTACACAGTCTATAGTGGCATGATATTTTTGTAACCAGTCCATCCCCAATATTACATCAAAATGGTCAATGTGCAATGGCAATAAATCAATAAACAGATGCATATCCCCAACAGTAATCTCACAAGCAGGATACATATATGCACATGTCATGGATCCCCCAATAGGTGATGATGCAGCTAACAGGTAATTCATGGGTTCTAAGGGTCTATTCAATTTCCGTGAGAAAGCATGCGATACATATGAGTGTGTAGACCCCGAATCAATCAATACATATGCATTTTGAGTACAAATAGAGAGGATACCTAACACAACGGTTTCAGTGTTTTGCACATCTCCCGGTACTAGGGCGAACACTCGGCCCTGCCTCATAGGCTCTTTCCCGGTAGCTTTGGGGTTCGGTTTTGGTGCTACAATCGACGCTGCTGCGCTTGGTGTAGCTTTACCACTAGCCTGCGGGACAGAGGGGCAGTCTCTAACCATGTGGCCCACCTTGCCACACCTGAAGCAAGCTCCAGTTATTTGGTGACAAACCCTTTTGTGCTTCCTGCCACACTCAGAACAGGGTGGAATGAAGCCACTCCTTTGACTGGGGCTAGTTGTTGACCCCGTGTTCTGTTTCTTGTTTGATGGGTTGTGCTTGCCTTTCTTAAACTTGAACCCATGCCTTTTACCGCGCCATTCAGTTGTTGGCGTTTCAGATTGTTTCTCAGATTATTTCACTGCCTCGATATTCGACTCGGCCATC
Source organism: Camellia granthamiana (assembly GCA_036172215.1). NCBI lineage: Eukaryota > Viridiplantae > Streptophyta > Magnoliopsida > Ericales > Theaceae > Camellia > Camellia granthamiana. The sequence continues at coordinate 279,831 of JAXFYN010000272.1, read as the reverse complement.
AATGCCCGGTCGAGAACACCCACAAAAGTTGGTAGCTTCAAAACACTTATTCGGTCAAGTATCGCAACATTAAGGCCACCCTCAAATTTTCTGGCCTTCTTGTAGTCAGTGTCCACCATATGTGGTGCATATCTAGTAAGCTCAGTGAACCTTGCTTCATATTCAGCCACAAACATTGTACCCTGTCTCAGTTGTTCAAATTCAGTCACTTTCCTATCCCTGACACACTGTGGGAAGTACTTTTCAAAGAAGGACTCCTTGAACTGAGCCCAAGTCACAACAGTATTTGTATCACGAATCAACATCCACCACCTTCTAGCTTCCTCTTGTAGAGTGAAGGTAGCTAACAGTACTTTATTCGCTTCTGAGCACGGGAACACTTCAAATAGTTTTTCTGTTTCAAGCACCCAAGCTTCAGCCTTTAGCGGTTCAAGGCCTCCCTGAAAGGATGGCGGTTTCATCTTGCTGAACTTATGGGTGAGAGCAATAATATCCCCATCATTTACATTTACATTTGGCTCCGGCTGTACCGGTGGAGGAGGAGGTGGGGGCTGTTGATTCTGTTGTTGCTCAAGTCAAGCAGTTATCAGTTCCATAATTCTTTCCATCTTGGCCATTCTAGCCTCAGTGGATGAGGATTCAGGTTCATTTGCAGTTGTGTTATCCATTTCACTATAAACAGTTATAACAATTATAACATAAACAGTTACACACTTAAACAGTTATCACATTAACATGTATTCAGTCATATCATAACCACACACTTTTCATGCTTATGAAATGTCCTAATCGCTTTTCTAGGACACCCTATAGCTCATTTGGACGCGTGTGTGCGGTATAACTCGTGGTTAAGTATCGCTCTGATACCACTCTGTCACGACCCAAACCCGGCACTATGGGTTTAGCACCGTAACCGGCCAGTAATCCGAGATTACCGAAAGCCTGCTTAACAGTAGTACAGTAAAACAGAGTTCAGGGCCTGGCGGAAGCCAAAACAATAAATAAATAATGTCCAATGAGCTGTGACAGTCTGTATGCCAAAAGGTTTTTCATGCATTCACACATTCAGAACAGTACAGTAAATACAAAATTTACAGTCACACAGTACAGGGACCTAATCCCTTGGTAACAGTACAGTCAGTGGCTGACAGTCTATACAGTAATCCCAAAACAGTACGGAGACAGACGGGGGAAAAACAAAACACCCCAAAGCCATAGCATGGCAGCTCGGAACCTCGTAGTGAGGCACATAGGCTGGCTTGACAAAACTGGAGTCTAATCCACGCTCCTAGCTCCGATCCGGTGGCTGAGCACCTACATATATATATAAACAGTGAGCTAAAGCCCAGTGAATAACATAATGCGTAAAGGGGTTAAGAATGTAATGTTCTTGCAGCAATAAGAACAGTTCATTGATTCAGGATAACAGTCATTCAATCATATGTGGAGCATCCATTAGCATAACAGTACAGTAACAGTAGGTCTTAAAGACCAAGCAGTAATGATGGCCATCATAACAGTAAACAGTAGCGGTTCCAACATGGGAACCGTAGTCAAATCCACCCGTTCATAGACCGTCGGTGGGGCTATCCGTTCATAGACCGTCGATAGCACATTAGACAAATCCACCCGTTCATAGATCGTCGGTGGCAAGGAAATATCTCAAGCAGTAGCAGTAACAGTAAACTGTAGTTGCGGAGGATGCTACATTACAATTCAGGATATCGAACATACATGCATTCAGTAAATAGTGAACAGTTCAGTAAACAATTCAATGACAGTTCAATTCAGTAGACAGTTCAGAAGATAGTCATTTTTGAACATATCTTTACGCAATTGTTACTCACAGAGTTTGGGCTACAGTATGCTAGAGCGTGTCTCCCCAGTCGCCAACCCTACACAGTTCACAGGTTGAACACACACTAAGCTACACAGTTGGGAAATATCATAACTTAATCCCTAATTTGCCTTGGTGTGTTCTACATCTATATCCTCATTAAGATGCCTTAAACTAGGCCTAAGAATGCCTAGAATGGGATGAGGATGCAAAAATACACTTAGAAAACATTTTGCAAAGTTTGCTGAAAATAGGAGCCTCGCTCGAGCGAGCCTTCCTTCGCTCGAGCGAGCTTCCAAAATCAAAGGCTTCGCTCGAGCGTAGGTTCTCTCGCTCGAGCGTGCGTCTGCGTGCACCCAAAAACCTGAAAGCTTGCAATTTACGCTCGAGCGTAGCTTCGAACAAAGGTTGGTCGCTTGAGCGAAGAATCCTTCGCTCGAGCGAAGAATCCTTCGCTCGAGCGAAGAAGCCAAATTTTGGAATTTCCAGATTTGTCTCCTAAGCTCAAACCAAGCATTCTTTCACTCAAAACTCGATCTCTTGGGCCCAACTTCTGGAAAACACATCTAAATTCAATGTATAACAAGTTTCAAAGCTCAATTTATGAATTCAAGCCCCAAAGGTGAGTCAATTAAGCCCATTTTTCAAACCCATTTTTCATGAACATGGAGAATATGCAACATGCATGAAATCCAACCATTTTAAAGCTCCAATGTTTGTTCAAATGAACTCATTTCTTCAAGAACATGGTAAAATCATGGACTCAAGCCTAATTATGAACATGCATGTGCAATTTACCATGAACTCAACTCAAATTTCAACATTTCAACCATGCATGCATGAATTAAGCTATAATCTTACATGTATGAACTAAAACAAGACTTAACTCTACAATTTGGCAATGGTCATGCAAGAATTAGCTTAATCTCACAATTAGAGGGTTGTATTCACTTACCTAAGTCTTGTATTCAAGGTTTGGAGGCTCAAATTGCAAACTACACTTCAATTCTACCAAAATCCAAGCCAAATCACAAGATCAACTCCTTTTCTCTCTCATTCTTTGTTTTGGTCGGTTGGGTATTCAAGATAGGCTGATGAAATATGTTTTGATTAAGTATAAACAAGGCCTCAAATGTGAATAAACAAAGGCCCCACTCAATGGCAATTCCATAATTAATGCAACTCTAGTAATTGGCTTAAATTAATCTAGTTTAATCATACCTAATCGCATTTTAGATAAATATACCATTAAATCACATAAATTCCAATGGTTCCAAAACATCAATCTATTTTTGATTCGGCCGCCGATAAGGCCTTCAATTTGCAGTTTAAACATGAAAACACGAACAGATAATCAAATAATCGAAAAGATAAAAATGCAATACAATAGATATGCTTAGCCAATTCAGTTCCAATTTTCAATCAGTCCGTTCAGTACTTCAGTTGGTTCAATTATCAGTCATAAGCAGTCCAGTTTAACAGTAATCAGTAGGTAATTCAGTGATTTATTGGTAAACAGTATGGGGGTTGTTACAGACAGTCCACCAAACTCCTCACCATCCTCGTTGTCGATTGTCCTTCCGCCTACAATATTATACTTGGACACACAACTCTCAACACCTTCCAAGTTATGGCATCCATGTATCATTTGGCCATGAAGTTCCAACTGATCAAGGGGTCGACACTATGAGAGGTGAGCAGACGGTAGCCAGAGAATGTTACTATAGCTGGTTTCTCGTACTCCTCAGAGGGGCTTAGTCTCCTTGGATATGATAGCCCTCCACTTTGGACTTCCGCGATTCTGAATCGGGTTTCACAAGTGCAATGTGAAATAGATTAAACAAATGAGAGTCCAAATATGACAAATCTTAGAAAATCCATTTATCATTAGAGATGCCAAAAATGGGCTGCATTTCCAAACTTCAGAGTTGCCACCAAAATATTTTTGAAAAATTTAAGAAACCCGTGACTTGTACCAAAGGTCACTTCTCCGTCATAACCAAAGTGTCTCGGCTCCGGAACTTAGGTATGAAAAGGGGAAGGTCATGAATTAAGCACCCCACTCATCTGATCAAAGATCAGCCTCTACTAATCATGATGTGATTTTTATGTACATTATATGCTCTTGTTGTGATTATTATGCTAACTTACTATGTGAGCACACAAGTATAGACTATTTCACCCGCTTTGGAATGCTTTGACTTTATGTTTATTTGAAAAGCGCTTTGAGTACGTGCTACTTGAAAAAGCAAGCTCATATGTACATATCAAAGTTGTTCAAACTTAAGCGAAATAGCCTTCATCTACCGGTATTCAAACAGTTATTTCAAATAAGCACCTGGCGTCATGGTAGTATGCTTGATATGGCAACACAAACACACATGCATTATGACAAAGAAAAAAAATGCAAATCGAAATAATTACAAGATGGATTCACATGGACATAAAAAATAATATATAAGAAATAATTTCAATTTTAAACTTTGAAGAACAAAAGCTAAGAATGCAAATCGAAACCTGTGGTATACACAGTTTTCCTAAAACAGATTCGCCGCCTCACAGTGCTGAAGGTACGTCGACGTCTGTCTTTCAGGATACGACAGTCAAAACCAACTAGGGCAGAAGCACCTTCGAAATAGTTTCAGCGAACTTAATAATGGTAGCACCGCCTCTCTAACAAGAACCAAAGAAGGGGCTAGCAAAGAAGATAGGGAAAATTTTCTTTGGTATAAAAACCATCTCCAACTTTATTTTCTCAAAACACCATCTCATTTTTCATCTAAAAAATCTCTCCAAAATCATCCTACCAAATTGGAGAGGAAAGACCTCTATTTGTACAAGTAGGAGAGTCCCTAGCCATAAAGGTTATGGCATCAATTTCCATTAACTAAGGCCATCAAATGTCATCAACTCTAGCCATTAGGATTAGAGTTACATAGGTTCAAAACTCCAAAAGCATTATATAAATCATAAAGTGCATATAATGTATAAGTTTGAGAATTAAACTAGATGGGTCCCAAAATGGATACAGGTGTGGGCCAGAACCAATCCAAGCACAATCTCAAACACCTACATAAACTAAGCTAAACAAAGCATAACACAACCCAAGCTCAAGATTAAGTCCAAGTCCAAGTCCAGGACCAAACCTAGCACGTGCACAAGTACAAGCCTATGTCCAGTCCAAACTAAGACTAAGTCCAAATCTATGCCCAACTGTTATTGATGCCCACTTTATGAGACAATTCTCATTCACAATTTAGTGGTTTCGACTCATAATTTTTATATTGTAATCTTCTCACTTAAGAGAATACGACCCTACTCGGACCCACATCAATAGGCGGTTGGGTACTAATTTTAATTTTGAATTAAAATTGCCGAAAAACCATTATTTTCCAACACTTTACTGTGGGGTCAATCATTTGCTTATGTGGTGATTTCTGGTTGGTTCCGTGATAGAGTTAGGATTTAAAGATAGTGGGGCCAAATATTAAATATATCTAACTCCAATTACATTTACGTTTTTATAGATTCTAATTTGAAAATTACAATGTATCAGAATATTTCAAATAGTGAATATAAATAAAGATACTTAGAAAAAACAAAAGGCAAAAATCGACAAATCAAAATTAAATAAATATTTCTTTTTCCCTTAATCACTTCTATCAAAATCAAACTTAGCGTTCTTTTTTATCACGAAATTCATCTATAATTGAATTTATACTAATTTTTTTAGCAATTTCTTTTTCAATTTGCGAAATTAGTTATTGCCTTCTAATCTTATCACTTATTTTATATTTATTTGGTCAAAGTAAATAATATTTGATTAAACATATATACTATATATGCATAGGATATGGCAAACACAAGGAGCGCATGGCCATCTTTGGCCATAGGGTGGCTCCGTCCCTGGATTGGTTATCTGTAAAACTTGTGCTTTACGGTATAACCATGTGTAATGCTATCTTTACTTGAATTATAGGAAATCTTGTGTGACCCCTAATTTTTGTAAAATCTTATTAAGTCCCTAAATTTTGAGTTATTATAATAAAGCCCTTAGTTCTTTGTTTATTCACAAACATAACCCTAGAATCGAAGAAGTATCGCGAATAAACATATACAAAACCAAATCGACCCTGATAGCTTAGTAATCGTTTTTACACGCTAATATTAATTATTTAACTATGAGGCCTATTATTACCGTCTCTTTTGAGGCCTCGTGGTTGGTGCTACGTGGTAGATAACCATTGGTAGGCATCTGAGGTAAGCTCTGCAACAAAGTAACAAGAGATGGGGCATACTGAATAATCTGCATCCGATTCTTGTGGTTGGGAAAACAAAGACTCTTTGGGGGATTTCTAGATTACTAATATCTAACCTTGTAATCCTGTATTATTGAATGATTATCATGCTTCGTTACTTGCTTGTTATAATTGTGATGGCATATTGGATTAGGAAAGAAGAACGGGGTGTATGTGTGTTGACTGGATATTCAAAGCTCATGGCATTTTATGTCAAGTATTGAAGATTATTAGACCAGTCGAAGACAAAGCTAAAGCATTTGAGGACGTACAGCTATCCTAGGAGGATTAGAAACTAGTTTGTAAATGTGTTTTGAGATTGTAAGTGATAGATCCCATATTGTATTTAGGGTAAATTACAAACACACCCCCTGAGGTTTATTGTAGACACCCCATTTTTGACCGACCTTAAGACTCAGACGTCATCGATTGAGCGCTCGGTGAATGTGCATGTTGTGCTCGTTTCGAGTTTCCGAAGTTTTCGGCTGAGTGCCTTGCCTCCGAGCCTCCAAACTCTTTGTGCTTTGGCTCGGTTTGTGGACCAAGCCTTGTTTCTCTTCCCCGGAGGAAGGGAGAGGTCTGTAGGCCACTTTTTGCGGTCGTACATCACTTTTCCCGCTTGGAGACTAGTTTCCGATTTTCAGAGCCTTTGGTCGCGCGCCTTGTCTCGGGACCGCTTAACGTTCTCCGTTTGGCTTGGTTTTTGAACCATGCCTTGTTGCCTCTGCCTAGAGGGACATTGTGGTCTGGGAGACTACTTTTGTGGTCATAGACTACTTTTGGTGCTCGTAGACTAGTTTTCGGGTCTCTCGGCTGCGCGCCTTGCCTCCTGGACTCTCGTCTTGCATCCTTTTTGGTTTGTTTTTGGCACAAACCTTGTTTTCCTTGTTTGGAAGGTGGTACAAGGGTGGAAGACCAGTTCTTCCCCTTGGAGACCACTTTCCCTCCTGCCAGCCAGTTTTCTGGTCGGAAAACTGGTTTTCTTGGTCTTTGGGCCACCTTTTCTGGTCGGCCACCACACCATTGCCTTGCTTTCATGCTGCAGATCAGTCTCCCACCCTGCCGACCACTTGTTTCCCTTGCAAACCACTTGTGGTGGTCGGCCGACCACTGCAAGTAGCTGGCCGACCACTTTGAGTGGTCGGCAGCTTTCCTGCAGATTTTGCACAGTCTGTGGATGCCAGCTATGCCAGCTGTAGGGCACAAACTGCATCCTCTATACACGTGTATGGAGGGATTTAACCAAGCTTCTAGCTTCTCCAAGAATCTAAAAGCTTGGAGTTCATAAGAGGGAAGCTCTCCCTCTCTTCTCCAGGTTCAGAAATTTGCTTAAGGAAAAAACATGTATCTCTCTCTATATGGTTTGAAAGTGAGTGTTCTTCATGCATTTTGCCTACAACCCCTTAGCCAAACCTTTTAACCTTGGAGCTGAGATGCCATAGGACTTGTTTAGGCTTCCTAAAGTTGGTTTTGGCTCAGAGAAGCTTCTGGTTTTGTTGTTCTTCAAGGGTGAGACCTTTAACTCCTTTTAAGTTTTGCTTTGGTTATTCTCTTAGCCATCTTTGCATGCTCATTTTGGCTTGACTCTCAACTGTAAAAACCTTCATTTTCAAGAGTTAGTAATGTTTGTTTAAAGCTTCTTTGGTGTTGGGGGTGATCTACTCCCTTGCATGCCTTGTTTGGCTTTGTTCTACACCATCATTTTAGGCCTTTGAGATCACTTTCCCTTGGCCTTTTAACCACTGAAATCTAATGGCTTTTCAGTGATAAAACTTGTGTTTTGAGGTCTCAAATAGGAGAGGGTCATCCCCTCTCCTTATGTCTTGAATGCTTGTATTGATGGCTCATAAAAGTAGCATGTTTACTAAGCTCATTTTGGCTCCATCTTAGCATGTATTAGGCCTTATCTCAACATGGCATATCACGATTTTTGGTTGTCTTGGTCACTTCATGCATGCTTTATACACTTGTAGTGTAAATTTTGCAAATTAGTCTTTTATGCTTCATGTTCGAGCATGTCTTTCTAGCATGTTTTGGCCATATCTCAACATGTTTTTGGTGTTGTTTTGCCATGCCTTAGGTCTGTTTTGGGTTGGGTTGGCTTGATAGCCCTTTGCATGCTCCTTGCACTTGTAGTGCAATCCCCCTTGCTAGCCTAACATGCACCTTGCTTTTGGACCATCATTCTAACATATTTTGGCTCTACTCCAGGAAGCTTTTGTCCATGTTTTAGCATGCTTAAGCTCTGATTTGTGTTGTCTTGGTCATGCATGCCTCGCTTTGTATAGCCTTAGTGCATTTTTTTGCTTACTAGCTTTGAGTTTCATGGTCTCTAACATGGCTTACCTGAGTTGTTTCCTTGCTTTGGCCTTATCTCTAACATGATTTCAGTGTGTGTAATATGACCATACTCTCTCATGTTTCATTATTTCAATGCTTTTGATGAGTTGTGCTCTATGCCTTAAAAGTGAGCCGTCATGTATGCATGCTTGCCTAAGCTTTTGAGCTCCATTTCAGCATGTTCTTGACCTTTAACTTGACATGGTTAAGCTCTGTCCAAAGTTGGTTTAGTGGTTCAAACCTAGTATCACATGCTCCTTGTGTATTGCTCTTGACTAGTCTTATGCTCTAGGCCTTCTAGCATGCCTCATTTGTGTTGTTAGGGTGATTTGGCATCATTTAACACTTCATTTCAGAGCATGTAGCACTACCATATTCTCATGTGTGTCACTCTTTAATGTGTTTGAAAGTTGTGCCTTTATGCCTTACTTGCGAGCCATGAGTTGAATGTGCATTCCTTGTGCCTAAGTTTTGTTGAGTTTTGGCCACTGTTTTGGGCACGATTGAGGTCTGTCCATATTCGGTTTAAGTCCATTTTGCATGTTGTTGCATGCTTGTTGCATTCCATGATATTTGCATGCTTGTCGCATTGCATTGTGTGCGCATGCATTGCACTGTGTTTGGATAGGGAGTTGATCCAAACACGAGAAACAAGAGACGTTTCATACTTGAAGTGATGAAACGTGACTCGATTCTTGGTCGTTGACCCTCTTGATCATGCATGATAGAGTTTGAGGCTTTATGTGTTTTCTTTGTGCATTCATTCATATTGATTGAGCAATCTTGGCTTCTCGGCCACCGTGCATTGCGATGCTTGGTTGGTGGCCCAAGGGTCGAGAACTACACTCCCTTGAGCTCATGAAATGATAGGGAGGGTGGTTGTGCACACATATCTTGCAAATACATTGTCATGCCCCTTCTTGTTCTCTGTTGTAGCAAATTGGAGTCTGGCAGCAAAAACTGGTTGGCCAACCAGTAAAAGTGGCTGGCCGACCACTTTTTCTGGTCTCCAGCAAAGAAAAGTGGTCGACAAGTGGTCTATACCACCATAAACTAGTTGGCCACCCTTCTGGGAGTCCCCAAGGTGAGCTAGAAGCTATCTGGAGCTTGGTGCAAGGTTCTGAGAACAGTTGCAAACAGAGGCAAATCGTGGCATCACGATGGATTTCTGCACGAGGCGACTGGGCATGCATCCTTTATCATTCAAGACAAAGCTGAGGCAGCCTACTTCATATAGTTTACATGTTTAGTTAGCTGCTAATTTAGTTGGTTTGTTAATTAATTAAAGTTGTGTAATAATTAGTTTAATTAGCTTAGATTAGCTAGCTAGCTTATTATTCGGACCCTCCATCGAGAGGTCACAACTGTTGTAATAAACGTGCGTGTGTGTGATGCATGTCTTCTAACCCCCATTTCTTTCTCCCTTTTACTTATCAGCTTTCGATGGTTAGTTTAGGGCATGTTTCAATTAGCATACTTATGCTCGCATGTTTGCATTCACTCATTTGTCTTGCATGCATCAGGCTCGGCGTATCATACTAATTGCATTGTATTTCAATACCAATTTGAATACATGTTATCTAGTTGCATTTACATGATAGCTTAGAATACCCGAGCCTATCTTAGTTGCATTTTTGCATGTGTTGCATTAGGCATTTTTAACATAGCTAAGATCATGCATGATTACTGACTAGCTTCTTTTTTGGCTCGGAGTATATTGTGAATGTTTACGCTTTAGCATCCTTGCATGCTTGTAAGTGTTGCCATGTTCAACATGCTTGCCATGAGGCTAACTACTTGAATGCCTGTGGATGGAGGCTTGATTGCTTACATTGGAACAACTCGATGATTGTGAGTTTTAAGCCCACTTGAAGTGGCAAAATCATGTTTTTCTAAGCCCACCTAAGTGTGGCAAAACCCGCGTCTTAGCCTACTTGCGAGTAGCACTTTCAAACCATTTTCACAAACAAACATGAGTTGTTTTGTTCTAATCTGCATGATTGAGTCTATACTTGTATGCTATGCGCATCACATAGTAAGCTAGCTAATAAACCGGAATAAGAACGTATGTGTTTTCAAAAATAATATATCATGTTAGTAAAGGCCGATCTTTAATCGGGCGAGCGGTGGTGCTCATTTCATGACCTTCCCCCCCTCGTACCCAAGTTCCCGAGCCGAGGCAACTTTGGTGATGACAGACACGTGGCCTTAGGCACGAGTCAGAGTTTCCTAAATTTCTCAAAAATAAAATATTTAGGTGGCGACTCTGTAATCTAGCAAATCAGTCCATGTTTGGCACTTCTTAATTAAAATCAGTTTTCCAAAACGATTTGTCGGATTTGGACTCTTTGGTAATTTATCAGTCTTACATTGCACTTTATGAGATTAGATTCAGAACCATAACATGAGTCTGAACTGTAGTAGCTAAGAATTACGATTCGCGCCCTCGCGCGTGGAGCGGAGTTCCCGGCGGTCTACAGTTTACTTAAATTACAAATTACCCCTGTGATTTTAAAATTTTCATGTCCCCTAAGGTTTCTAATTTCATAACAAATAGGTTTTTTTGTTAATAAATCATTAATTTAATTAACAGTTTTTAATAATGTTAAAATTTTATTTCAATTAATAATTCAAATAATTTTATTATTATATAGGTGAACAGTTAAAAATTTCACATTTTCAATTAATCCTGTTAAATAATAAATTTTGACATGGACGTATTTGTAATTTTTCAAACCACAGGGGTAATTTGTATTTTAAGTAAATTTCAGGGGTTGTATTTGTAATTTATCCTTGTATTTAAGAAATGATTTTGTAATTATTATATATCTATACATATCTTTTATATTACATATTCCTTATTTACTCCGGCAACTCATATAGGCCTTGTACTAATACTTTATCAAGATCTGTCAAAAATGTAGCTTTGTTATCTAAGGTGATTGGACTTAAAAAGGAGGTTATACTGACTCCTTCGACCTTCCTAGAATCTTGCTTGGCTATTAACCAAACGACTCATTAGTGACATTTCTTACTCTTATAATTTTAGATAAACCCTATATTTATTTGTTAATATATTTTCTAATGTTCTTAATTTTTGGGGACATTACAACCCCTAGCTACTAGGTGGGAGGAAAACCTACTCCAAAAATAAATAAATAAAGCTTTATTTTAAAATCTAATTTATGTTGTTGTCCAAACCGAAGAGAAACTTACAACCTTCAAAGTCAAAGATTTTAATAAATAAATAATAAAAAAAATGTCAAAGATGGCTCTTTCAATGTATTAAAATACGTTTTTGCCTCTTCTTGTGTCCAAATTATAAAATAGTACGGACTCTCACAACAATATAATTAGGAGCCAACGTGTAATTCAGAATGCTTCTCTTACCGGGTTGGCCAGGAAGCCAGGCAGAAACAAACACCTAACATTCAAAAACACTTGCCATTCAATTACCCGCCAATCTCAATTAAAAAAAACCGTTAGTTGTCATGAGGGGCATTCAAAATCTACCAGTCTTACTCTCTCCATGCTTCCCATCTTTCAACTAGACCATTAGTTCTCTCTCTCTCTCTCTCTCAGAAGTCTTCTTCAATTCCCAGATTGGCCATGTACAGATCTGCCGGGTTGGATCCTCTCAGGCATCATCATCATCACCTTCACCCTCAGCGGTGCCAAGAGGCCTGGGCTCGCTTGCTTACTCCTCTGACTCTCTGGATATGCAGCATGTAATTTTTCACCTTCTATAAGTTTCTTTTTTGACAATCCTATGTTCTGAAACAAATATATATATTTTTTCCCGTGTATTTTGCAGTATCAGTGACTCTAAGATATGGGTATTATGGGAATTGTCAAATGGTGCTTGGACCGAGCTCTTCTCAGTTGTTTGAGGCAAGCTCAGTCTTTGTAAAGCAAGTGCAGGTGAGAGATGACGATAAGAAAGGGGTTTTTCTTTATGGGTATTCGGAGAAACCAGAATTAAGCTTGGAAAAAAACTGGAGTGCGTCGAACTATGTGATTGTTGCAATCATACAGTCGGAAGGTAAATGGTATGATTTTTTATTTCAATATTTTGTTAATTTGTATGTCTTTTTACTGCTTCCAAATGGATTTTCTGGATAGGTTGCAATTTAATTTTCAGGGATACTCATTGTGGTTGAACAAGGGTTCCACAATCCAAATGAGATGGGAAGCTCAGGCTAGTAGTTTGGGTCAACTTGAAGTGTCTCTTATTAAAGGTACACTCAAACTTTTGATTATAGATCTTTCTTGATAACGTTATATCTATAAATTTTCAGTTTGGACCTTACAAATGCAGTAAATTCTTCAATAGGGGACCGTAAACACGAAACATTGATCCCAACTTCCTCAAGTTCCTCTGATGCCCATGCCCTCTTTGAGCCAAGACACGGTAAGACATCTACTCAATTCAACTAAAATATCAGTAATAATTTCGCATAACCTAACCACTCTTAGCAAGGCCAGCGTGTTAGGATTAAGGCATACCAAAAATCAATCACACAGAGAAAAATGAGACACAAGAGAATTACGTAGTTCAGCAATAGCCTACGTCCACGAAGAGATATTTCTCACTATAGAATTATTCCGAAGGGAGATTACAATTCACACCTCACAACCCTCTATAGAATTCACTTTCTTACACAGATTATACACTCTGTGTTGCCTGTATCTTCTCTTCCTCTCAGCCTCTATATATATACACGAGGAGAGGGAAACAAAGTCGAGGAAAGAGAGTTATTGGGTTGGTTGCCACCTGCTATCTTCCCTCTACTTCGTGACTTGGAGCCAATCTCCAACTACTCCATGTGGGCTGGAGCTAACACGGCGCTGGTGGTAGGCTACCTAGGAGGTCACCTTGGGCCCGCAAATTTTGTTTAAAAATTAGGGCTCCAAATATTTTAAGGCTTAGGTAATGTTTGATTCATTGTAATGAAAATAGAATGGAATGATCATTCTATTTATATTGTCCACTATTATGTTTGGTTTACTAAAATAATAAAAAATACATTGCAAATAGAATAATTATTCACCAATATACGTAAATAGTCATTTCATGTAGAGACTAAGGAATGAGCATTTCATTCCATTCAACTTTCATTCTAAAGAATCAAACATAACATTATTGTATCATTAGTTTTTTTTTTTTTTTAAATGTTTTGTCAAAACAATTAAAAGTTAACTGAATAATTTAAAGTAATGAGTGATTGTTTGTCAAATGCATTGATTGTTTATATAAATATTGTTGACTTTGTCAGCTACAATTGCCTAAGGAAAAATAAAAAATTTTAAAGTTGAAGTTAATTAAATCTTATATTCACTCAACCATATCATAAGAAACATTGAACAAATTAGTTATCACAATAAAAATTGAATAAATTGATTGCGTCATCTATTGAAAAATATGTAGTACGTAAGTCATTAGATTATGCAAATTTAAAAATGTGAGAAGAATAATACTTAAGTGATATTTTGATTTAATTTTTATTTTGTATTATAGTCTTAAATTCTTCTTGCGGTTTTCTTTTCTTGAAAAATTGAAAACAAGACCATATTTGTTTTTATCTTTTTAAGTTCTAAGGCAACAAGATCAGTTTTTTTTATAATCTTTTTGACTTGTAATGATGTGTTTTTATCTTAATCTATATAAGTGAATTTTATTACATAATTTTAACAAATATATATGCAGTCAAACTTTGTGAGAATATTAACAAATAAAAAAAATATGTATACATACCATTATACTAGCAATTTATTTTATAAAGGCATTTCTAGAGCTCGCCTAGGGCTCAACAAAACTCAGGACCGGCCCTGACTCTTAGAGGACTATATTAAACTCGACATTGTCTAGAGAGTTAATCTGATATCTTGGTTTCAATTACTTTCATATGCCTATACTGGTCTTGGGATGCATAAACATTTTTACAATTCAAATTGATTATGCCTCTTGTTAATTTTTCTTCTTCTTTGCATGGCCTAATCAATTAATTGCCCTGCGTTTGTCTGAACTTGGTCTACTTGACTAATCAACATATTTTTAGGCAGAGAAGCTAAATATTTCATTGAGGAGGATGACAAGTGTGGGGTTATATTTCTGAGTATCAACACGTGGCAAGGTGACGCCGACGTGTCAGCCGAGGTGCCACGTGTCACGGTAAGTTTTGCCGAGGTAATCTAAGATTTGCCGAGGTTATCTTCGAAGATATCTTAATCCGGGATAAAGGCTTCTCCTTTCTCTCACCTCGGCTTAGCTTCAAAGGCCGAGCTACCCGCAGAAGAATTAAGCCGAGGTAACTGTCAGATCAGCCATACCTGCCTATATAATATGATCTTGGTCAGAGGGATGTCCAGCCATGTGAAGAAAGCCATGAGGCCAACACCACATCAACTAGCTGGCCTTGAGGCCATGTGAGTTGGCTATGAAGCCACGAGAAGCCATGTGAAGCAATGAAAAGCTTTTATCTGGAAAGCTGCCAAAAGCGCAACAGTGGGCTGGTAAGCCAGCTCAAAAGTTGATGGCCATAACATCAACTTTTCTGGTGTATATATGGAGAGGTTGAGAAGAGGAACGACAACAAGCTAATGGTAACACTTACAATTACAAGCTTAGAGAGCAAAGTGAGAGAGAGAATTACAGAGAGTTAATTGTAATTCTTACTGTTTATTCGATATAGTGAATTACCTCGGCCTCCCGTGGACGTAGGCAATTTTACCGAGCCACGTTAAATTCTTTGTGTTATTATTTGTGCCATCTATTTTGCCTGTGTTCTACAGCTATATCACTAAGGTAGGCAGTGTGATCAGAAAATCACTCACACAATTTGGCGCCGTCTGTGGGAAAGAAAGACGAGTGGATGGCCAGTAACACACAAAATGAGAAGGTTGGGGGCGACACTCCCGCTGGGAGTGGCAGGCCTATCGATCTTGACGTTGAAGGAGGCAGCCACAACAACAAAGCCCGTGGCCAGGGACACAGGGGAAAAGACGTCGTCCAAGAGGACGACACTTCGAAGAGAACAGAACAGGGCAGATACTACAAGGAGGATAACCTCCAGGTATGGAGGGATAGGTGCATACGAAGGGATGAGGAAGTCAAGGACCTGGCAAACAAGTTGGCAGACCTGTAGTCGGTCGTCAACTTCATGATGCAAAACAATGTCATGCAGCCGCCATACCCACTGCAGGATACGCCGATCCCAGCAGTTAAAACTCAGAATGGAGGAAGGAAGATCATTCCTGAAGTATCACAGCGCTCCAGGAGCAGGAGGCACTCTCACCCGCCCTCTGGGGAGGTCGGGCGAGAGGAACCCAGACAAGAGAAGTCCCAGAGGACGTATTATACAAAGGATCAGGAACCCAGAGAACATCGGCATGTACAAAAGCAAGCTCTCTGCTTCGATACAACCCATGGAGAAAGGTCAAAACGGGCACACCACGAGGCCGAGAGTAGTGTGCCAAAGGGACTCAAATCGAAAGATAGCCGAGCTCCGGGAAGGAGTAAAGAAGACTTGAGAAACTACCTCAAGAGGAGGGAACAGAATGCTGAAGCCGAGGTAACCTCACTCGTCAAGCCGAGGACATCATTCTCGGTAGAACTGGACAAATTTGAAGCACCAAAAAGATTCAGCATGCCGAGGTTTCAAATTTATGATGGTAAGTCAGGCCCTAACTTCCACGTTGGACTATTTTTAAACTCGATGGCGTTATACAGTGGAAACGAGCCTTTGCTCTGCAAAGTATTCCCCTCGTCCTTTGGGGAGATTGCATCGGACTGGTTCCATAGATTACCAAAAGAAAGCGTAAGGACGTGGGAAGGCCTGGTCGAGATGTTTGTGGCCAGGTTCGTGACAAACAAGCTACAGCCATTAAGGGTGGACGCTCTAATGGCTTTGAAGATCAGCAAGGATGAAGGCCTTAGGGCCTATGCAAAAAGATACTACGAGGTGTTCAACCGAATACCTGAATGCAACCAGGAGGTAGCGGTCGTGTCTTTCAAGAACGGCCTGAAAGAAGATTGTTCACTACGAAAATCTTTGGCAAAAACATTGCCAAAGAACATGGAGGAACTCATGGCAAGGATCGAATAGTATGCCAGAGCCGAGGAGGATACATCGGCACCGAGCAGGTCAAACAGGAGCAAGGGTACGGCTCGCCGAAGCGAAGCCGAAGTAACAACGGATTCAACAAGGCAGAGGTAGAGCTGAGGGCTAAACAAGCAGTAACAACCGTGTTCCCAATTCCAATTCAAAAGATCCTAGGAAAAATTCGGAGCCAGCCCTACTTCAGAACAGTAGCAAGGGAACCGGGGGAGTTTATGGGAAGAAACACGGACCGACATTGTTCTTATCACAATGAAAACGGACATACAACACAGGGTTGCAGAGCCCTAAAAGCACACTTGGAAGATCTGGTGAGGCAAGGTCACCTGAGAGACCTTGTCGATGAAACCAGAACGAGGGAAGAACAAGCAAGACTGCCTCAGGCTGAAGCAGCCCCACCACCGCCGCAACCCCGGGCAGAAAGACCTCGGGTGGTCAATGTAATTCACTCCAAGGTGAATGAAAACGACATTCGGGGGGAAACCCAAAGAGTGAAACACTTGCAATACGTGAACCAGGTCGGACTGAAAAGACCTCGGCGGGAAGATTGCCAAGGTCCGATGATAACCTTCACCGAGGCCGACCTAGAGATGATCCAACACCCGCATAATGATGCCTTGGTAGTATCCCTCCAGGTTGGGGAGTGCCAAGTAAAACGCATACTGATAGATCTAGGCAGCTCTTGTGACATCATGTACGTTAGATGTTACAAAGAACTGGGCCTTCACCCTGACGATCTGGAGCAATCGAACGGCCCGATGGTCGGCTTCAACGGAACGCCGACGTGGCCACTAGGTGCCACAAACTTGGAAGTGCAAGCAGGCACTAAGAAGATCAGGACCGAGTTCATCGTGATTGATACACCTTCACCATACAACATCATCATGGGCAGGCTGTGGTTGCATGCAATGGGGGCAGTTCCTCAACATTGCACCAACTACTGCGCTTTCCAACACCGCAGGGAATTGAAGAAATCAGAGGAGATCAACTACAGGCGAAGCATTGCTCTATAGCAGCAATGAAGGCTACCTGCAATGTTCGAGAACCAGCCAAGGCAGAAATTGAAGATGAGGACATGGAAGTCCTGGATGATGTCGGCAAGGAGCCGGCCGAGAAGAGTGAGGAAACACTAAAGAAAATCCTCATCCAGGAGGGCGATGAGGAGCGCTTTTTTCTTCTCAGCTCAAGCTTAGCCGAAGAAGAGGAAAGAGAACTGGAAGCCTTTTTACGAACAAACATAGAAGTGTTCGCCTGGACACCTTATGAAATGCCTGGCATTGACCCCGAGGTCACATATCACAAACTAAACGTCGACAGGTCGGCTAAACCTGTGATACAGCGAGCTAGAAGACCGACGTTGATACACGTCGAAGTAGTGGAGGAAGAAGTTGACAAACTTCTAGAAGCCAGAGCCATCAGAGAAGTCAATTATCCAACATGGCTATCAAACACTGTGGTGGTAAAGAAGAAAAACAGTAAGTGGAGGGTTTGCGTAGATTTTACAAGCCTAAATAAAGCCTGCCCCAAAGACAGCTTCCCTCTGCCAAAAATTGACCAGCTAGTGGATGCTACATCTGGACATGGAAGGATGAGCTTCCTGGACGCATACAGGGGGTATCACCAGATAGCCATGTACCCCCCAGACGAGGAGAAGACAGCGTTCATCACCCCAAAAGGCCTATACTGTTACAGGGTGATGCCTTTTGGACTAAAGAACGCAGGAGCAACCTACCAAAGGCTGGTAACCAAAATGTTCAAGCACCAGATAGGCCAAACAGTGGAAGTCTACATCGACGACATGGTCGTAAAGACCAAGGAGCCAGAAAATCATCTTGCCGACCTAGCAGAGGTATTTAACATACTCAAAACATATCGGCTCCGACTCAACGCATCAAAGTGCGCGTTTGGGGTTGGATCTGGTAAGTTTCTAGGGTACCTGGTAACAAGAAGGGGAATAGAGGCCAGCCCAGATCAGATCAAGGCCATCCTAGATCTACAGAGCC
Source organism: Camellia granthamiana (assembly GCA_036172215.1). NCBI lineage: Eukaryota > Viridiplantae > Streptophyta > Magnoliopsida > Ericales > Theaceae > Camellia > Camellia granthamiana. The sequence continues at coordinate 261,236 of JAXFYN010000272.1, read as the reverse complement.
CAACCTCGGCAAAGCAGGTTCAAATGCTCACTGGCAGGGCCGCGGCCCTAAACAGGTTCATCAGCCGAAGTTCAGACAAGTGTAAACCTTTCTTCAACCTGGTAAAAAAGACTGTAGACTTCCTATGGACTGAAGAATGTGAGGTCGCTTTGGCCAATCTAAAAAAGTATCTGATCACGGCTCTAGTCCTCTCAACACCTGAGCCTGAGGAGGAGTTGTTTTTGTACTTAGCCGTGTCAGAGCACGCGGTGAGCGCAATACTAATCCGAGAAGAGCAGGGAGAACAGAAGGCTGTCTATTATGTAAGTAAAACCTTAGCCAGCGCTGAAACAAGGTACTTACCACTGGAGAAGTTAATGCTGGCCTTAGTTATGGCCTCAAAGAAGTTGAACCACTACTTCCAAGCATACAAGATTGTGGTGCTAACAGAGCACCCATTGAAATCCCTCTTACAACAAGGAGACTTAACAGGAAGAATTGCAAGGTGGGCAGTGGCCTTGGGCCAGTATGACCTGGAATTCAGGCCCAGAACAGCAATTAAGGGCCAAGTTTTGGCCGACTTTGTGGCAGAATTCACGCCGGAGTCCATCGAACGCCGGCCTCCGCTGAGCCGAGATGAACAAGGTCCTATCAAGCCAGAAGAATCCCAGCTGAAAGCAAAAGAGCAAAGGAAGGAAAAGCTCAGACCTTGCAGCATCTACATCGGCGACTCATTCAGACTCTTTGTCGATGGAAGTTCAAACCGACGAGGAGCGGGGGCAGGAGTACTGCTGATATCCCCAGATGGAGAAATAATAGAACAATCCATCCGTTTGGGGTTCAAGGCCTCAAACAATGAAGCTGAATACGAAGCATTGATTACAGGACTAAAACTGGCAGCAGCAGAAGCAGATGAGGCAATAGTTTTTTGTGATTCACAGTTAATTGTTAACCAATCAACAGGAGAATTTGCAGCCAGGGACGAGAGGATGTCGGCATATGCAAAAGAGGTTATCAGATTAGCCGAGTTATTTCAGAACTGCCGACTTCTTCAAGTTAGCCGAGATGATAACAGCCACGCCGACGCGTTGGCCAACCTGGCGAGTTCCATGCAGACTGGAAAGACGAGAACAATCATGATCGACTACATGTCGGGCCCGAGCATAGAACCACGGAACGCAAAGCAAGAAGCAATGTGTGTGGACATGGGGCCGAGCTGGATGGATGCAATTGTTGCATTCCTGAAAGAAGGAAAACTGCTAGAAGATCGCAAGGAGGCACACAAAGTCAGATTGAAGTCGGCAAGATTCAGCCTGACTGCTGACGGACATCTCTATAGAAGGTCCTTCACTGGACCCCTTTTAAGGTGCGTACACCCTTTACAAGTTGAAGATTTTTTATATGAAATTCATGAAGGAATTTGTGGAAGTCACACTGGGGGTAGATCATTAGCCCATAGGGCCATTACCCAAGGGTATTGGTGGCCATACATGCAAAAAGATGCAGAAGCATATGTGAAGAAGTGTGAACAATGCCAAAGGTTTGCACCTTTGATTCATTAGCCAGCTGCTGACCTGAATCCAGTATCCAGCCCTTGGCCGTTTGCCCAATGGGGCATGGATCTGGTCGGACAACTTCCCCAAGCAACTGGGTAGAGAAAATACTTGTTGGTAGCAACAGATTACTTCACAAAGTGGATAGAGGCAGAACCACTTGCCAAAATCCGAGATGTGGACGTCAAGAATTTCATATGGAAAAACATTATCACCAGATTTGGCATTCCCAGAGCCATCGTTGCCGACAAAGGAACGCAGTTCGACAGCAAACTTATCAAGAACTTCTGTGCGAAATTCAAGATCAAGAATTACTTTTCAACACCAAGTTTCCCCCGAAGTAATGGGCAACCAGAAGCATCCAACAAAGTAATTTTGGATGGAATAAAGAAGAGGTTGCAGGCAGCAAAAGGGAAGTGGGTAGATGAGTTACCCAATGCGCTTTGGGCATATCGGACTACGCCGAGAAGATCAACAGGGGAATCTCCCTTTGCCATGGCCTATGGCATAGAAGCAGTCATTCCACTGGAAGTCGGCATCCCAGGGATCCGAACACAGGGAGTTGAAAATGGGACTAATGATATACTCTTAGCTCGAGATCTGGATCTTTTGGAAGAACGAAGAGAGAAGGCTGCAATTCAGCTTGCAGTGTACCAGCAACAGCTTGCCAGAGCTTACAACAAGAAGGTAAACCCAAGAGATTTTCAAGTCGGCGACCTAGTTTTGAGAAAAGTGGTCGGCAATAAGAAAGATCCCAGAGAAGGAAAGCTCGGCCCAAACTGGGAAGGACCTTACAGAATTACCTCGGTGTTAGGTAATGGAGCTTATCGGCTTGAAGACAATGAGGGCAAAGCACTGCCAAGACCCTGGAACACTTGTAACTTGAAATTTTTCTATCACTGAGATGATCTTTATTCTTGGCCGACGTCATCAATAAACACATATGATTGCTTAAGATACTTCACATTGTTCCTGGAAGACATGACAAATGAGAACCCAAGTGAAACTCAGGTTCACATTGGGGGCAGAGAAGATACAAAGTCTACCACTTGTTGAAATTTGTATCAATTTACAAGTTGGTCAGATCGGGAGCAGAGAAGATACAAAGTCTACCACTTGTTGAAATTTGTAGCAATTTACAAGTTGGTCTAACCGAATACAAAGCCTACCATTTGTTGAAATTTATAGCAATTTACAAGTTGGTCTGGCCAAATACAAAGCCTACCACAAGTTGGTCTGGCCAAATACAAAGCCTACCACTTGTTAAAATTTGTAGCAATTTACAAGTTGGTCTGGCCGAATACAAAGTCTACCACTTGTTGAAATTTGTAGCAATTTACAAGTCGGTTTGACAGAATACAAAGCTTAGCTTCGCTTGTTGAAATTTGTAGCAATTTACAAGTTGAAGTTAAGCCGAGATGGTTCCTTAGCTTCGCTTGTTGAAATTTGTAGCAATTTACAAGTTGAAGTTAAGCCGAGATTACTACTCTCCTCGCTTGTTGAAATTTGTAGCAATTTACAAGTCGGGGTGAAGCTGATGCTATTGCTGACCGACATATAGCAATCCACAAGGTGGTCAAGCCAAAGATCATTGCTTAACACTTGTTGAAATTTGTAGCAATTTACAAGTTGAAGTTAAGCCGACATAAGATCATCTTGCAGGTTGAGGTAAAGGTTAAGCCTTGTTGCAATTTACAAATAGATCATTGCTTAACATTTGTTGAAATTTGTAGCAATTTACAAGTTGAAGTTAATCCGACATGTTACCATCTATTGAAATTTGTAGCAATTTACAGGTTGAGGCAAAGCTAAGTATACTATTTAAATTCTTGTTGAAATTTGTAGCAATTTACAAGTAAATCACTGTTTAACACTTGATTATAACTTGAGAAAAGTTTGCTGTATATGATAATCCTTGTTGAAATTTGCAGCAATTTACAAGTAGGTTGGACTGATATTACAGGTTGAAGTTAAGCCGACATGTTATCATCTGTTGAAATTTGCAGCAATTTACAAGTTGAAGTAAATGTTAAGTATATTGTTCAAACCCTTGTTGAAATTTGTAGCAATTTACAAGAAGATCACTGTTAAAACTTGAGTAAAGTTTACTGTTATATTAATCCTTGTTGAAATTTGTAGCAATTTATAAAGTAGGACAGACTGAGATTGTTGTTTAAACACTCGTTGAAACTTGAGAAGAGTTTGCAAAGTTAACATCGAATAGTATATGTTTTATACTTGTTAAAATTTATGAAAAGATTGCAGGTCAGTATCTTGCCGACGTAAAACTTGGAATTATCATACCCGAGGTATGTAACCCCGAGGAGATTATGCAAAGGAAGAATTATATGAGTCATGCAAAATATCCTAAGTATACAAAAGCAATGAAGAATTAAAGACTGAAGCATTCAGATAAAAGCGGTTGCAGTTATATATAAAGAAGGCACAATGGCCTAGCAGAAGTAAATTGTTCTTAAGCAACAAAGAGGCACATCGGCTACAAGAGAAAGCTTACATTGTTCAGAAAGCAAAACAAAACAAAGTACAAAAAAAGAAAAACAGAAGACATTCAAACTTCTTCAACAGATGGTTGGGCTGAAACCTCGGAGGGCTCTTGACAAACCACCTCGGCATCTTTTCCCGCCTCAGCCTCTGCATCCTTTCCTACCACAACCTCAGCTTCTTTATCTACCGCAATCTCGGCGTCAATCTCGGCCAGAGTCTTCTCGACACTTCTCTCAGCCAGAAGAAGGTCTGATGATAGCTGGACTGGGTGAGTTTCCTTGGATACCTCCTCAACCTCATCACCCTCTTCATCTTGGGTTAAGTTGATAACCTGTTCAGTAGAAGGAAGGGACTTGGTCTCAATGGAATCCTTGGATTTCCTCACCAAGGCTTCGTCATTATCTTCATCTTTATCTTCGGCCTGAGACTCAGACTCAGCTTCTTCGGTTTGACTTAGAGGAGGAGGAGGGTATGGCAAAGGGATAGCTTCGGCCTTGCGCCATGGCGAATCAGTAGAAAGATCAAGTTTTTTGGCTAAGGACATCCAACCAAGGGAAAAACCCTTGTTGAATGCCTGCTTAACTTGTAACTTGTAGTCTTCTGCAACATCTGCCATACCTTGGGCGTATGCCTTGTCATCGGCCGCTTTTATTTCAGCATCTTTTGTCGCCAACGCCTCCTGAAGTTCTTTCTCGGCCTGGGCAGCCTTCTCCTGGGCTTCTTTCTTTTCTGTTTCGGCAACTGTTTTGATGGCTTCAGCAGCCTCGGCATTCTCATCAGCTATTTGTTTATCTTTAGTTGCTGCCTCAGCCTGGTCTTCCAGAGTCTTCATTTTATTCTTAAGACTCTTATTCTGTTTTTGAAGGGCAGCGTACTCCTTCTTCATTTCAGATAATTCCTCCCTCGTCTCAAAAGCTTGCATGGAGAAGGAGTGGGCATGTTGAATGGCCTGAAAGTTCACAAGGCAAAGGTTATTACAAAATGTTACAAAACTTAACAAGTATGAAGAAAGTGGCAGGAAGAAAAGTTATCAAATTCAAAGACTTACTTGGACAGAGCGCTGCAGCATGAGGGCATAGTTCTCATAGTCGCTCATCTTGGCATTGCGCTCAAGATCGCCTTCAAGGAGAACAGCAGTGCTGAGTGCCACGCCGATGTTAACGTCGGCGGCGCTGTCATTGGCGTAGACAGGCCTGTTCTCAAGCGTAATCTGAGGCGCCCAGGGAATTTTTGGGACTTTGGATCCCGAGGTCGTCCCAGAAGATTTTTGTTTCTTCAATGGAGTGGATCCAGAGGGCTGCGTCTCAGCCGACCTCTTCGCAGGCACAAAAGTGGTCTTCTGGCTCTCGGCTAACTTAGAGATGGGCACAACATCTTCATCCTCGGCCTCAGCAGCCTTGGACTTCGGCTGGGCCTTCTTGATTCTTTTTGGTTTTGGTGGAGGCACTGTTTGGGATGGTACAGCGTCGACGTCGACTGGAAGGTCGGCGAGGAGATCTTGAACAACGGGTTTTGGGCGCACCATTTCGGCTGTTTTAACGAGTCTACGTCGGCGTTTTCTTTCTGTTACTGGTATCAAGTATGGTGCCGAGGTGGAAACCTGATCGGCTGGATCAGGTGTGGACTCTTGATCGGTTCCTGATGTTGATGCGGTTTGAGTCGTGGCAGTAGATGGAGAAGCGCTCTTCTTCTTCTTCTTCCTTGGAACATCGGGCAAAGTTGACCTGTAGGTGGGATGAAATTCAACACCAGGGGAGCCTTGCGCTTCTAGAGTGGAAGGTCCAGGAGCTTCTTCAGGTCGGCCCTAAGGAAATAGGACTGGCGAAAGTCCTTGGGTGGCTTGCGAACGTCTGCAAAAAAAGAACATAACATCAGAAACGGATAAAATCTTTTTCAGAGTTGAAAAATGAAACCAGCAACTAAGTAGTTGATACTGGGTTCTTACTTTTGCCCTCCTTGACCGTTCGAGGAAGGGGGAAGAGGTGGACTTCTTCATCTGGGCCAAATTCCCAATTTCTAGAGGCAATAAGATAATCGTCTAGAGCCCCTTTGTTGGAGTCAGGAAGGTCAGCTACGATTTTATATTCAGTAGACCTGGGCTTGAGGTAATACACGTAACCCTTTTCTTTCAGGTTGAGGGCACACATAGTGTAACAGTATTGGATGTCGGCAAGAGTGATCCTAACATTCTCCTGCCGAGCTAAGGCTATGATGCCATTAAGCGTTCTATGGGCGTTGATGGTAAGTTGCATAGGGTTCAAAGAATAGTAGTGAAGGACTTCACGAAAAAGGGGATTTAGGGGGAACCGAAGTCCACACTCAACAAAAGCTACGACGGGGAAAGGCATGGTATTTTCTGTAGGCATGATGGAGTCGTCATCACCAGCTAGCCTAAGATGGACATCTGCTGGGATGGAGAATTCTTGCCTAAAAAATTCTAGTTTGGTTGGAGTGTTAACCCTATTTCTCCACATACCCATGATTTTTGGGGTAAAAGTATTAGGCTACAGAAACAGGGTACTTTCGAAGGGTTATTGGGACCTCGGCCTAAACCTAGGTATGTACTGGTACAAATTGTTTCAATTTTTCCTAAGGATTGATGGTTCTATAAGCAAATCCCAAACCTAAATCTACGAAGAACGAGTATGAAGGGCAGAAAATCTGGAAAACAGAAAAGCAAGAGCGAAGCTTCAGACTCAAGAATACAAAGGGTGGAAGACCAAGAATAGAGGGGAAACAGTGCAAATGTTCATGTATAAAATCAAGAAATAAAGACACATTCAAGTGAATGATTCGCAAATTAAAAGCTAGAGTAGAACAGTAACGGCAAGAAATTTCAGGGATAATCAAGAACTGGAGAAGAAAAGCAAGTTGCTTACCAGATAAGGTGAAGCCAGAATGGAATTCGCCGCGGTCAGACGACGGATGCAACAGTGACGAAGACTTCACCAGGAAGACGAATGGAGACAGTAACAGAGTTGAGAGCTTCGAGCAATGGCAGATTCGAAGAAGAGGGAGCCTTAGAGAGAGAGAAAGCAAGGAAATCAAAATGCAAAAGTGAAGAGATGAAGGAGAGAGACAATTGTTTTGTCAAAAAAGTGAAACGGCGGCAAAAGCATTAATTACGCCTGGGTTAACGCATGCGTCAGACGGCACGAGCAGAGAAAAGACGGCTTACAGGCGCGTCACTAGCATGAACCAATAAGGGTGAAACGCGTCGGTGGAACGGTTGAAAAATGGTGCATGACAGCTCATGCGCGAAAGAGAATTGATCTGAATTTTTGAAAGAAGACATGTCGGCCTGAAATGGATGATCTCGGCTAGAAAGTTCTTAAGCCGACGTACGAGAAAGAAAGTTCAATGTAAGTTCCATCACCTCAGTATGCCGAGGTAATAGAACTTAGGGGGCAGTTGTGGGGTTATATTTCTGAGTATCAACACGTGGCAAGGTGACGCCGACGTGTCAGCCGAGGTGCCACGTGTCACGGTAAGTTTTGCCGAGGTAATCTAAGATTTGCCGAGGTTATCTCCGAAGATATCTTAATCCGGGATAAAGGCTTCTCCTTTCTCTCACCTCGGCTTAGCTTCAAAGGCCGAGCTACCCGCAGAAGAATTAAGCCGAGGTAACTGTCAGATCGGCCATACCTGCCTATATAATATGATCTTGGTCAGAGGGATGTCCAGCCATGTGAAGAAAGCCATGAGGCCAACACCACATCAACTAGCTGGCCTTGAGGCCATGTGAGTTGGCCATGAGGCCACGAGAAGCCATGTGAAGCAATGAAAAGCTTTTATCTGGAAAGCTGCCAAAAGCGCAACAGTGGGCTGGCAAGCCAGCTCAAAAGTTGATGGCCATAACATCAACTTTTCTGGTGTATATATGGAGAGGTTGAGAAGAGGAACGACAACAAGCTAATGGTAACACTTACAATTACAAGCTTAGAGAGCAAAGTGAGAGAGAGAATTACAGAGAGTTAATTGTAATTCTTACTGTTTATTCGATATAGTGAATTACCTCGGCCTCCCGTGGACGTAGGCAATTTTGCCGAACCACGTTAAATTCTTTGTGTTATTATTTGTGCCATCTATTCTGCCTGTGTTCTATAGCTAAATCACTAAGGTAGGCAGTGTGATCAGAAAATCACTCACACAACAAGTACTACATTCGCATCGTAAACACAAACCCTAGGAGCATCATAATGAAAATGAATCTAAACGTTTCATCAAAGATGTATGATACAACTAAATCAGAAAGCATGTGTTCAACAATAAATGGATCATGCCAGCTCAATCTTGTTTTCCCCAACACCCAATTTGTCACAGTAACTACACCTAATAACGTAAGTCCTTTGTCCTTTCCCTCGATAGCCAAAGTGTATATGTAATGCCCTCCTGAGAAAATAAACCTGTAAATTCGTTAACTGCAGGGGGATCTTGGAGAATGGCACGTGGAGCTATCATTTGTGGCTCGTGTAGTAACTTATATAGCAATTTTAGGTACATTTGAAAAACTTGATCTACCTTCAATGTCATCACAATTTTGGGCTAACCCATTTCATGGCTTTCAGGATTTGTTGTGACCGTTATTTTTCTGATACTGAAATACCTTGGAGTGTGTGATGGTGAGACTCATGAAGTAGCAGGAGTACGAGAAGTAACTGAGGCCGTTCCTTTGATGCCAGAGAAGCCATTTCGATTGCCATATGGAACAAGTGATGAGGAAGACCCAGACTCTAGATCATCTAGCTCTTCCGAAGATTTATATGATGGGAAGATTTGTGTTATTTGTTATGAAGAGCCGCGCAACTGCTTCTTTGTTCCTTGTGGCCACTGTGCCACCTGCTATAATTGTGCTCAGAGGTATACATATATATATGAATATAATATGGAAAAGAGTTCTATACATATCCTCCGTATGTAAATAATTATATAGAGATTTCATGAGGATATTTTTGTATAGGATCATGGATGGCGATTCCAAGGTGTGTCCAATATGACGGAGACTCATTCACAAAGTAAGAAAATTGTTGATTCCATAGAACTACACGTCCTTTGACCTTTTGGTTTTGTGTGCTTTGCTTGATGAGCAAATTAGTTCTCTGTGGGAGAGTATGGGTTTCTTTCTTTTGCCTGAGGAGTGAGGACCATTGCTTATTGTTCAATACACCTACATTGAAATATGAATTCAAAACGGGATTGAATTTTTTATTGGCAGCTCACATCGAGAAAAGAAAAATATTCTGTTAGTAACTTGACACTTGAGAAGGATTCGAGGGGGATTGTTAATCATTTGTATTATGGGCAAGTAATACTTATCCATTTTTTGCGGTGACTAAGGCTGCTACCATTTCTGCATAACCTTAATCACCTATCATATGGTTTGTGGCTCTGGATTTTTAGTTTGATTAGCATTTACATTCCATTGAGAGATAGTAGTTGTACGTTATTGGATGTTTATATCTCCATTAATTCCTAAAATTTTCTTTAAACTGTAATTTGATCACAACAATGAATAATCAATGGGGGAAAAAAATCAGGATAATTCAAGCATTGTGCAAATGAAATATGCATAACATAATATTTGACTAGCACAATCCACAAACTGAGAGGGATTGCTATGTTTTAAGCTAAGCTTATTTTAAGGCAAAATTCTCTGCCTTTAAATTGCTTCATCTACAGATGGGCTTTTGATGGCATGTTTAAGCTTTTAATTCTCAATTAATAGATTTTCCTATTCAAAGGCACAGTACAACAACCCAAGCCAGTTCGTTGTCTTCCCCATCAGAATGCGTGCAGTTATTGGAGTTAGCTAAGTTTGGGTGTGAATGAATAAGTGTGTTAGCATGTGATTGTGTACACCATCATTGTGTGCAAGTGATTGCATAAATAGAAGTTTGTTGCTTGGTTGTATTACTACGACTCAACATAACAATGAACAGATCAAGTATCTTTGCTTAAAATACAGCAATCTTTATCGAAGTGCTAGCATTCTCATACTCCCTCTCTAGTTTTGATCTTCCTTCATGATAAACAATGAATGTTTCTTTAAACTGAAAGCAACTCAAAGAATAGTGTCCTTGTGACATAAACTGACACAGAGTTCATGCAAAATGACAAGGGTGGCAATCAACTTTCGTGCATTAATTAATTAAAGCTAAAACAATTTCAATAATTCGACCCAATCTATCTAATCCTGAAAGCTATGTTCATATATATACACAAACATTCATTCTCTTGATAAAATTATCTAATCAGATTAGCTTGTCCCATCTGCTGATAGTCATTTGTCAGTTTCTGCACAACTTGTGCTCGGTTAGACTGAAAGTTTATCTTTTGAAGAGTTTACCTAAAGGCTTCCCGTATAAGGATTAACATGTTACTACATCAAAATATAAATAATTATAGGGCCTAGGCAAAGTTTCAAGAGGGCCCTTATACATATTTATCAAACAAAAATTTTGAGTAATATAATAAATAGCAAAAATGCACAAGTTATTAATTGTGAGTATCAATACAAAATTTTACTTATATGGATTAAGATAGGAAGAATTCATTACAAGAATTTAGGATGGCAAAATCCAGTTTACAATAAGGAAAATAATGTAAAGCTACAATACCAAATAAAAATTGAACCAGCTACGATAAAGTATCACTTAAACATTACTTTTTTGTTACATTTTTAACTGTAAAATTACTAATTAAACTTGTATAATCTAATTTATCCACTATATCCTTTTCAATGGATAATAGAGCTAATCCATCCAATCTTTTTTGTGACATGGTTGATCGAAGGTAAGATTTAATTAACTTCAACTTTGAAAAGCTTTTTTCTCCCGAGGCAACAGTAACTGGTATGGTTAACAAAATTCTATAAGCAATCCATGCATTGGGCCTATAACATGTTTGTGTTTGTGCCTTTTTTTAGTGGGTCTTTGAGAGCGGTAGAAAAATATTATAATAAGAAAGAAAAAAGTGAAGCAGGCTGCAAATCATCTACTTGATTTGAAAATAGTTATTTTTATTTATTTTTTATTTTTTTCAATTCGGCTTACTTTTTTTTATTTGTTTTTAATATTGGCGTATAACATGTTTGTGTTTGAGCTTTGAGCCTTTTTTTAGTGGGCCTCTTTGTTTTGTATGGCCTCTAACAATAATTGGGCCTTTCTTAAAACTTAATGGTATGAAGAGTTTTCAAAATTTGGGGGCCCTATTTTGGGCCAAAATTTGGGACCCTAAGCGCAGGCCTCACTAGCCTTAGCTCATGGCCGATCCTCATTAGAGGAAGTCCAAGGGTGAAAGTCAAAATAGTTTTATCAAAGCTATTTCTTGAGTTACTATAGTGCACGAAAAAAAAATGCATTTTAGCTTTACCACTCTAATAGTTCCCATGTTACAAAACTAAGGCCTTGTTTGGTTTGTCTTTTGGGAGATAATTTTTCAGAAAAAAATTCAAAAATTTGTTTGGCTGAAAATTTTGAAAAAAAATCTAAAATCCTTTTTCTCTTTATTACACATCAATCAATCACTTTTTCTCTCACACCAATTTATTCAACTATAAAATAAATATAAAAAAACTGAAATCATCCCAAATTCTAAAACTTTTTTCAAACATTCAACCACAAAATTTTCAAATTTGATAAACTCTTCTCAGAAAATTAAACATGGCCTAAATCTCATATCATTTTTTAACCATTACATCTATTTTGCAAATGCATCTAGTGATTATAAGTTCCTTTGCTGATGTGGCAAATTTGGAAAAGCCAAATCTTGTGCAAAAAAAACTCGCTTTGAAAGTGACTTTGGCTCACACCATTGGAGATGTTCTTATGTTTGGAAGATGCTTTTCTTTTTTGGCATTTTTTCATTATGCTCTTGTACAGAGGAGCATCTGTTTTCATTCAATATTGGCATCAATCCATGGAGACCTCATACTATTTCCTCCCATCCTTCATCTTCTTATATTTTCTCAGCAGGCAGTTGATGCAAAGATACAAAAAACTCCCACCAAGCCCTTCCCTCTCCCTTATCATAATAGGCCATTTATATCTCTTCAAAAAACCCCTTCACCGGACCTTGGCCAACATCTCCAACCAACACGGTCTGCCTCTGTTCCTCCGATTTGGTTCTCGCCCTGTCCTCCTTGTATCCTTCCCCTCTACTGCAAAGGAATGCTTCACCAAAAACGATATTGTCTTTGCAAACTGTCCAAAGCTGCTTGCCGGCCAATACCTTGGTTACAACTACACCAGCCTTACACGGGCCTCCTATGGAAACACTGGTGCAACTTGAGACGTATACCTTCACTTGAAATCTTGTCAACTTATCGAATTCAAATGTCTAGCACCATACGCATCCATGAGGTTCGGTCCCTCCTGAGTCTGCTTTATAAAGGCTACCAAACAAAAGATGGTGAATTCTATATGGTGGATATGAAATCTGCCTTTTTTGAGTTGACACTCAATGTTATGATGAGGATGATTGCTGGAAAGAGATATTGTGGTGATACTGTGGATGAATTGGAGTAAACAAGGAAGTTTAAAGAGATGGTGAGTGAGACTTTTCAATTGAGTGGGGCAACAAATATTGGAGATTTTGTTCCTGTTTTGAAGTGGGTTGGACACAATGGGTTTGAGAAGAGGCTAAAGGATTGCAGTAGAAGAAGGATGGATTCATGCAAGATTTGATCGAGGAGAATCGGAGAATGATGAACGACTCTACTGCTTCTGAATGGAGGAGCAAGATTATGATCGATGTGCTCTTGTCCCTCCAACAAAATAAACCTCAATACTACAAGGATGAGATAATCAGAGGCTTGATGCTAGTAAGTTTTTTTTTTCTCTCCCTCTCACTCATATTGATCTGTTGGGGTGATCTGTAACTGCTGCTGATCTGTTTCTGAACTGCTGTTGATCTGTTGGGGTAACTGCCACTGATCTGCCGTTGTTGATCTGTTGGGGTATCCTTCTGCTGTTGTCCTGCTTTGAATGCCAGTTGCTGCCTATGCTTTGTTGTTCTGTCCCTTAGTGGACTGATCTGTTTAGCTGTGGGGATATGCTGAACTGTTAATATGCTGAACTAAAGCCCTAGTGTGCTGAACTGTTGATGTATGCACTGGTCTCATCACTACTGATGCTGCTGGTGTTGTTGATGTCTGCCTTGGTGTCTACCAGTTGTATGCTTGGAGTGAAGGCCCAGCTGCTGCAGCTGCCGTTCTGGGTTGTAGTTGTGTCTGATCTGGGTTGTAGTTGAGCTGCTTATGAAGCAGTGAGTTTAGGTGTTTGTTGTTAACTCAAATCAGGTTCAACAATGCTTGGAGTGAAGGCCCAGCTGCTGCAGCTGCTGTTCTGGGTTGTAGTTGTGTCTAATTTGGGGTATAGTTGGACTGCTTATGCAGCAGTGAGTTTAGGTGTTTGTTGTTGGTCATAGGTGTCTACCAGTTGTATGCTTGGGGTTGCTTATTTGGTGGTCATAGGTGTTTGTTTGTTTTGCTCTGTTGGTTGGTTTCTCACCAACTTCGAGCTTGGAGTTTTGTGCTAGCAGATGATCGGGTATGCATCTTGGTGCCAACCTAGTTGGGATTTTGGTGTTACACAGTGATGCTCTTTGCACTCTCCTCTTTATTATGTACTTTTTCATACTTTGTATGTTTTTCCATCAATAAAGTTTTCTTTGGCTGATAAAAAACAAAAAATATTTTGTTAATTAAGCATTTCTATTAAAATGGGTATTTACTATTTACCTTCAACTAAGTAGATCACAATTCAAGTGATGATGTGGTAATCTAAGCATTCTCTGGCCTCAAATCATATTGTTCCAATGTTTTTTGAACATGCCTCGAGATTAGACAAAAAGTGATTTTCATTTCTAATAATCTTGAAACTATTCATCAGTTTCTATAAACATGAATAGTTAGTCTAGGTATCCACAAAAAGTACTCAAAATTTTATCTGGAAATACAGTTGTTGATATTCATTCTAAGTATGGATCTTATATCATACAAAAGTTAAATTTGAATCACACACTATTTTTGGATAAATTTTGGGTACTTTCTTTCCGATACCTAGACTTCCCATTAACATGAATTTCCTTAAGATTGTAACTGAAAGGTTGTTGAACAATGTATAGTAATTATCTTGGCAGAAACTTTTGGCACCAGGTCCTTTGCAGTTAAATTTTTGTCTCTATGTTTTAAAGTACTTCCCACTCCATGGTGAGGATCTCAAGATACCAAAATTATAATACATAATTGAGTGGTTGAAAATGTATTGGTTTAGAAAATTTTGGGTAAGAATTCTTTACCGAAACTACCTGATGAGATGGCTTTAATTTATAAAATTGTCGCTGCCATATGATTGTGATAGAAAATTTGGTGTAAATTTAGTAAGAATAGAATTTCTTATTTCTCTTTCTCCCTATCTTGGTGGAAACTAATGACATTACTTATGCTAATTTTTGGTTTTTATGGATATAGACTATGCTGTCAGCTGGGACTGACACATCAGCTGGGACAATGAAGTGGGCTCTATCATTGTTGCCGAACAATCCAGAGGCCCTCAAGAAAGCTTATGCCGAAATCCACATCCATATTGGACAAGACTGACTAATTGAAGAGTTGGACCTCACTGATTTGCCTTATCTCCAGGGGATCATAAAAGAGACACTTCGACTATACCCCGCAGCCCCATTGCTAGCACCCCATGAATCATCAGAGGAACATAGGAGGGTTCCGTATACCACGTGGGACGATGTTGATGGTGAACATGTGGGCCAGACAAAATGACCCTGAGCTGTGGGTAGAGATAGAAGAGATGTGGTGTTGATGATGATGCCATTTGGATATGGGAGGAGGAGATGCCCTAGGGAAGGATTGGCAATGAGAGTGGTAGGGTTGGCATTGGGGTCCCTGATTCAGTGCTTTGAGTGGGAGAGAGTTGGGAAGGAGATGGTGGACATGAGTGAGAGGGTTGGTCTCACCAATCCCAGGGCTCTGCCATTGCTTGCTAGGTGCAGGCCAAGCTCATCCATGCTCAAACTCCTTTCTCAATTGTGAATTACTTGTGTTTGTTATTTTGTTTTTGTTTTGTTTTGTTTGTTTGTTTTATTTATTTATTTATGTTTATTTTTTATTTTATTTTATTTTTTTGTGCAACTTTTGAACTGAAAATCCCTAATTGCACTGTATATATATGAAATAAAATATGCAAATTTATTGTAGAATTGATCACAAAATACTCACAAAGGTTGAGCTCTATTGTGAATCTACACATCGTGGAATCCATTCTTTGAGAGTTTTTTGACCAAATTTTGTGTGATTTATGCGCATGTGGAAATACTCTTTAATATATTCTATTATTTTGAATAAAGTCAATTTTCCTCATTCTTTGCAGATAATTCTCTCTCTCTCTCTCTCTCTCTCTCTCTCTCTCTCTCTCTCCTCTCCTTTATTCAGCCATTGTTGAGCTCCAAGCACTTTAAACCTTAGATTTTATCTCCATAGAGTGAGAATCTTGTCTTAGTTCCTTATACAAAAATGAAGAGCACAAAGTGGGCTTTCTATTAATCTGAGCGGATTGGGTTTTCACCAACGTTGGATTTTCGGGTCACCTTCTCTAGAGGTAGGAATTTCTTTACTTCTCTTTAATATTTTCGTATAGCTATGGGTGGTATGTTTTTTTATTGCATAAAACCTTATGTTGAAAGAGATTTTCTTAAAATGCATGTAGAGAAATGTTAGGGTTTCTAGCACAAAAGAGATAACCTACTATGTAAGGTTGATTGTGGAAGTTTTGAGCTATTAAAATATGATTATACATTCTAAAACGAAAAACCCAAATTTTTGTTCAAACCCTAATTTAAAATTTCTAATCAAACATGGTGTTTTCTTCAATTGGCCTTAAATTTTTGAAATTGAGTTGATCTTTGCATGAATTGTGTATAAATATTGATTATTAGTTGTTGTGAGAATAATCATTGATGAATGGTCTCATGTTATGAAAATGAGTGATGGGAATTGTTGTCATGAACTATGTAAAGTACATGGAATTAAATGGGTTGTGTGATTTAAATAAGAAGAGTTGATTTTGGAGTGTGAGGAATATTGGAGAGAACAAATTTTGTTCATGCATAAAGATAAATATTTGCTTTAATTGTTATGTGTGGTTGGCATAATTTTGTTTTGAAGTGAAAAGAAGAATTGTGGGATAAAGTTTGGAAAGAGGGTCTGTTTCCTTCCGACTCGTGACCGGTAAAGCGTGGCTCTTGATAGAGGTTCCGTTTTCTTTTTGGAGTAGCACGTAGTAAAGCATGTGGATTGTTGGGCTATATGGAGCCACCGGTAAAGCGTGGTGCTTGACAGAGGTTCTAGCTTTTCTTTCGAAGTAGAGCGTCCAGTAAACTATGGTGGTATAGTTTGGTGAAGCTGGTTGTTGGCATGTGTGGATACTGATTGAACATCTTGTGGTAATTCTATTATGTAATTGTAAAAATTGTTGGATGTAAATTTAAAGTGTTTAATGTAGAATGTGTTGTTAGTGAGTTAACTCTTATAACCCAATTATTTGGAATGTGTTGACTTATGTATGAGCTTAGCATTATGTGGAGTATGTTAGGGTGGAGGGTTGTAGTAGAAAGGAATTGTATAACTTCCATGTGTATAACAGTTGTTAGGTGTACATATTAGATGTTGTCGAGTATTGGTAAGGTGATTGAATTTTTGTAATATAAAGAGATAGCAAAGGAGATCTCTAGGAATTGGGAAGTGGGATTTGGTGAAAAGCTTATCTATTTATGTAATCTGTTTTACATCTAAAAGTACACATTACTTATGTATGTATCACCTAATAACATTAATGATCGCATATATCTAGTGATCTTATTATCGGGAATCATTGTAGATCCCTACTAGATCTCGTGTTCATCCTATGTTGTTTAAACCTTTTTTCAAGGACGGAGTAAGGTGCAATAGTTTGAAGATCATGAAGTTCTAAATCATTAAGACTTCTTACAACGTGAATTGTTGACGAAGATGTTATTCTTTTATTGCAAATAATTAAAGTGTAATCTTCTATGTAACCCATTGGGGCATGTAATGTAAATAATTGTTGTGAACATTTTTGTATATCATTGTAATTATGCGAGAGAGAACCTCATTTAATCTTTATAGCTTGTGTTGTTTCTTTAACTATTATGGTAAATGGACTATTATAACGAATAATGGTAATATATCTGAGTTATAAAATATGAGGTGTGACAACCCGTCTCTGGTAACAATCTATGGTGGCCTGATAGACACTTAACAAATCCATACCAAGGATAACGTCAAAGCTAGTCATATCTAACACTATAAAATCAATCTCAATTCAACGGTCGGCACCTTCTATCTCACATGAGCAACATACTTGTTTTAACCTTACATTACCTCCAATCGGTGACTCTAGGGTCAAAGGAGACTCCAACAAGTCAACCTCTAATTCCAAAGTAAATGCAAATGTTGATGAAATGAATGAATGTGATGCACTTGTATCTATCAATACATTAGCCCAATAGTTGAACACCAAAAGTTACCTCTTACCGATAGAAGGTTTTGTCAAAGACTCTAGGACTCCCAATGTGAATGCCTAACCCTGTGGTCTTTGGTCTATCTGATACTGTACAGACTCAACCAATGTCGACCCAAGATTGGCCCTCAAAGTCTAGCCTGATTGGGTCTGTTACTGATATTGTCCCTGTGCAGACTCATAAGACTGTGTTTGCTTAGACCCCGAGGCACTTTGTACGCTACCACCTTGTGGGCAATAACGCTTGATATGACCTGATTAGCCACATTGAAAGCAAGTGGGTGACCCTCGACCTTAAGTTAGGCTCAAAGTCTGAATTTGCAAAGCCTTAGGAGCCTTTCCCTTTTGTGGCAATCTACAACCTTGTGACTCAGTTGGCCATACCGATAACAAGTAAAGGTCCCCTGACCTTGTCCCCTAGAAGTTGGATCCAATAAAGCAAGAGTGGATCTCAAATGAAAAGACAACTGAGGCAGGTAGATAGTACCCCATTGCTTCTTGTTGTTCCTTGACACTTTACTCAATGTGTTACTCCCTCTTCTCAAATCCCTGATACGATCGACTGCCTTATTCATGGCCTCAACATTAGCCACTGCCTCCAAACTTGTTGTCACTACTCCAACCCACTCCAAGCAGGATGGTGTAGTGATCGGCCAATAGCCCTTAACTAAGCAAGATAGACTCTTACTATAATTGGGGTAAAAGTTCTTTTTCATAGATGTACGAAAGCCATTATCTCTTATATTAAGTCCATTTACAACATCCATTCAGAGCAATGCATAACTATATGAAATGAAAGCGTACATTCTTTTTAGGGACATTACATTACATTACATTAATACAAGACATAAATATATTACAATACATGTTTTTAATTCTGCAAATCAATGCATCCACAAAAGACTGACTTCTAATTAACTTATCCTCGAACTTGAACTCTTCGCTACCTACATATATATAAGGGAGAGTGGTGAGCCATTACCTAGTGAATAGTAATAAAGTAAGGCGGTATATGAATGAACATACATGAGCTTTTGAAATTTGGCATTCAGTATAACATATCTGTCACTTAAACAAGGTAAAACATACTTGACTTGCATACATTAGTGTAGCCTACTCACTTTCTTCCTAATTTAGACATATCTCATTGTATATTTAGAATTTGAATGTGAGACCACCATTGTTGGAAACTAGACTTCCAGGGCTTGAATTTAGACTTAAGAATTACTTAAAACAGAGTCTAGATGAGAGATATGCTTATTTGAAGTTGCAAGGTATAAATTGAAATAGGGTTGATCGCACGTGCGCCCATCTTGGCTGCTCGTACGGTGAATGGGCTGCTCGAGTGGTGGGTCAAGATAGGCAAAATGTGTTCTGCACGCTCGTGCGCCCAATGAAAGCCACTCGAGCGCCCAACGAGCAGGAAACTGACCTGAAACTATTCTTCTGAGTTTTAAGGCAACCTAACATGATTTTCTTCATTTCTAACTCTCAAAACATGATATATAATGTCTAAAAACATGTAAATATGATGCCTAATGCATAAAAACTCTTTTTCTTGGAAAGATTTCATGTTTAAACTTGTTAAAATCTCAAGATTTCACTAACTTGGTTCTGTTTCCATTTTCTTTATTTTTGTTCAATCAAAATCTCTACAAAACTCATTGTTAAGGTTCCTAAAGAAAATAGCTGACAGGAAAATGAAAGGTAAACACGTGTATGCTATGAATTCAAAGTAAAAATATACCAAAACATGTTCTTGATGTCAAATCTTTAAACCCTTTCTTAGTTTCTAAACCTTATTGTTTCTGCATTTAAATTCTTTTAAATCTTAGTCCAAATGAATTTCTAGCTAGAGTAAGTTAGCAATACTAGGTAGAGAATTGAATTTGTTACCTCCTTATGATTTTTCTTGAATTTCTAGGCTTAATTTCAAAATTTTCTTTGAATTTTTTTCCTTTCTCTATCTTTTTCTTTCTTTTCTCTTCTTGTTCTTGTCGCATGTTTTAGGTTCCAACATATTTTCCTTCTTCTTATTTGATTTGGCCTAAGCTTTTATTTGATGTGGTGGGGGTAATAAGGAAGGTATACATGCATTGCCTACTTATTTGTTTACCATATTTCTTAATCCTCATCATTGGTTTAATTAATCAATCTTAGTTATGTTTAATCAAGGTTAGCCTCTAATTAATTAAGGTTTAACTCAATCTTGCTCAACTTAATTAATCTCAATTAGGGTTCACTAATCCTACTTAATTAACACTAATCTTGATTACAAAAATGATAAAAGGTCTTAAAATGACAAGTACATTAGTCTAAGATCTTTAAGCTCCTTAATTAATACTAAGGCTCATTCTAGTATTCATAAATTCAAGCTTAAGCCATTACCCTATGTCTTAATAATCTTTCAACTATTTATTCTTTTAAACTTTTATTAGGGCTTATTTTCATTTCTAAATTTCTATAGATATCATTACATGAGTGCATTGGAATGAATGAATGAATGAGAAGTTATAATCGCACGAGTGGAAACCGAAAAGAAATTGAATAAGTAAACAATCGGACTGAATAGAATTGAGACTAAGAAATGAATGTAATTATTATGGTTGTGTAGGTCGCTTGCACGAAGTGTACCATCTGGCCAAGCACGGTGAGTAATGTCATTGTAAAGGATATTTTCATATTCATGGTATTGAAAATGCTACATTGTGAAATATATGTTTTGTTTACCGAATGTCTAATATGAGAAGTAATCTTATTTTTGAAATGTTAAATTAAGCTATGGAAGTTCAAAGTGGATATGAAATGACAAGTTTTCTGAGAAATTATGTTTGATACAAATGAATGAGATTCCCTATTGATCATCGAACGTGACACCATGAACATGTGCTTGATTTTCAGAAACTTTCGTTATGTTTATGTCTATCCATAGTGGTCGTTATGTCTATGTTGACCCGTTGCAGTTGTTATATCTAAGTTGATCCGTTGTGATCGTTATGTATATGTCGATCTGTTACAATCGTTATGTATATGTTGATACGTTACGATCATTATGCCTATGTTCTCTATCCATTATGGACGTTCTGCTAATTTGCTAACTAGTACTATTGGATCATATCACGAAATGAAAATGACACTGAATGGTATGAAGAGCTTTATGACTTCTGAATGTATATGTTTGATAAATACTTCGTTTATGAGCATTTTGCATAGTATTTTTCCACAGGTCTAGTAACGCTTTTGACAACGTACTATGCTATGTGTTGATCTATTGAAAGTTAACTGAAGATTTATGGAACTTTATTCACTAGTACAAGTATCTGAAAAATATTGTGAATCTCATTCATTTAACTCCTTTACATTGGGATTATTCACTGAGTTCTAGCTCACTGTTCAATTTATATATGTAGGTGACCGAGCACCAGATCGGACTTAGTGGCATAGACCTGAAACCCATTTTGTCAAGCCAAATATTGTGCCTTACCGCGAGGTTCCAACACATGTCAAGGCTAATTTAGTGGTTCAGTTTACCCTTGTGAGGTTGTATTAAGGGTTTGTTACTACGATTTTGACAATGGGATTTAATTCCCAAACTTGGGTTTTGCTTTTGGGTTTTGCTTTTGTATATAAGTGAATTGTGGATTTAAGTATTTCTGAATATATGACTAAGTATATGGAAGTTTGTTTTCAGTTGAGTCCTCACAGCTCATTGGACGATATTTCCTATTATTGATTGGCTTCTGCCAGCCCCTTTTTATTGTATTATTGTCATTATTGTTAAGCAAGCCTTTGGTAATCATGGATTACTGGTTAGTTATGATGCTGAACCTATAGGGGCGGGTTTGGGTCATGACATTTGGTAAGCCTAAAGGTAGTTTATTTGTGTACACATAACGTTAGTATTTTGCTTTACATATTGTATATTCATTTCACTTAAAATGTAAATATAGGAGGTATGTAATGGAATTATCTTATGGTATGAATGATGTTAATTAAGAATATATGGGAGAATGTCTTTTATTTCTATTTATTGCCTTCTTCTTTTATTAGTTAATCAATTTAAATCATGCGGGTCAGATCTTGCAAAGTCGGGGCATGACAACTTAGTATCAAAGCTAGCCAGGTTTGAAAACCTTGGGCTTGTGGGAAGTGGCTTAGCCACAATGGGTTTTATATAGCATGGTAAAGACTTTTGCATGTTTGTGTGCTAAGTGATAAAATGCTTATGTGTTGCATCTTATTTGGGTATGATGTTAAGCCTCATGGATAGTGCTTTGTGTCTAGTTAACTAACTTAGAGATCTTGCTGGAAACACACTTGATCAATGTTGTTTCTTATTCGAGTTCTAAAAGAGTTCTAGAACAAGTAATTATCTTTGTAGACTTAGCTCAATTATGTGTTAAGCGTTGTGTGGTAGACTCATGTTGATTGAATGTAATCTAATATATTGACTTGAGTAACTAGTTGAGTTGGTGACGTGTGGATACCTCGATGAGAGGAGTTGAACTGTTATTCTAAGCTTGCTTCTTAATAGGATGTCAGGACGTGGTCGTCATAGTAGAGGTAGAGCTACCAGCAGAGGCATACCGTCTCCTGTGGTACAACCTCCAAAGGTTCCCGCTCTAGCAGCACCAGTTATATGTGCGGATATAACGAGAGAGATTTTGGGAGTAATGAGAGAGGCTCTGGCATGCAATGAGGTTCCAACCACACGTACCCTCATGGTTACGTAGGGGTTTTTTCAATCCAATCCAACAAAGTTTCTAGGTGAGGCTGATCCGATGAAAGCGGATAACTAGCTTGAGAAAATCACCAAGGTCCTTGATATGTTGAGGGTTAATGTGATGGCCTTTCAGTTGAAGAATGATGCTACCTACTGGTGGAAATTCATTAATTCCACCATTGACCTTGCTTAGGATGACTTCACCCAAGCTTTCTTGACCAAGTACTTTTCCTTGTCTACTCAAAAGAGGTTGAGGAAGCAATTCTCGAAGTTATGTCAAGACGCTACTCCACCTGCTCAGTTTGAGGCAACTTTTACAAGCTTCTCAAGGTTCACACTGGACATGGTGGCAAAGGAGGAGTGCCATTGCATAGCTTTTGAGAAAAGGCTGAGGATAGGGATCAAGGTTAAGGTTGTCGGCGTCTTGCATCGTTACTATCACAAGTGTGACACCCCAAATAATGCCACGTATTATAACTATATCATTGTCCACATTTGAAAACCTTAGATCAAAATATGAAGTGATAAGATGAAAACTTGCAATATTGAGCTTCACATCTCAACTCCCATGGATTCTAGGTTTCTCCTTCAATTTCTTCTTCTTCTCCTTGTTTCTTTGATGAACTCACTCTCTTGAAGTCTTTCCTTCCTTCCTCTCTCTTTATGTGTATAACCCAAGAGCTCCAAAATGACCCCCTATAATACACTCATCTTCCTATTCAAGTGTTGAGTAGGATACTTCCTAATTTTTATTTTATTTTATTCTCTAATTAATTTGTCCAAGGCTTTAATTAATTCCTAATTTTCTTTAAGTTAAATTAAATTATATTCACTCAAATTAAATTTACTCCTCATCAAATTATGATCTCAATTACACTAAATTTAATTATACAAGTGTGAATTAGACTCTAATTACCTATCCAATAATTTAATTCTAGCTTCTTAAAATTTATGAATTCGACAGGTTTATTTCTCATTTATTTCTCATTCTAACGTATCTGTTCTCAATAACACAATTCAATAAATCATATGACAATCAATAAAACTTAACAATACATAATCACATAATTAAAATTAAGCAAGCAATCAATATATGATTAATTTTCTTAATAATGGTGGTGGTTGTCACACCAAACAAGGGTACAACCTTTTCTAAGAAATGTCACTCAACCTACAAAAAGATGGCCCATGGGCTACAAAGTCAAGATAGCTCTTCTAGCTCAAGCATGCATCTTGGCGCCAAACCTCAAGGTTGGTGTGATAACCCCACCACGTAACATACTTATATTTATTTGAATTATGTGAGATTTGAATATTAATCATGTGCTTTGTATGTGATTTGTGCATATGATGAATTATCTGTTATGATTTTTGTCCTAAATTTGAAATTGAAAGCCTTAATGTCTTTAGAAACTGAAATTGTTGAGTTTAATTAGGATACCATAATTTTTAAAGCCTTTTGGGAAGTTTGATTAAAATTTTATTTAGTTTAGTAAATTAAGTTTTGATTAATTAGTCTTAAGCTTTAATTAATTTGCCTAACCTCTAATTAGTAACTAAGCTAATCAACACACGCACACACCCACACACACACACATATATATGAGCCTTAAGAAGAAGAATGGATTCATTTGTACTTAAAACTTCTACTAGAGCAATTTTAGAGAGAACAAGTTCATTAGAGAGAGAGAGAGAGAGAGAGAGAGCTTGAGAACTCGGAGATTTTCGTAGAGGATTAAAGATTTGAGAAGAGAAGACCAAGATTGTGCAAGAATAAGTGTAATTCAAGGCTGTTGGGATGGAATTCAAAATTAATTTATAAAGATAACTTACATAGCTTATGAATTGAAGAAGAATATGAGACTAATCACTAGAAAATGGCTTAAAGATGATAAAATTTGAGTAAGGCATACAAGCTGCATAATTATATGAAGAATCATCATTTTGATAATGAGTTTTGCCATCTATGTTGAATTTAGAAGTTGTAGCATACATGAATCCATGGTTCTTAATGTTTTGAGGTTTGAATTTCATGTTTTGGAAGTTATGGAAAAGAGGTTGTAAACAATTCATGCATGCATGAAGATTTGAGTTTCATTCTTAAAGAATTTATGAAGCTTTGAGCTAAGGATTTGGAATTGGCCACAAACTCATGTTTTTGGAAGTATTTTCATGGTTTGGTGTGTGTATCATGCGAGGTTTTACATTTTGGACTCAAGTTTTGAAGCTCAAAATTCTGTTTTGAAAACTCAAAATTCGATCGCATTGCTTGAGCGATGAAGTTACCGCTCGAGCGCACATTTCTTGCATCTAGTTGTTTTGTAGAGTTTTGCACATCATTCTAGCGGCCTCAATTTTCATTGCACTTGGATTGAGCGATCATCAAGCCTAGATTTCGAGCATCCTACACTTTTGCAGACCATGCAGACCACTTGAGAACCAATTGTGCACTCGAGCGAACTACCCTGTTTTAGCATATTTTTGAAAGTTGCATTATGTTCATATTATCATTCTCATTTCTTTCTGAACATTCTTAGGCATGAATCAAGCCTCATGAATGAATTAATAAGTTAGAATTGGACTTAAAGGAATAATTCGATTAAGTAATATATTCCAATGTGTGTATATGTTTACGTATTGTGTAGGTTGATCCACAGAGACGTGACAACAATCTAATCGCTGTGAGTAATATCTTAGTAAAGATATTTTCATATAATCTATTTTCTAAATGTTCTATTGTGGTAAGCTTTTCTGAACTTGTGATTTCTTGAATATGAATGAGCATTCTTTCTGATTGAAGGATATGCTATTTGGAAATGTAATTGGTGATGTATAAATGTTTATAATGGACCCAAGGTCGTTCTATATATCTGATAAGATGGACCCAAGGTCGTTTTGCATATCTGATAAGTCTGAAATATCTGAAATGTGTTCAACCAAATGGTCATTATATTGATCTAATACATTTGTAATCAATTGGACCCAAGGTCGTTCTGCCAAGCTATGATCTGTTTTGTTTTGTACATTTGTCATATTTGTTATAAGTTGGACTAGAGGTCATTCCATCATGTATTAGATCAGAGGTCATTCTACTATGTAATGAATCTGATATAAAAATGATTATGTTTAAGTAATGGAACTCATTCATGAAAGCCTTTCACTTTGATGTTATTCACTGGGCTTTAGCTCACTCTATTATATATATATATGTAGGTGAGCAGCGAGATGTCAAGCCCTAGAGTTGCAAGAAGATTACCCAAGTTTTGTTATGTTAGCCAAGGAGTGCATCTAGGATGAGGCTTTTATTTTTTATTTTTTGTTTTTGTTGGTCATGTTTGACCATGTTATGTTTATAAGAGTTTTGGGTTTTATATAACAATAATGTGTACTCATGTATATCTTTTTGGATATATAATTATGAATGTATGAATGTATTTTGAATGTGGGTTATTAACTTAAAGTTTTCGGATATGCCATATATGCACATCTCGTTGGACAATTTTATTATTCTACCTCCGCTTCTGGCCCCATATAGTTATTTATGTTTTGAATTTCTATTCGACATCATAGGTAATCTCATGATTACTGGCCAGTTATGATCCAAACCTCTAGGGGCGGTTTCGGGTCGTGACAGTTGGGGCACGCCATCAACACCTAAAAATATTTCAGCCATGCGGAGTGAACATATAGTCCAGTAGGAAGTATTTCATAAACCAATACAATATCACAAATAAAGATTATCATGATGCCATATATGTATATATAACATGCTCAAAACGTATTTACTTAAACGACCATCTTCTATTAACAAAGCTAAGATCCGGTGAATCCTGTCAAGTATATATATTTGCCAATGGTCCTCGTTAATCACCACCTAAACCAGTGCAATATATAAAGCTACACTCTGCTCGGAACCATTGCTAACCAGAAGAACCTTGGCACCTAATTGCATTGGTTTTTGATATTTCACCATGGACTATCAAGCCAAATTAAACCATTCACAACCTCAACTATACATGACCCGAATTCACCCTAACACATACAATCAAAACCATGATGTCTTAATTTTTAATCAACACAACAATGAAGGGTTCAATTCTTGACAAAACGTGCTCCATTCACCTTTGTCCAAAGGAGGGTTTTCATTCTTCCATCAATTACTCAACTACAATGTAGCATGAGTAATTATCAAAACCCAACTAAATATTTCTATTCAATGACATGATTTCTCAACTCATCTTCCAATTTAAATATCATAACAACAACTTTTCAAATTTCAATATTTCAATATCAAATTCCCAATGTTAATAATATAACAAGAACTTTCTCAATTTACAACATGACAACAATTTTCCCAATTCACAAATATGCCAAATTCTAGGGTTTCTCATATTTTGGAGTTTTTATCAAATTGAAACTTCCTATGCAATTTTGTATAGTGAAATAAGTTTAACAAGAAAATATTAGAGAAAACTCACCAATTTTACAAATATTATTCTCTAGCATGCTCTTTTGCAAAATTTTAGAAACAACACAATAATTTAACTCCCAAGCTGGAGATCGAAATGACTTTTCGTCGAGATTAAAATGAAGCTCTTGTCAAGCTCTACAATATCCGTGTATGGATCGGAGATCAAATCTCACTTTAGAAGCCCCAAAAGTTTTGTTGAAGATGAAAGGAGAGTGAATGTATAGAGGAGGAGAGAAATAAAGAAGAGAGAGAGAGAGAGAGAGAGAGAGAGAGAGAAAGTTACGTTGCAAATAAGGTTTGACTTACTGGCTCAGTTTTATTAAAAAGGGTTGTAACAAAGGCTAGGTTGTGGTGTAACCATGTTCACACATTTTAACATGGGCCGCTCAAGTGCCCAACTTGATCGCTCGAGCGCCAGCTCTTACTGCTTGTGCGTCCGGCCTGGCAGCCCAAGTGGTGCTTGCCTTGGATCATTCTGCTTAACCTCTGCTCATGCTGCTGTTTCCCACCACTCATATGACCATAATTCACTGCTTGAGCGGTGCCCTTGGACACTCGAGTGGCCGGTGCTTGGGCGGGCTTATGCTCTAAATTCATTTTCAAGACCCATTGGTTAATTCAAATGCCCGGAGTTCAAACAATTCAAGCTAAATTCTCTAGATATAGTTTAATCAACTAAATAACAATATAACCCAATAGTTCATAAGTTCAAAAGCACAATGGGGCAACCATATGCATAGTTTTGAATCACTCCATATACCACACTGTTGTGGTAACTGATTCTTCAACCCGAAAGAATTTCAAAACATCAAAGAATTCATTTAATATTGACCATTTCCATCCAATCAGCTTTAGAAAATAGTATTGTATTAGTCATACCATAGGGAGGTAAAATAGATTTTACCCCAAAAAATTAAAAACTGTAAACAAAAACTCATTTAGGCTAGGGGTGTTCATGGGTCAGTCTTGGTCGGGTTGGACCCTTACTTGTCAGTTGATCGGATCTAATCAGATTGGCATTTAGCACAACCGTTTTTGAACCAACAACTTGTCGAAATCAATCGAATTAATATTCAGGTTTTTGGATTGGATGCGGTTGGTTTGGGTGTGGATTGGGCTAATCACATATTGGGCCTTTATTATTATTTTTTTTATTATCATTTTGATCCAAAATTAAGGGAATAAAATTGCTTACATCCCAATTCAAAATTAAAATTACTCCATTAATCACAACAAAAGTTAGCCCATTGAAATTAACATAATGATAAATTAAACTTCATAATTTTGTACACTTCACAAGTAAAACCTGTCACAATATATAATCTTGCACTTTGAAAGTTGCCAAACACACCATATAAAAACATGCCATTAAAAATTAAAATTAATAAAATAACCCTCCAAAACAGTTTAGGGATCACTTAAATATCTCATAATAAAATAAACCTAAGCAATTAAGTACACCACATTGTTTCTATAATCTGCACAAGTTGCCACAAAAACCAAACTAACAGTACGTAGCATGTACGCCCCCAAAAAACTTCTTTGTTGCATAGTGCAAAACACACCCCTCAAATATTTCCATGTTGCATAGTGCACATATATATCTCAAAAACATCTAATTACATTTCAAAAACATGTTTGTTGTAGCCATAAAAAGTAAGTCATTGTCAAACTTCATCACTATTGCTATTCCACCATTAAACTAAAATTAAAAACAAGAAAAATATCACAAAAACTAGAAGTTGTTGGCTTATTGTTCTTTTTGCTTCATCATGTCCTGCAAAGAAGCAACCCAAATTAAAAACTATAAAGCTTATAAGGATATATATATATAAAGAAAAAAGAAAAAAAAAACTAAGTTAAATATGAATGTATAACAATCTTACTGTTGGTTTGTCACACAAATAAATTTTAGATACTTGAAATTGCATTTGAGCTTGGGCTTGCACCAGAAATTGCTGGAAAAAAAATTAAAAATAAAAAAGAAAGAAAGGATTATTAATCAATTATAGAAATAAACTTCAATTTAAGTATAATATATACACAATAAATGAATAGTACCCGAGTCATATTGTTCAAATTGTTCAAAATCATCCATGGACTTTTGAAAAGAAATTGGAATAGTGGATTGAGGCCAATTTTTTGTGCATATAAGGGCCTCGACCATCATGGGAGAAAGCAAACTACGAAAAGGATCGAATATATGTCCTCTCATACTAGATGTTAATTCTGAAGCAATTGTAAAGACCGGCAATGCCAAAACATCACATGCCACCTCTGACAAAACTTTATACTTTGAAGAATTAGACTTCCACCATCCCTATGTATCAAAAATTTCATCATTATAACCCTCACAAAAATCAGCAAAGTACTTAACCAACTTTGATTTATACACAACCGAATACTCCTCCTCCAAGTATGAATTAAACTGAGTAGCAATGAGCATGTGTCAATCATCACAGTCATCAACTACCTCCATTTCAGAAGTTGCACTCACATTAGGCTCTTGCCCACTCTTTGAATCATGTGAAGCATAATTCTCATATAGACAAGTTAAACAATCATTCACCTTGCCCTCATCTTATTCACCACTTTCTCAACAAGAATTTGTGAGAAACAAAAATTCAAATACTTCAATTTTTTCCTAGGGTCAAGTACCACAACAACATACAAAAGACGATTCATCTTATTTCCATCACCCCAATACTTATCAAATTTTGCTTTCATAGTAATTGCAATTGTAGATAAAAGTGTCTCATCTTTCTTCGTTAGCTGCTCAATTTTGTTTTGAATGACAAACATATCATTATAGAAGCAATTTGAAGTGACATACAATGACCTTGAAAACCTCTTTGTGGCATTATAAAAGAGTCTCAAAATTTTTAAAATGACCCTACAATTATTCCAAATAGATGGTTCCCTTGCCACATCTACATCCCCATCCCCATCCTCATCCCCATCATACTCACCACCACCAAATTCATCACCACCAAAATAAGCCCAATAACTAAAGTCATCCTCTTAAAGTCTCTCAAAGGTTTTCTCAAATTTTTCTGCTACGTCTAGCATCAAATAGGTGGAATTCCACCTCGTTGGAACATCAAGGCACAAAAGGCTCTTTGACACAATTTTTTCCTTTTCAACACCTTTTTAAATTCTCATACCGATTTGGGGAGGACCTTATATGTCTAACAGCAACACACACACAAGCAATAGATGAATTCAACTCTTTCAAACCATCACACATAATAAGACTGAGAATGTGTGCATGACATGCATGTGTAAAAATTCATGAACTAAAACAGTTCCTTTCCAATCCTTTGTTTTTCTTTTCAAGAACTTAACAGTGGTGTTGTTTGAACTAGCATTATCTACAGTCAATGTAAAAATGCAATCAATATTCCATTCAAGCAAGCATGACTCAATTTTCCTACCAATGGTTTCACCCTTGTGATATTCAACTAGGCAAAAGTAGTATTTTGGTTTTAAAGTTTCCAATCGTCATCAATAAAATGAACTGTAAGGCATATAGTTCAAATTCTGTATAGAGGTCCATGTGTATGTGGTTAGGCAAACTCTACAACTATGCAATGCTTTTCTTAGGCTATCCCTCTCTGTCTTAAAAATATTAACATCTCTAGAAATTGAAATACGCGATGGGATTTTATTGAACTTGGGTTCCAAAATTTGACAGAATTTTCAAAACCCAACTCCCTCTACAAACCTAAAGGGTAGTTAGTTCATCAATAATCACCATTTTAGCAAGAGCTTTTCTTGCAGCTTCTACCGTAAAAGTTGTTGCCACAAGTTCAAAACCCTCTACTCCATTTTTTTAAATTGAAAAGACAGAGTAGACTGTCCCTTCTCCACCTCCCTATACGAATTCTTGACACATGAGGCCAATAAATTACTTGTCCCATGAGACTTAGAATCAACTAAGTATTCTTTTTGACAATATACAACTCTCATTTTTCCATCTTCACCATTTACTTTATCAAAATGATCTGATACCTTAGATTTAACTCTTCCACTAGCCTCAGCATGTGCCTCCTTAGCTTTGGATGGAATTGAAGGCTTGTTAGTAGGCGTTGGGATAGTAGCTTTGGCATCAATTGCTGGTTAGGATTGAGTTTCAACAGCAGTAGCAACAGGTTGGTCGTAAACAGAGGCATCATTGGTAGGAATATCCATTATCTACAACAAATAGATCAATAAAACATGAACAAAACTTAATATTTTTCAAACCCTAAATCAAAACATGAACAAAACCATAATTTTTTAAAGCCAAAACATAAACAGAACATAATATATTTAAAACCCTAAATAAAAACATGAACCAAAATCTTTCATTCTCTAAATCAAAACATGCACGAAACTATTATTTTCTAAAACCAAAAGATAAACAGAACATAATATTTTTAAAACACTAAATAAAAACATGAACCAAAATCTTAATATTCTTCAATCCCTAAATCAAAACATAAACTCTTAATATTTTTAAAACTCTAAATCAAAATATAAACAAATCATAATATTTTTCAAAACCTAAATCAAAACATGAACAAAATCATAATGTTTTTCAATCCCTAAATCAAAACATAAACAACTCATAACATTTTTAAATCCCTTAATCAACACATGAACAAATATTAATATTTTTGAAACCCTAAATCAAAACATGAACATATCTCATAATATTTTTCAAACCCTAAATCAAAATATGAATAAATCAAAATGTTTTACAAACACTAGATGAAAACATAACAATAAGAAACATACAATTAAAAAATCAAAACAAGAAAAAAAAAAAAACTTAGAAACCCCTAAATCAACCATGATTAGAGAATCAAAATATGAAGTATTAACCAAAAAACAACTACAAATTATAAATCAAAACATCAAAAATAAAACCCCAAAATGAATAAAGAGAGATGCCTCAATCATTGGAGAATGAACCCGTTCTAGGATTGAAGACCGAGCTTTGCGCATCTCAAAGAAACCCACAGATTGAACTTCGAAGATAGAAAAACAAGGAGAAGCTTTGATTTGTTACTTGAGAGTGAGAGAGAAACAGAGAGTTGAGAGTGATTGCCTTGCTTTTTTTTTGGTTCGTTCTTCTCTCTCTTATAAATATTTTTTTTCTTTTCAATTTTTCTCCTTAAAAACTGATCCTATATATTTTTTTTGCCATTTTGGTTTTTCTACTTGAAAAATGATGGGTGCCTTTTAAGTTTTTCTTTTTGAAGAATGAGTCGACTGAAGCAGACTTTGTAAAGTATGAGAGACAGACATTGTGAAGTGTGAAGCGTATATGAAACACTTGGTGGGTGGGTGGGTGGGTGCGTAGATGGGTTTAAGAGAAAAGCAAAAAAATTAAGGTCTTGTTTGTGATCTTTCAAAAAAGTTAAAAAGTTAAAAAGTTACTCAAAAAGTTAAAAAGTTAACATTATTCACCAAAAGTCAACAATTACGGCTGCACAACTCCGAATTCAAATTTTCCTCTAAAAATTAATTTTCACAATTTTTTATTACACATTTTTTCATAAAAAGTCAAAAAGTTAATCCAAACATTCATATTTTCAACCTCAATTTTTTAGTCAAAAAAGACAAAAAGTGCACTTATTTAGTCTTTCCAAACAAGGCCTAAATCAAGACAGGTGTACATTATGTCGGTCGGGTCAATTTCGAAGGCTAAAAAAATACAAAAACCACTACTAATCGTGAATCTGCAAAAATCAAATTAAATGATTTAGGGTAAACTATCAATAGCTCCTACTTTGGAGACTTATTACCTAATAGGTCCTACTTTAGAGACTTATTACCCATTAAGTCCTATTTGATAAATTTATTAAGTGATAAAGATAAATTTATCAGTCTTTTATTTTTATAAATAAATTTATAGTGATAAATTTATCAGTCTCTTTGTTTTTATGAATAAATTTTTAGTGATAAATTTATCACTCTCTTATTTTTATAATGTTAAATTTATTAGTTAGGATCTGTAGGTAAATAAGTCTAGTTAATAGGACTAATTGGTAAGTACCCCAATGATTTATAGCCGACCGTCCGTCTTGTCGAAATCGTTCGCTATGTGTCGGGTCCGGTCGATTTGGGCGGGTTAGGCGGGTGCACAATTTTCATGAACAGCCCAGGAATGAAACAAACTACATAGAGATAGCATGCACACATACCGCATAGGCTTTGACTATAAATCCAGATGGAAAGCATGTAAATAGTCTAGAAACTCACTAACAAACAAAGGATCAAGGGAACAAAATATGTCCAGGGGCCCCATACAGGTCTTATGGGGACCATGAAAACGTCCAAAAGGCTTGAATCCTATTAACTGAGTCACATCAAAGCCTCTTGCACAGCCCACAAGGATGAGCAAAAACATCCTAGTTTTAAGATTCTTGCACAACATGCAAGACTAGGATAAATATTAATATAATAAAGTTAACAATGGTAAATGTAACATAAAGATAGGACAAATTCCATTACTATAAAGGCGCTTACAGTAGCCATCTCCAAACAACTACCAAGCCCCAATAACCATGTGATCTTGTCCAACATAGGAACTCAAGTAAGTGTAGCCTATATTGACAGGTAAAACACTTAGTTTATACTCTCTGTCACTTAACTCTCAATTTACTGAACTCACATCTCTCATATTCCTCATGTCTGCAACTGTAGAAAAGGAATTGTCTTTGAGAACAGAAGGTGGCAACCTCTAAGTTGTAAGGAGCCAGTTGTCAGTTGCATGCCTTTTTAGATTGTTTTTAGAGAGTTGTAAACAATTTACTAAATTTACTAAATTCCTGTAACAATATAAAGGTTGATTTCACTATTTTTAAATTTGATAGTACATTAAAAAGAGTTCTTATAAAAAAGTTAGATTTCACTATTTTTAATTGTACAATGATGAAAGAGCGACATTTTTTTAAAGGGAGCAACTTTTGTCTCTACTCCATCTTGGTTGGATCATTTATGAAAAAAATTAATTTAAGAGGTGTTGGTGTATTTACCATCAAAAAATAAATAAGAGAAAAAAATAAATATTTAGAGCCAAAAAACCATCACCATGAGAAGACACCAAATTTAACATGGTTTGGCTAACTCAACATACGTCTACGGATCATTCCTCTATATTCACTATATTAAACCATGTGATTACACATCAACCACTATCTTTAAAATAAACAGATGTTCACTATTTAACTTGGAAAAAAATGCATTATTGATAAGATATCAAAGTCAAAAGAAGAGAAGCAATTGGTTGTATCACAGACTAGGCTGCAGCCACAGTTGAAGTCTAGGCCACATGCCAGACCATAGACCAGGCTGCAGCCCCAACCACAGACTAGGCCACAATCATGGCTATAGACAAGGTTGCAGCTCATGACACAGGAGCAACCTCAAGCACAGTTACAGTTGTTTCCTAAGCATTCGGTTGTGATGCCATATGCCTCACAGACTTGTGAAGTTAGAAATCCACCAAGTTGTTACAATTATATCTGTTGTGGTAGTTATAATCTTGAATCAGTTAGAGTGTTAGGGTGATGTAACTTCTTTAATATAAATATCTTGTAATCAATCATCTTTAAGTAATGAAAAATACGAATCTATAGTTTTATCATGGTATTAGAGCTTTCAGCTCTCACAAGCAAGATCATCAATGGTGGACCAGTCTTCCCTGCCATCAAATCTAAGTTTGCTCATCTCTAATTTCAGTTCTCTAGTCATTGTGAAGCTTGATTTAAGCAATTTTCTCATATGGCAAAATCAAATGAAGAATGTTCTTCATGCAACAGATCTTCATGGATATGTTACTAGTTCAACTCCATGTCCTCTGCCAGAAATCATTGATTCTACTAGTAAGGCTATTCCTAATCCAGAATTCCTCAAATGGGAGAAGATTGATACACATCTTCTTAACTATTTGACAACTACTCTTTCTTCATTGATATGCTTCTCTGTTCTTCATCTTCAACAGTGTAATTAGGACTAGCAAGTTCTTAAGAAAAGATTTACATCAGTCTCAAGATCTCACATTCACAAGTTAAAGAATAATTTCAAATGATTAGCAAGAAATCCTTTTCAATGGAGACCTATCTGTCTCAAATCAAAGATATTTATGATCAATTAGAGTTAGCCTCCTCCAAAATTGACGACGAGGACCTAGTGTTTCTTGTTTTGAATAGATTACCTGAAGAATATGATGCATTCAAGACTTCCATTCGCACTCGATTTGAGCCGGTCTTAATGGAGGATTTGTATTCTCTCTTATGCTTAGAATCAATTGATATTGAGAACAACCTTACGTATGCAAGTAGTATTGATCGTAATATTGCATATATTGCAACTAAGAGTTCCTTTTCCAATTCAAATTATGGTTATGACATTCATTCTTCTTCACATTTTGGTTCAAATAGAGGTTTTCACTCAAATTCAGAAGGAAGAAATCAACATAGAGGCTCAAGAGGTGGTAGATACACAAATTTCATGGAGGAAGGTACAACAATCGTAGTAGAGGTGGCATTTCTCATTTGATTTTGGTTATTAGATTTGTGGAGGCATGTCTCATAATGCTTTCAACTGTTGGCATACAATGGATCCAGATTTTCAGCCTCCATCTTCTCATCATCACTCTCAAACAAATCCTAGAGCTTATGCAACATCTTTCTCAAGGTCCCTCTAACACATCTTTGCCACCATGGTATATTGATTCTACAGTAACAAATCACTTGACTCACGATTTGTCAAATTTAAGTATCATGCCTATCAAGGTCCAGAACAAGTGGAAGTAGGTAATGGCTTACTTCTTACTCCTAATTTTGCATTTCATCTTAAAAATCAATTACATGTTCCCTCTGTTTCATCTAATTTTCTATCTGTTCATCAGCTTAAAAGGATCATGATTGTGTTATTAGTTTTTATTCTCATACATTTGTCATTCAAGACAAACACACAAGCAAAATTCTGCATAAAGGTTCTAATGTCAATGGCTTATATCAGTTTTCTACATCACCATCTCAGTTCCCTCACCATGTTTTTCAGTCTGTCACTACTCTTCCAGTCTCTGATCTATGGCATCATAGACTGTGGCATCCTTTATCTCTGAAACTTCAATATTTAGTTGCTTATTTGCCAAATAAACCAAGTAAAAATAAAATGTTTTTTTGCACTGATTGTAAAGTGTCCAAAATGCATAGATTACCTTACAAGTTGTCAAGTTCTGCTATTGATTGTCCATTCTCTTTAGTACACAGTGATGTATGCGGTCCATTTACCTTTAATAATGCTCCTTTTAGATTCTATGTGTTGTTTGTTGATGATTTCAATTGATTTACTTGGATTTATCTATTGCATTATAAGAGTGATGTCTATGCTAAGTTTCTTGAATTTAAATCCCATGCTGAAAATCAATTTCATACAACACTTAAGATCCTTCGAACTGAGTTTGTGAATAAAAAGTTTGATACTCTGTTAGCTTCTCAAGGCATCATACATCAGCAAAGTTGTCTTTGCACCCAAGCTCAAAATGGTATTTCTGAAAGAAAGCATAGGCATATAACTGAGAGTGCCATAGCTTTTCTTCATTACTCTTCTCTTCCTTTATGTTAATGGTTTGATGGCATTGCTGCCGTAGTATTTCTCATTAATAGAATGCCTAATAGTGTTCTTCAATTCAAAACTTCCTTTAAAAAAATAAAAAATAAAAAAAATAAAATTCAAAACTTCCTTTAAAGTTCTGTTCAAGACTGTTAATGATTACTCTTTGTTTAGAGTGTTTAGTTGCCAATGCTTCCCATAGCTTAAGCCTTACACCAATCACAAGCTTTAACCCAAATCTATTTCTCGTGTCTTCTTCGATTACCATCCCACCATCATAGGCTATAAGTGCCTTGACCCAGACTAGTAATGTGTATGATTCTAGGCATGTGGTGTTTAATGAGGCTTACTTTCCCTTTTCAGCAGATCACTTGGCTGCATGTACTGACTCTTCCCCTACTCCTACTCTTTCTTCATTTGTTACATCTTCACATTCTTCTTCTCCTTCTCCTATTAATACATTTGTTTCTCTTTCTTCTAGCTCTCATACTAACTCTCCTTCTCCTATTTTTTTCGCACATTCTCCTTCTTATATTCCTCCTTGTTCTTCTTATGCACCCAATACTATTCCTATACTTCTATTTCTATTGACCTTTCTCATCCCATATCTTCTTCTTCTCAGCCTCTCCCAAATCCCCCTACTTATATTCCTCGTCTGCTTAACACTCATCCAATGCTTACATGATGCAAAGCCAAACCTCATATTTGTCTTACTGCTTCTTCTACTCTTCTTCACACTAAACCTAAGACTGTCAAGGAAGCCTTTCAATCACCTATGTGGATCAAAGCTATGTAAGAAGAGTTTGATGCTCTTCAACATCAAGGCACATGGGATCTTGTATCTCTTCTCTCCAACAAAGTTCTTCTACTCTTCAACATCAAGGCACGTTGGATCTGTAGCAAGATATAAAGCAAAGCTAGTTGCAAAAGGCTATCTTCAACAAGAGAGGATTGACTTTCATGAGATATTTAGCCTAGTGGTTAAACAACCTACTATTAGGATTCTTCTATGCTTGGCTCTCCATTTTAAATGGCCAATCAAACAGTTGGACATCTCTAATGCATTTCTTCATGGCATCTTGGAAATGGATGTGTCTATCTTGCTCACCCAAGGATTCCATAACAGTCAAGTAGACACATCTCTTTTTATCAAAACACTACTACTAGTCTCACTATTCTCTTAGTATATGTGGATGATATCTTATTGACTGGAAGTGATCCTCAGTTAGTGAATCAATTACTTCACCATACATCATGCCTTCTCCATGAAAGAACTTGGCAATTTGTCTTATTTTTTGGGAATCTCAGTCCAGTCTCAATCAAATGGGTATTTCTTGTGTCATCAAAAGTGTGCAGCTAAACTCTTATACAAAACTAATCTAATTGACTACAAGCCTTGCTCTACTTCATTGGATATCAAACCTCTTTCTTCTCAAACTGATTTACTTCCTTTCTCCCAACCTAATTTTTATAGAAGTATAGTTGGAGGCCTCAAATATCTGACCATTACTAGGAATGATATGTCTTTGGCAGTTAACAAGGCATGCCAACACATGCATTCCCTTACTGATGCTTACTTTCAAGCTATTAAAAGACTACTGAGATATATATAGGGCACTATTTCTCATGGTTAAGTTTTACATCTGGACCCTTTTCTCTTCATGCATTCTCTGACTCTAATTGGGCAGGTGATAGCATTGATCAGAAGTCTACATCTGGTTATTGTGTATTTCTTAGCCTAAATTTGATCCCTTGGTCTGCAGAGAAGCAAACAACAGTCTCTCGATCATCTAGTGAAGATGAATATAGGGCTCTTGTCTATGTTGTTGCTAAGCTTACCTAGCTGTAACAACTTCTTAAGGACATGCTTGTTGTCTCACCATTTATTCCTATTGTCACGACCCAAACCCGCCTCTATAGGTTTAGAATCATGACCGGTCAGTAATCCTGAGATTACCTATAGCTTCAATAAACAAAATCAATCTGAATATAATTTACACGGCTTAGCGGAAGCATTATGAAACATAAAGATGAACCATTGAGTTGTGCGTACATGATGTGTAACCATTCTTGCATGTGTATATTCACATAACCCGATAAACCTTTAACATTTAATACATAACTTAGACATCCATAGTTTTAAATTCAAAACAACCCCCAAATAACAAAACAAAAGTACAAAATAACAAGTGTATCATAATAGTGGTTTTGACTTGCTTGGCTCCACTCGAGCCAAAGCTTACTCCAACTTGGGAGCTCTTCAGAATGGCTGACATAGAGGTAGACTCTGGGGCTTTCTCTATTCTTGATGTTCAATTTGCTCACCTACATATACATATAAATAGAGAGCTAGGGCCCAATGAGTAATAACAGAATAAAGAAGTTAAATGAATGAAGTTCAATAATATTTTAATACAATTCCCATTTCAATTCCATTCACAATGGTCCAATAATAGAACAATAGCAATAGTCATTTCACTTGACACATCCAATAGAGTAACAATATTTTGATATCAATGGGACCACAAAGGTCAATCAATAGGACCACGAGGTCAATCAATGTTCCGTAGTTAATGTGACCACGAAGGTCTAACATCAGAGATCTCTATGTTTCAATTATCCAATGGGCCATGGTATTATTTCCTCCAGGCAAGGGCCAATTAAATAATGGGCCATTGTATTATTTTCCCTAGGCAAGGGCCTCACCATTGGATGCCATGAATGTAATTCAAAGAAGAACTTCATTCATTAAAGGAAAATAACATTCCAATAAACTTATCATATAACAATTTCAAAAGTAAATATTGTTTGAACATATCTTTATAAAGTTACTACTCATAGTGGGTGAAATCGACGTTAGGCCTCGGACGTCCACCTATCCAAAATACGTAGTAAAAACACGTTGAGGTTCCATTTCGATTTAACGTTTTATCTCAATTCAATTCTCTTCTTGCGTGTTTCTACATCAATTCCTTATTATTAATGCCTTAATCAATGTCTAAGAATTCTCTAATAAGCATGAGGATGCAATGATGCACTTATTAAAGCTTTTTGAAAGTTGCTAAAAATAGGGTGTTCGCTCGAGCGCACACTTTGTCACTTGAGCGGTCCATCAATATGGAAAGGGTTAGCTTGAGCGCACACTTCAAGATTATGTGTCTACAAAATGATATAAAATATGTGAAACCATGTAGAATTCTTCAAGATTATATGTCTACAACTGATGCATGTTGTGACTTTGATGAAATTCAACCTCAAGGTTAAGAATTTATGCATGCATGTACATGATTAGCTTGTTTCTTCCAAATTCATGGTAATCCTAGCTTCCTCTACACAATTAAATGAAAATGAACTTAGGAACTTGATGAATTCAACTTCTATATGTCTTATTTTCAAAGTTTAAGGATGAATTTCATACCTAGAATGAGAATTCAAGTGTAATCCTAGCTCACTTCTTCAAGCCTTCTACAATTCCTTCATTCTCTCTCTATATTGTTGTGTTCCTCTCTCCCTCTCTCTAATTCCAGCTCAAAAGTTTATGAAGATGATGAATTCATAAGCTTAAGCTATATATATAGGTTTAATTAGCTTAAGTTAATTAAGCTTGCTTAGGGCTAATTAAACCCACTTAACTCTAATTAATTCCAATCAATTATTCTAATTGTTTTGATCCGAATCAAATTTCAATTAAACTTGCCATAAAATTCTAAATATTCAAATTAGCCTATTGGGCTAGTCAACTTTGGTTTCTGGAGCCATTAAGGCTCTTAATTTTTGTTTCTAAGTCAGCAATTCTAACAGGTATTCCATAAACAATAGATATTCATACTCAAAAACATATAATTAAGCTATTAAACTCACACAAATAATATATAAAAATAATGTACACATTGGGGCCATCACAGTCTCTCCTATTTAGAAAGTTTGGTCCTCCAAACTTAAGTTACATTTGTATGGAAACAAATGTGGGTATCGTTGCCGCATCTCATTTTCTTTTTCCCAAGTGGTTTCTTTCCCATAATGTTCCCTCCATTCTACTTTCACCATCAGAATTGATCTATTTCTCAACTATTTCATAAGTCAGTTAATAATCTACACCGGCCATTCTTCATAGATCATTTCTTCATCTAGAGCAATTCGGTGACAATCAATTACATGAAACGGATCTCTAAGACAATCAATTCGGTGACAAGCAATGTGAAATTGATAAACACCAAAGAGTCCAAATCTGGCAAACCGTTTGGAAAATTGATTTTGAATAAAAAAAAAGGCAAAATTGGACTGCTTTGCCAGATACAGAGTCGCCACCTAAATATTTTATTTTAGGAAAATTTAGAAAACCCATGACTCATGGCAAAGGCCGCATGTCTGTTATCACCAAGATTGTCTCGGCTCGGGAACTTAGGTACGGGAGGGGAAAGTCATGAATTGAGCACCCTCGCTCGCCTGATCAAAGATCGGCCTCTACTAATCATGATATGAATCTTATGTACATTATATGCTCTTGTTTCGGTTTATTTAGGCTAGAATTTACTATATGATGCGCACACACACAAGTATAGACTAAAATTGCAAGAATCGGAACATCTCGAGTCATGTTTGTTTTGCAAAATTGTTTCGAAATATGGACCACTTGAAAAAGTGATCGCATATAAACATTATTCAAATTATTCCAATTCAAGCAATAAGCCTTCATCCACAGGCATTCAAGTAGTTTATCAATTAAGTATTTAGCCTCATGGCAAGTGTGCTAGACATGGCAACAAGCACACTCATGCAATTATGCAAAAGCTAATAAAAGCTTACCTAGCACTCCAAGCCAAAATAAACAAAAGAGTTAGAAAAATGCGTGATCCTAACTATGCAATTGTGACCAATGCAACACATGCTATATGCAATTACTAGGCTTGGCTAATAAGCATGGTATATGAAACAATGAAATAGCAAGCATTCTAAGCACATATTCAAAGAAATATTTAAACAATAATGCAATTAGAATGATGAACCAAGCCTTGGTGCATGCAATACAGATGGATGCAAACATGAAGTATGCTAATTGAAACATGATGTCCCTAAACTAACCATCTTAAGAAGTTAAATAAAAGGGAGAAATACGTGGGGTTGGAAGACATACACATTATTACATTGCGCTCTCACGAAGGAGAATCCGAATGAATAAACTACGCTAATTAACTAACTAATTAAAGCTAGGCTAATTAAGATAATTATTACAAAACAAATGAAATTAGCTAAATTACTTAACTAATTATTACAAATGAATGTGGATTAACTAACTATTCTAGTTAACTAACTAATTACAAAACAAAATTTGAATAAATAATTAACAAACTAATTAGTTACAACACTTTAATTAACTAGATACAACTAATTAATTACAACAAGATTAATTATACTCGACAAAATGCGTAAGGGAAAATGGATGAAGGTTGCATGCACAACGCTTGAGAGCTACTCTGTCTGCCCAAGTAGCCTCTATTTCACCTTCAACCACTGCCTCTGTTTGCTACAAAACTACATTGGTGGCCACACACTAAGGGCCGACCGTGCATCATTGATGGCCGGCCGGGCCTACAGATGGCCGGTCGTGCATCAATTTGGTGCAAAGTTCTGTTTTTGTGTTATGAGGTGAACCAATGCAGACAGAGTGTCCTCAAGCTCTGTTTGCCCCTTTTTTCCTTCTTTGTCAGGGAAAAGCCTCGAGAGAAGGTTGAAACTGATTCCAAAGCCATCAATGAGCAAAATGATTGCTTGATGGTCTTGGATGCAATTTTGGACAAAAGTCAATAAAATGTAAAGAATAAGACCACCCCTCCCTCTTGTCATAGTATGAACTCAAAGAGGGAGGTTGCAACGCTTCAAGAATCATAAAAATGCCATGGATTAGCATGTGATGACTCTTGACACAAGGAACTTGGCATAAGGTCCGGCCAAGTTGAAGCAATTTAAGCCACTTTCTTTATGTGTGTTGATCCAAGTTTTATGCAAATTTTATTAAGCCTTGCCATTCTTTAGTCTATTTGTCCATGGTGATGTTAAAGTCCTCTAAACAAGAAGGGATGTCAAATGAGAGGTTCTTCTAAAGCCTGAGAGAAAGACTATACAGTTGGTAATGAATCTCCGAAAAGATTAAGCCATTAAGTAAGAGTCTTTCTTACATGTCTTGAACAACCTCAATGAGTTGAGATCATTCTCAAGAATGAAAGAGAGAGATGGTGGATTGATTGTTAAAATTAGACTCTTAAACATGGAAACCAGTAAAGGAATGCTTGGAACAACATGCAACAAGTTATGTATGCTAACTTATGAGACAACAAATGAACTAAACAAAGCATGAATCAATTTAAAAGGCTTGGATAGCCCTAAAATAGCCCTCAACATATGAAAAATAGAGGCTAAACATGCATGAAAAGAGCTTAAAAAACTAAACAATAAAGAGAAGAATGAAGGCTAGTAAGAAAGAACAAGAAGGAGTGGCTAACCCTTCCACTTTTGAAACTTCAAAACATGATTTTTGGCCCTTTTAAAACTCTGAAAATCAGTGTAGATTCCAAAGAAAAAGAGTGGAAAATAAAGGGTTTGAGCTATAGGTAAAGGGGGTAAAAAGAGCAAGCTCTCTCTACCCTTTTGGTAGCCCTTTAGACCCAATCTTAAACACTTCAAATAGACTCAAAACAACACAAAAGAGTAAGAACTAAGAAGCAAATGAAAGAAATGAAAGCGAGAGAGAAGAAAACAAGCTTATATCTTTCAAGGGGTAAGCTTGTTGTTTGTGATCCAAACTTGGTTTCAACCCACTGTCAAGCTTGAATTATGCTTCTCTAGGATCAACCATGGCTCTAAGGTGGTGAGACAAGGTTGTGTATGGAGTATAGAGATGACACAAGGAAGTTAGGTTAGCTCAAAGGTTGCTTGCAATGGAAGAAGGAGGAGGGAGGAGCTCTCAAGGTGTATATAGGCTCTCTAAATTTTCTTCAACCCTCAAAATAATAACACAGCTTCGTTTTTATAGAATTTGAGCTCAAAAGGTGATAAATATCTTCAAAAATGGACAGTTGGCAGGCTTTTGCCCATAATAGTGTTTTTCATCACCAAGGGCTGGTCGGCCATTCATAGCCACGGCCGGCAATCACTGATGCACAGTTGGGCTTTGATGCCCTCCCCTATTTTTTTATTCAAACTCAACTCAAAGTGAAAAAAGGTCCAAAAATGAAACTCACAGGTTCAAACAAGGTAAATGTTGAAGATTTGAGGCCATTTCGAGAGCCTGATTGAATCCAAATTGCTGTGAATTCAAAGCACACAATTCAACTTTCATCATCGAGTGTATTGAACCAAGCGCATAAGTCTTGAAGGTGGTAAAAAATGGAGTGACTACAGTTGCCCCTCTTTGACAAAGCTCGAAGTCATGAGATGACGCGAGTGAATGTCAAAGCCTAGAGACAACCCATTTTGACAAGGCCATAAGACTTGGACAAGAAAGCAAGACATAAATTAGATTAGTTGCGCTCGCAAGCTGCCTACGTATCCCATTGCAAGGAATCAAACAAGCGTAGTTCAGGGGCAAAATGCAAATGATTTGCATGATGTAACTTTGAAAGACGGACTGACACGCTTCGTGAAGCCGACTATTTTGAAAAACTTATGATCATGCAAGATGATGCAATAAACAATAACAAGTAGAATACACAAGATATAACAATACATAAATGAGCAGCTTCAAGCTTAAAATGAAAAGATTCAAAACATACTCTACCCATGCCAAAAAATAGGACGAGGAAAGAAAACACCGCTCAAGGCTGTGTTTCACTCATTCTAAGAAACAAGAAGACGAAAACTGCTCTGGGTCGTGTTTCACACGTCCCGAGATGAGAGCAAAACAGCTTAGGGTTGCACATCAAGCGTCCTAAGA
Organism: Camellia granthamiana; assembly: GCA_036172215.1. Classification (NCBI taxonomy): domain Eukaryota; kingdom Viridiplantae; phylum Streptophyta; class Magnoliopsida; order Ericales; family Theaceae; genus Camellia; species Camellia granthamiana. The sequence goes on along the minus strand of JAXFYN010000272.1, from coordinate 216,907 downwards.
TAGAAACAAAACCGCTTGGGATTATGTTTCACACGTCCCAGAGAAAACACACCCAAGGCCGCGTTTCACGCGTCCTGAAGTAGAAGAAAAATCGATCGGGGTCGTGTTTCACACGTCCTAAGGTAAAACCCAACCAGGATCGCGTTTCACGCGTCCTGAGAAACAAAAACCGCTCAGAGTCATGCTTTACACGTCCTGAGATAAAACTTGCCCAAGGCTGCGTTTTACGCAACTTGAGAAACAAAAACTGCTTGGAGCCGTGTTTCACATGTCCCAAGATAAAACCCGCCCAGGGCCACGTTTCACGCATCTTAAGAAACAAAAACCACTTGGAGCTGTGTTTTACACGTCCCTAGATAAAACACGCCTAGGGTCGTGTTTCACGCGTCTTGAGAAAAAAAAACCACTCGGAGTTGTGTTTCACATATCCTGAGATAAAACCCGCTCAGGGCCACATTTCACGCGTCCTGAGAAACAAAAATTGCTCAGAGCCCTGCTTCACACGTCTTGACATAAAATAGAGAGGTGCGCGATAGATGCACAAAGTAAACAAGTGAATGTGTGCGAATAGATGCACAAAATAAACAAGTGAATGTGTACGATAGATGCACAAAATAAACAAGTGAATGCGTGCGATAAATGCACAAAAATCTTAGCTACAAAGCTATGCAGGTTCTCCTACTGAGATAGAAATGACTTACCCGAAACTCCTGTGAATGAACCGTACATACAATATCGTATAGTATGAAATGAGGGAATGAATTACGAACTAGACAAAACAAGTCATCAATGACCAGAACAGTTTTAAACAAGATAAAAGTTTTAAAAAAAGTTACATCACGAATTTAAACTAACGAGTTAAACAAATTAAATAAAATCAATCAAGAATAAAATAAATCAAATTATGTACTCATGCAACAAAACAACGTGGATATTTTGCTCACTCTCTTTATTTCTTTTGATCTCATTGCTATTTTGGCTTCGTTCTTTGTTTTCTCTTTTCTTTCTTTTCACTCACTGTTGTTTTGTCTCTTTTTTTTTTTACTCATTATTGTTATCATACAACTCATCATTACACCCAAATTAAAACCCAAATAAAATCAGAAATAAAATAATAATGAAATAAACTAACATAACACAATATAAACAGCACGCAAAAGAAAACAAAACAACAAAAAAGAAAAAAGAAAAAAGAAAAACTACACCAAAGGTTGTCCGGGCCTCGACGATGCACGACCGGGCTTCGATACAGCTGGCTGGCCTTTGACAGTAGCAAAGGGAAGTTCGGTAAAACCCATGCCCGTGGCTATTTAAAACACATTTCAAGCTTCCTTTGAATCACACCCTAGGTCGAAATTCCCTCCCCCTTCTCTCTAAACTTCCTTTGTCTCTAGATTTCCATTCCCCTTGAGTTACCCAACAACTTTTGCAAAATTTTTCCTTAAAACCCTCTTGATCCTCCATCTTTTGAACCGATTGGATTTTGGTTTGGTGAAGTTTTGAATTTTGTCTTGGTTTTATTATATCCTCACATATTTTCCAACTTTTCCCCCTTTTCCCTTTGATTTTTTGTCTCCTTTTATTTTCTCTCTTCTAGGGTTTTGGTTTTGTGATTTTCACTCCAAAAACACTCAACCACTCATTTTTTTTCTTCACTTTTTTTTTTTTTTATCTCCTCTTTATGGCTAGCGATCAAGTACCTATTTTCGACCTCGCCGTAGGTATTGGTGTTACTCTTGGTGCAGATATAGAAGCGGAGGAGGCTACATTGCTTCCCTTGTTGAGAGGCTCTTTGATGCGGCTACATACCAGCCGTGTACACATGTGCCACCCTCAAGAGGCATCTTGAGATTTGAGGGTTTCATCCCAGGGCTAGATGAGGACACTCTACTATAAGAGCCCATGGAACATGCATCTACCGACGCTTCCATGGTACGCAAATTTTCCCTTTATTTTACTTTGCATATATGTTGAAACTGATGAGCAAACTACTCGTCTCTGCTGTACATATACTGATAAAACTCCTAATTGATAGGTGATCGCCAACAGGATAGGCGGCTATGGCTCCATATTCGGCCCTCGGCATTGGTACGAACGGCTTCCTGTAGAGGTCCGCACTTTAGTAGATGTTGCTGGCTTTGGGCCCTTATGCTCTAGGCTCATACAGATGAGGGCCGAGTCTTGGCTTGATGGGGCCCTGGTAGAGAGATGGTGGGACCCCACCTATTTATTCCACTTCTCTTCGACTGGGTGATGACACTGACTCCATACGACTTCTCGATGCTGACCGGTTTACGGGTTGGGGTTGGCGGCCTAGTCCCCTTTGATCCGGATATGACCCAGTGGAGGGATGCATAGCTCCAGCTTCTCAAGGCGATCCCAGACACCACCAGCCATGGGATGGTGATTGAAGCATTTTTCCAGCCAACTACTGCAGATGAGGTTGCCTAGTACACTCATGGCTTCCTCATATATCTTCTTGATACTACCCTATTTGCGAACAGGGAAAATACCATGGGATTATACATTCTTGGGGCACCGGTACACCTTCCTTGAGTGGTGGAGTACAATTGGGGTGGCGCCGACCTGACCACCTTATATTACTACATGCGCTCCGTCTCCCGCCGCAAGGAGGATTCACTCAGCGGCTATTGGAGGGTTTGGGAGGTACACCCTACACCGACTTTTCTGATATGCTTTACATCCTATTTACTATTGCATCTCTTGTTTATCTGATCTAATTTCTCATGCCTTTTGTTTGCAGCTTTGGGTCTACACATATTTCACTTCCCTAGCTCCAGTCTTAGTGAGGGTGATCGAGTTGTCAGTACCCCACTCTCGGTACTACAACTAGTGGTTCAAGCGATGCCGCCTTGTAGACCAAACCTTTCCATACTTCCACCGTTTATTTGACATGAGTACAGCGAACCAGGTAAGCATATTGCACTGTTTCCCACACTACATGGTCACTCTTATGTTGTTACATTTGTACCATATTGCCATTCTTATACTGCGCTGACTTCTGACATTACACTGATTTTTGACACTTCCCTGCCATTCTAACACTGCACTAACATCTGTTACTGCACTGATTTCACACTGCATTAACATTTGACACTGCACTGATTTCCTCATACTGCACTGACATCTGACACTGCACTAATTTCACAGGTTGACTGGCAGCCTTGGGCAGGTATTCCTCTAGTGTCAAAGACGACCTATGCCCACTGCATGGCATGCCTCCACAATGAGGATCTTGTTCGAGGGCCCCTTTGGTCGAGCGTACTACCTGGGAGAGAGGTTCATTCCCTAGACGCAGGGCGTTACTGACCCTAACATTCCACATCCTCCTTCTCCCGGCATGAGGGTAGTGGATGATCTACAGGATGATCTTAAGCTCGACCTCTTGATGATAGGTGAGGACGGTGATCGCCATCATGAGCCCAGCAACTTCACTGCCTTCTTACACACTCAGGTGATGGTGCCTCTTACCCCAGGCGTGGCTCGAGCTGTGCCAAAGATTACTGTTGTTGCTGCTACTGGGATTAGTGGTGTGCCTGCTGGAGGTGCCCCTGCCATTGCTCCCATTCTTGGATTTCCTGTGATCCCCACCAAGATCGTATACATGTATTCGGATGGAGTGATTGAGCAGATCTCACAGGAGCACATCAAGGAGAGGGACCGTAGGCTCGTGTTTGCCCCTAGCATTGAGTAGGTACACATTTCTTTATGCTAGTCCATATTGCACTTTAGATTGTTTTCTGCCATTCCTATTCATTATTCACTATTACTTTTGTTTGCCTTTCTTAGATTCTGTTCTTTTGCAGATTGCTTGTGCATACAGTGATGAGCTCCTTTGGGTGATCGACCGACTACTTCTGATTGTATGGAGGAGGCAGCTACCTTAGTGACCCATGGGATCGAGGTACTTTCTATCTGTGGTTTACTGTTGTTGCCATACTGTACTTGTTGCAATACTATACACTTTGTTTACTCCTACTAATATCTGTCCTCTTTTCAGCTTGAGCCGGTGCCAGCAGTGCCTGCAGGACCTTCCACAACCAGTAGACGGAGACGGGGCCCGATGAGAGGCCGAGAAAGATCTGATCAGGGGAGAGGTCGAGTGAGGCGGCGCTCGCACTCTGAGGAGTCTTTTGATGGATCCACAACCCCCAAGGACAATGGAGAGGAGATTGACTTGCAGTCGAGCAGCCCCAGTGATGACAGTGATACACCTTCTCTGCAGCCGAGGAGGAAGAGAGCTAGGATGGCCTACTGATGATGATGATTTGCTATTTTTCTTTTGCTTTCATTTTGCTATGTAGTTAAAGACTAGCTTCGGATAGACCTTTATTTTTGAAGACTTTCCTTTTTTTTTTTTGCTTTGTAAAACAATGATCGGGGTTGGTCCCACTAGTTATAAAAGACAAGTTTTTGTTGAATGATCTCTTTGCACAATATGATGAATGGCATTTGCATGTGATGAATGGTGTAACCCTTGCATTGTAACCTCTGGAAATTGTGAATGCTTTGCTCTTGAATTGATTCATGAATCGGATAATGACTTAAAACCAGTCAAAATGTAAAATCCAACTCGATGACGGAAAAATGAAACAAAAACAACTCAAAAATACTAAAAAACACTTGGTACAAACAAAACAAGCCTCAAAAGTACAGTCGAAGTCCACCCGAACAAAGGCCAGCTTTTGCTGCAATTGATCTGTATTAGACCAGCACCAAGACCCAGTCGGGCTTCATTGATGCACGACTGGCCATCAGTGTGACGTCGGTCAGTGCTATCCAGCTGTCATGCATAGCTTCTTCTCAAACTCTGTAAATAGTGCTCTCATGCTATTTTTTTGGAAAACTCACAAGTCTTTGATATTTTGCTCTCAAGATGGAGATGTTATTTGTCAGCAGGCTTCGAGACTAGATAGCCACTTTAGATGGCTTAGAAAAGGTGAATTTCTGCGGCTTCAGCCTAAATGCCCTTTTTCCTTTGAGCCGTACTTCTCTTTTCTTTCCATTCCTCCATGCTGCGGTTCGATGCTGGAACCTAGTCACACATGTATTTAGCTTAAGGGGACAAGAAATATGCTCGATAATTGAAGAATTTCAGGCACTAATGGAATCCCGACGCGATGAGGAAATCATATCTCAGCCCCGTTTCGGCCACGTCCAAGCTTTGGGATGGATGTGTGGCCTTACTCTGCATGAAGCTCGATTTCTGGCCCATGACGAAGAGCTAGATATTCCCAGTTTGATTCATCGATTTTCCAACGTTGGCGACCGCGACAACTGTCTTTGGTAGGGTTTTCGGCAGCAAGAGCTCTGCTTATGTATGTTGGCTCATTTCCTTCTTGCCCTTAGTTTTGGCAGGTCTAGCATCTGTTTGATCGAAGTGGCCCAAGGTTTAAAAAAAGGCAAGACTTGCATTGGCTTGGTGCTGGCCGAGACTTTGATGGGCTTAGACACCTTTCATCGACGGGAAATTACCAAATTCGTGGGGAGTCCACGATTTCTGCAAGTAATGTTTCCCACCCTTTCTCATATGTGTTTCTCACATCACTCGACACTCATGCTCTATTTTTCTCTCAAAACCCTTTTCTCACTTTTCTCTTAACATACATCTCTCTATTCTTTAATCTCTCTTTTTTTTCATCCTTTCCCAGGTGTCGCTTATGGATAGGCTAAAGGTAGTGGACTCTTGCCCCGAGTACTCAGCTCGAGGCTATTTCTTTCACCACTAACCAGTAGATTTCCTGAACGAGGAGTGGTAGTGCCATTGGATGTGCAGCAGGTCTACTGTTGACATAGCTTGGCGTTGCCTCTGGCTTAATCTGACCGAGATGAGCTACGACATGACTCGGCAACCTGGCATACAATTGATTGGCCTAACACACTGTGTATTCTACTTCCCTTTCTGGTTTGGACGTCAGTTTGGACATTATCAGACCCGCCCAGAGGAGGGAGTTGAGAACCCGGTTTTATTCCCTATCCGAGATTCATAATTGGCTAGGCATCTCTCTGCTTGGAGGACGAGAGAGCTTTTGGCCCCTGCCCTAGTTTCAGCTGCGCCCCTGGCTTGGCTCGAGGATAAGGCACAAACCGAGCCCACTTTGGCATCAGAAGCTTCCACAAGCACAAGTAGGGGACGCAGGAGCACCTGACTCATCTATGCCCCTAGTTTATTGGTTTGACCTTTCTTTTCAAGTTTTTTCAATGTAATAAAAGCAACTTTGATTTGTATCAGAGAGTTGGAGAACTTCATGTTGAAATCTATTAAGTTAAAGTTGTGAGCACTGCAAATTTTCCTTTTGGTCCAAAAATGATCTAAATTGTAAAAGGTAAAATTTGAACAAAAATCAACTTTTATTAAAACTTTCCAAAACCATTTTCAAAAAGGATCACCACTTTTTTTTTTGGGTGAATAAGACATGAAATAAAAGAACAGAAATTTACACAGCTACAAGGGGCATACCCCAGGACCTAACGAAAAACTATACAAGAACAGAAAACAAAAAACACCAAACCAGAAAAGCAAAGCCAGGACACAAACAGCTAACTAGAAATAATTGGAAGCAAACATAGAATAAGAATTAACCCCAAAATATGTGCATGGGCCGCATACATAAGAATGAGGACCATGAACACATCCAAATAGCAGCCTATATCTGTAACAAAATAGCCCAGCCCGTAAATAAAGTTTAAACCCATAGCAATCTCAAAACTAATAAGCCATACACATCCCGTATGGTTAGGCCAAAAAGAGTGACAATTTAACAAACCAACAAAGGTCCAGACACAGTAGAAAAACAAGAGAATAAAGGAAAGACAACCATCCACAAAGGCGCTACAAGCTGCCATCACCCAATGCCAATAAACACGGAGACCCAAACTGTTCAACATCTGAAGACTAGCAGCACTGCAACCAGCAATGGTGGTGCTGATCTGCCAGTCCATGCTACCCCAATAGAGCTCAAACTTTGTAATAAACCCTGAAAAGACAGTCATGAGTAAGTACTTCCAAGAGGTATACAACAACCTGCTAGAACATAGAACAAAAACAGTGCACTCAATATAGATTCTCACAACACTCGGCCCACTATTTAGGGGCTCACACCACTCAAGAAGCTCATCCTTATCCTGCACAAAAGAATATACAATAGATATTAACTCAATATAGGATCTCACTCCACTCAACCCACAATATCTAAGCTCGCACCACTCAACTTGTGCTTCCTTACCCTGCAGATAAAGAAATACAGTAGATAGTAACATTAGTAAAGAATATGGTAGCTGAATACACTCGACCCTCATGTGTGTTGACAGTTTAATTCCTCTCAACACTCAACCCTCAATGAAACAGATGAATCCACAATGACCTCTGAGAAGACCCTGCACAAAGAACAAACCATTAACATTAAACACTCCATATTGCTCACCATCACTCAACCCACATATATAGGAACTCACGTCACTCAGCAGCCCTCCCATATTTGGTAATATGGGGCTTCAAAATTGTTGTTGGAAGGTTCCATTGGTCAAGAAACCAGTCGTCACCCACTGATCTAGGCAGATTTTTAGTGGAAAGCATTCTATTTCTCACCATTTGGATTACAGATTTAATAACAACCTCTTCAGGCTTAAATTCTTTGTTAAAGACACGGTTATTTCTCTCAATCCAAATGTAGTAAACAGAACACAAGAAAGCATTGCTAAGGATATTGGCCCGAAGAGATTTACCCTTGGCCTCCTTCGTAGCATATGAAAGAATGTCAGGCCAACCTAAAGCAGGCCAGTTTATGTTACATTTGACACCAATAGCACCCCAAACTCTATTGGAAAAAATGCAATTGAAAAAGAGATGGGAGTGGCTTTCTCCAGGGTCAAGGCAGAAAGGGCATTGGGAGTGAGTAGCTAAACCAAACAGAAGTAGCCTATCACCAGTGAACAATCTGTTATGAATAGCAACCCAAACAATGAAACTGACTTTAGGGATCCTGTTAGGTCCCCAAAGGAGTTTATGCCAATCCACTCTACCATGACTATTTCTCCAATGGTTCCAAGCTGAGTGAATAGAAAATTGACCATCAGGAGTAAGCTTCCAGATAACATGGTCACTCTGTGATGAGTTAGGAACGCAGCATTCAGGAGTTGATGAGATCAATTCCTGAATTTCCCATGAAACAGGAATAGGCCACTTCCAACAGTGACCATCAACAATTTGACTAACTTTGGTCTCACTGTTGAGGCAAGAGTCATACATAATTCTGTCCCCAAACTTATTCCACAGAGGGCCAAGTGGGTGCCAATTGTCATACCAAAGGAAAGTAGAGTCGCCACAGCCAATTTTGTGGGTAATTAGAGGAGACAGCCAATTCCTAAGAGACAATATTTTCCTCCAAACCCAAGAAGGGTCAGGGGGGATTTTGACTTTCCAAAAACTTCTACCCTTGAGTAAATTGGATTTGACCCATTGACACCACATTGACATCTCACCACCAGAAAAAAGGAACCAGACATGCTTGGCGATAGCAACTCTATTCCAGATCTCAAGAGATTTAAACCCAAGACCCCCCTCATTTTTAGGAGCACACACAGAATCCCAAGCAATCTTGGCACTATGAGTTTTAAGATCACTTCCGGACCAGAGGAAAGCACGAAGGATACTCTCAATCTCCCTAATAACCTTCTTAGGCAAGATAAACAGTGAGGACCAGTAAACTTGCATGGAAAAAAGAATGGATAGGATAAGTTGGCTCCTACCCGCATAAGACAAAGTTCTGTTAGTCCAATTCTTCACTCGATTAGTAATCCTATCAATGAGAGGAGCACAATCAGTAGACCTCAATTTAGTGGTAATAAGAGGAACACCAAGATATTTAACAGGAAGAGTGCCCTCTCTGAATTTAGCAATACCAAGAATGGCGGTACATAACCCCATCTCACAACCAGAAAAGTAGATGTTACTCTTACTGGGGTTGGGGGTAAGGCCCGAAAGATTAGAAAATTCCTCAAGGCCTTCCATAATAAGCTTCACAGTCGACACATCGCCTTTGCTAAAGATCATGAGATCATCCGCAAAACAAAGATTTATAATCTTAGTTTTCTCACATCTCCAATGAAACTTAAACAAAGGATGTCTAGACTTCTCAACTAAGATTTTGGCAAGAGGTTCCATGGCTAGGACAAACAAATAAGGGGATAGGGGGTCACCTTGGCGTAAGCCTCTAGCCCCTTTAAAGTAGCCATTGAGGCTCCCATTGATACAAATAGAAAAGGAGGGGCTAGTAATGCAAGCCTGGATCCAGGAAACCATAACATGAGGAAATTCCATTGCCTTAAGAATATCAATAATGAATTCCCATCTCACACTATCATAGGCTTTCATGATATCCATTTTCATGGCACACTTCGGGGTAGAGGACTTCCTATGATACCCCCTCATGAGCTCTTGGGATAGGAAAATATTGTCAGCTATTCTCCTCCCTGGAACAAAGGCTGACTGAACAGGGTCAACAAGATCAGGGAGAACAGTTTTGATCCTATTAGTGATGATCTTGGCAATACACTTGTACATAGTATTGCAGCAAGAGATGGGTCTAAAATCACCTACTCTAACGGGATTGGGGACCTTAGGGATGAGAGCAATGATCGTACTATTGACTGCAGATAGAAGTTTACCAGACTCAAAAAAAGTTCTGATAGCTTGAGTAACCTCTCTTCCCACAATATCCCATGAGCTTTTGAAAAAACCAGCAGAAAAGCCATCAGGGCCAGGGGCCTTGTTGGCTTTAAGAGACCAAAAGGTGTCCCTAATCTCTTTATCAGTCACAGGGCTAGCAAGCAGTGGTGATTGGTCAGATGAAACTTTGGACTTAACAAGAGACTGAATTCTAGCAAAACCATTATAATGGTCATCAATAGGGGTACCAAATAAACCAGAGAAAAAATCTATAAAAGCATTATGAATGTCCTCAGGTTTTGAAGATTTTTGGCCATCCATCATTTCCAGGCTCAAGATTTTACCCCTATTGATGTTACCCTTAATGGTTTTGAAGAAGAACCTGCTGTTACTATCACCCTGACTAAGCCACTGGACTCTAGATTTTTGGTGAGCAAGACTCTCCTCAACAGCTAAAAGATCAACATGCTGTTTATATAGGGTTCTCTCAAGCTTTTGCAAAGAAACATTACTAGGATCCTTGTCCAACTTACATTGGGCAGAGAGGAGCTTAGACCTAGAAGTATGGACTCTAGTAGTGATGTCACTGAAGTCCTTCTTATTTAAAGCCTTAAGTGCTGGTTTCAGATTTTTCAACTTCTGACACACTCTGAACATAGGTACACCATGAATGTACTGGTTCCAAATTGCAGAAACCACAGAGCTGAAATCCTCATGGTCAGCCCAGAAGTCAAAATATTTAAAAGGTTTTTTGAGAGAATTCACCTTGTCAAAGATATGCAGAACAGCAGGGGAATGATCAGAGATGCCAGAAGGAAGAAATGTAGCAAAAGAGGCAGGGAATGCATCAAGCCAAGCCTCATTTACCAGAACTCTATCAATCTTGGAGGCAATGTAGTCCCCACTAGTTCTCTTCTTTGCCCAAGTGAATTGGCAACCTCCATAGGAGAGATCAACCAGCTCAGCTTGCAAAACATGAGAATTAAACTCCTCTTTATCCTTAGACCAACTAACAGAACCCCCAGCTTTTTCATAAGGGAATCTAATAGCATTAAAATCACCTAAGATGACAAGAGGGGTATTGGACTGAGCTTGGGAGATATTAACCATAAACTCAAAAACAGTTTTCCTAACATCATGTTTATTCTCAGCATACACAAAACAGACTCTGAACATATAATCAGTAGTTAAATCATGCACTTCACAAAAAATAAACTGGTCAGAGGCATGTAACATTTGAACCTTACAAAAAGCTGAGTCCCAGCAGACACAAATCCTCCCAGTTTTAGCAGGTTGTGAGTTTGTCAAAAAGGGCCAATTATTAACTCCAGATGAAAAAATCTGGTGTTCATTCAAAGCTTTTATTTTAGTTTCCAAAATGCCCAAAATTTTAATGTCTTCATGCAGCAAAAAATTTCTAACTTCTTTGTGTCTGTGAGGATTGTTAAATCCTCTGACATTCCAAGATGCAATTTTTAAAGACATAAAAATAATCAAAAAATTCAGAAACCCACAAGCCATCTAAACTGGGGATTACCTGCGTTTCTTTTTCTGGCTTTTGTTGCCCTTGCCAGAAGAGTGACTTTTTGCACTTAAGCCTGCTTGGGCTTGCTTGTTTAATTGATCCTTGCTAGGAGTAGATTCCACCAGTTTCTCCACTCGAGTCATCAACTCTGTATCATGAGGAAGAATCAGGCTTGTAACTTCCACTAATTCCTTCTAAAGGGCTACCAGTCCATCCATACTATCAGACTTTGACTCTCCTTCACTCGGGTTTAGCACCTCTCTGCGATTTGTATCAGTTAGGTTCACATCAGACTCCACCTAAACCTGCACATCTTGTTTACTTTGAACTTCCTCATTTTTCTGTATTCCCTCAGACTGTTGCAGTTCCTCGTCCTTAGGCTCTTCATTATTTGCTGACTCAGTAGGAGTATCTGGAACACCCATTTTCCTCTTTCCCTTGGCCATGACAGTTTCCCATCCTGGGTCAGGATGGTTTTTAACTTCCTTTTGGATGTTGATTAAAGCTGCAACCTGAGTTTTCACACATCTGACTGTATCATGCCCAAACGCTATGCAGTGCTCACATCTTGGGGGTAAACCTTGATATTCTACTTTGACTACAACATCTACACCATCACAGTCCACCTTAAACATTTCAGGTAAAGTGGATGTGGCTTCAACCTCAACACAGACCCTAGCAAAAGACATCCGACTACCATGTTCTGTAAGTTGATCCATAAATAACGGCACACCTACAGCACTAGCAATTCGGCTTAGACCATCACTATCCCAGTACTCAAAAGGGACATTGAAAAACTTAGCCCACACAGGAACCGTTGTAGGCTTTTCTTTTGTCAGTTTCATCATACGAGCCCATTTTTTCAAGAACAAATTTTTCCCTCCAATGTACCAGGGCCCTCCTTCCAGAACTGAGGTACAGCAGTCTGGGTTGTCGAAAATAAAAAAACTGAACCCTTCCCCATTTGCCAAGACTTCTTTCAACCCTTTGTTTTTTCATAAACCAAAGGCACTGTTTCTCAAATGGTTTATGGAACCCCTTTATCAAGAAAATACCCAACCAAGCACGAATCCCATTTTTCTAACGGGTTAGGGCGAGGGGGTAGAGAAACTCGAACATAACCCTCACTACGAATAGGAGGCACATACCTTAGTGGGATGCTAGATCGTGATGATGAAGCAGCCACATTCGCCCAGGTTCGAGTAGAAGTCTCTGCACCTTGACCTCTGCCACCTCCTTGAGCCCTACCTCCCCTACCACCTCTGAAATTTGAGTTACCCCCCCTTCGAGAGTACACCTCCTCTCGGCCGCCTTCATCGTTGAACTCAGAGATCGGAGAAGGAGGGTCGTCTGTTACTGGTACACCTCTGTTAGTGATCAGATTTACGTCTAGATCCTTTTCTCCGGGTAGATCTGATTTAGTTTCATCATGGATCTTGGCTTCATGTCTGTTTCGAGCCACCAAGATACTATCTGGGAGGTTTTGGATTACCGGGGTGTCCTCTGTCATCCGATCCGACCATCGCGAACTCAAGAGAGAGCCTCTTGGGATACTAGGTGTCAAGATTGACGGCGAAGGGGCTTTCAGCCTCGCAAACCGATCAGCAACTCTCTGGAAATCTGAATCAGTCAACGGGGTTCTTCGATCTGTTAAAGCTAGGTTGTTCACCATACCCTCAGTGTCAACACTCGTCCCTGAAATCATAGCATCACCTACACTTCTCTCATCAGATGGATCCATAGCTATAGCACTTGAAACTGCAGATATGTTACTCACAAACCCTAAGTTGTCTCTCAGATCCGTAGAAACTCCCCCTATTGAATCGCTATCTTGTAAACTCAACCGACTCTCAGATAAGACATCAAATTTATTACTTACAAACCCTAGTGTACCCTTTGGATTTCCATCCACTGAACCTAACATATTAATATCACTCATCTGTTGACTCACACTAGGTAGATCAATAACTCCAGACATCGTATTCAATGAGGGATTGAAACCCTAGAAACACCAGTTTCTAGAGAGATGCGGGAGCTTCTCACTCTAACCCATGTCTAAGGATCACCACTTGACACGCACGAAATCAATCCTGAAGATGTACAACCCCCGAATCCAAAAATCATAACTGCCCCTTGATTGAACAACACTGCTCAGCATCGTAACCAACTCTTCTATTAGAGTAAAGATCACAACCGAACTTTTAAGTAAAGAACATACAAAGATGACCTGATCAGACACATGGACAGGACAGTTGAGTTGGAGGTGTTTACGATCGAGCTTCAGGATGAAGTTGCCTGCGTATCCCAAAGATGGGAATCAGGCCTTATGTAGTTCGGTTCAGGTTCACTCGAGTATTAACTTTCTCCTTTTGCGCTCTAACTTTTGCAAGGCTGCCCTTTAGGGTTTTCAACCTTGCGAGCTCAGTTTTTCTTTATTTCTAATTTTTCGTGCTCTAACTTTTGCCTAGGTCGCCTTTCTGGATTTTCAGTCTAGTGAGCCTCTCAGGGATAGTATTTCTTCAACTTGTCTATGTTGATCGATTGGGAAAATTCTAGGCCATCCAGGTCCATGAGAATAACAGCTCCACCCGACCAGATAGTTTTGATGATGTAAGGACCAGTCCAATTGGGTCTGAACTTGCCCCTAGGGTCATGGATGGGAGCTCGATTGTCTTTCAGCACCATATCCCCCTCTTTGAGATTCTGGGACTTAACCTTCTTATTAAAAGTCCTAGCAATCCTACGTTGATAGCCCTGAACATGGTACAATGGTTTGAGCCTTCTATCATCAAATACCATCAACTCCTCAAATCTACTCTGTTTTCAGTTCGCCTTGGTTATCTGTCACTCAGCCATAACTCATAGCGACGGGACTTCTATTTCAATTGGCAGAACAACTTCTATCCCATAGACGAGAGAATAAGGAGTTGCCCTTGTAGACGTTTGGATTAAAGTTTTATAGCACCGAAGTGCCAACGACAATTTATCTGGCCAGTCCCTGTATGTCTCAATCATCTTCTAAAAAATATGATTGATGTTCTTGTTGGCGTCCTCAATAGTTCCGTTGATTTACGGCCGGCATGTAAATGACTTATGGAAAGCCACATTGTATTTCTCCAACAAGTCTATCACTTATTCCTTGAAATGGGAGCCACTATCTAAAATGATCTCGTTTAGGACTCCGTATCGGCAAATGATATTGTTTCTGATGAACTTAGCCACATGAACTGCTTTCAACACTGTATAGGACTGAGCTTTCACCCACTTCGTGAAATAATCAATTGCCACCAAGATGTATTTGTGCCCATTCGACCCTTTTGGTGTGACTACCTCAATGACGTCAATTTCCCAGATCGAGAAAGGCCATAGCGAAGTCATATTGTACAGCTTCGACGACAGGATATTCATGCTGTTATCATGAATTTGGCACTTATGGCATCGCCGAACAAAACCAATACAATCATCCTCCATAGTGGACCAGTATTAACCTTGCCCGAGAATCTTCCAGGCTAACATTACTCCGTTTATGTGTGCTCCACACTCTCCCCCATGGATGGCCTCCATCAGGCGCTTTGATTCTTCCTCTTCGACACACAACTTGTGCATTCCCAGATGACTCCTCTTGTATAGTTTTCCTCCACAGATGATAAATTGAACGACCATCCGCCGTATTGCCCTTTTGTCTTTGGCATTTGCCCCTGGTGGATAAACCTCCTTTTCTAAGGAGTTCCAGATATCGTAGTACCAAGGGTTCTTATCTAGCCCTTGATCTATTGCGGCTATAGTCTCGTAGGCCAGTGTGTATCTCTGCTCAATGATGATCGGACGCATCCGAACTCCAAGCGAGATGTCTATCATAGAAGATAGAGTTGATAAGGCATCAGCGAACCTGTTGTTCTCTCTCAGTAGATGTGTGAAAGTCAACTTTTCAAACCTAGGAATCAGAACGTCCAGGGTCTGGTGATAAATCTTCATCTTCTTTGACTTTCCAGCCTCGATTTGCTTGAGAAACAACTAGATTCGAGTCCCTGACAACGTCCAACCTTTTTGCCCCTAGTTCCAAGGCGGCTTCCAAACCAGTGATACATGCCTCATACTCTGTCTTGTTATTGGATACCTTGAACTGGAGTTTGAAGGCTAAGGGTATATGAGAATTGTCAGGTGCTATCAACAACACACCTATCCCATAACCATATTGATTGGATGCTCCATCAAAGTACATTATCCAAGTCTCCTTCTCGACTTGCAGAATAGCTTCATCTACTGGGTGATCTGCCAAGAAATCCGCTATAGCTCTCCCCTTCATCGAATTGTAGGTAACATATTTGAGATCAAATTCGAAGAGAAGAAGCAACCAACGGGCTAGCCTACCCGTAAGCATTGGATTCTTAAAGAGATATTTGATGGGATCTAATCTTGAAACCAGAATTATAGAGTGAGCTAACAAATAGTGCCTCAACTTCCTGGTAGCCCATACCAAGGCTAAGCAAGCTTTCTCCAACGGAGTGTAGCAGGTCTCATAATCCAGCATTTTCTTGCTCAAATAATAGATGGCTTTCTCCACCCTATCATCAGATTCCTAAGCAAGCATGCATCCCATTGTTTTGTCTGTTACTGACAAATACAAAATCAAAGGCTTCCTTAGCTCTAGTGGCGAGAACACAGGTGAATTCTGAAGGTACTGCTTGATCTACTCAAAGGCGAATTGACACTGATCATCCCATTGGAATTTCTTTCCTTTCTTCAGGAAACCAAAAAGTGGTTCACAAGTCAAGGTTAATTTAGAAATAAACCATCTTATGAATTGCACTTTACCTAGAAAGCCTCGCATCTCCTTTTCAGTCCTTGGTGGTGGCATTTCTTGGATGGCCTTCATTTTGGAAGGATCTACCTCGATGCTCCTTTGTGTGATCAAGAAACCCAGCATTTTCCCCGCTGTTATGCTGAAAGTACACTTCTGCGGATTCAACCTCAGTCTGTATTCTCTGATCCATTAAAAGAATTTCTTCAAGGTGGTATAATGGTGTAGACACCCCATTTTTTACCGTCCTCAAGACTTGGACGTCATCGTTCGAACGCTCGATGATTATCCATGTTCGTGTTCGTTTTGAGTACCTGAAGTTCTTGGCGGAACCTTCAGACCTCTTAACTTGTCTATTTTGTGCTTGGTTGTGTACCAAGAGCTTGTGGCTTTGTTTCTGAGGGAAGAAGGTGGCCTTCTGGCCAGCCCTACAACCCATCGGCCAAGTCATTTCCCCATCGGCCATCAGTGGTGGCCAGTCGGCCTCACTGATGGCCAGTCGGCCACATGTGTTGGCTGAAGCCTTTTTTTCTACTTTTGCAGATATTCTTGGTGCCAGCTGTTCCAACTGTTGCACATTGAGTGTATCCTCCATACACGTGTATGGATGGATTCAAACAAGTTTTTAGCTTGTCAAGGGAGCTTTTGCTTGCATTTCCTATATAAGGGGAGGTCTCTCCCCCTTGTTTGGGGTTCTGAAATTTTAGAGACAAAAATTGACTCTCTCTCTAGAGCTCTCTATATATATATATATATATTGCTTGAAAGTGAGTTTTCTTTGCATTTTTGCACATAACCTCTTAGCCAAACATCACTACGTTGTTGCTGAGATTCTTGAAGGCTTTGTTTGGCATCAAAAAGCTGGTTTTAGCTCAGAGTTGAAGTTGTTTAGCTGCTGTGCTTCAAGGGTGAGTATTTACTCCTTTTTAGTTTGTTTTTGTACACTAGTTTAGGCCACCTTTTCATGCTATTTTGGCCTAGTTGTTAACTACAAAAACCTCTATTTTTGAGTGCTAAAAGTGGTTGTTTTAGGTCCTTTTGGAGTTTGGGTGGTCCACCCTCATCTGTAGCATTACTTGCTAAGTTTGGTGCCATCCTTTAAAGCTTTTCAAACAACGTTGTTTTGGCCTTTTAACCACTAAAACTCAGAGGACTTTCAGTGGTGGAAAGGTGGTTTTGAGGTCCAAAATAGGAGGGGGTGGTCCCCCATCTTCATCTCTTATTTACATGTGTTGATGGCCTACAAAGTGAGCATGCTTTTCTACCCTTTTGAAGCTTGGTTTAAGTATGTTTTTGCCACTGATTTTCCATGTTATAACTATGTTTTTGGTTGGTTTGGTTATCTCTTGCATGCTTCTTGCACTTGTAGAGTAATCTTGCTTACTAGCCTAGTGTACTTGATGGTTTAGCCTATTAATCTAGCATGTGTATGCTCCACTCCAGCATGTTTTTTTGCTCTATTTTAGCATGCTTTAGGACTATTTTGGGTGGTCTTAGCCTTTTGAGGCTTCCTTTTATATAGCTATAGTAGAATTGGCCTTTACTAACTTTGTGATTTAAGGCTTCTAACATGCTTTGCTTGGGTTGTTTGCATGCCATAGCATCATTTAGCATGTGTTTTCAGAGCATATTACTCCATCACACACTCACATATATCACTCATTCATGATGTTTTAGAGTTATGCCTTATGCCTTGTTTATGAGACAATACATGAGCATGATTTTCTTGCTTTTCATGCTATCATCTCAGCCCATTTTGGCCACTATTTTGGCATGTTTGAGGTCTGTCCATAGCTGGTTTGACCATTTGAGCATTATATTGCATGCCCCTAGTGTTATGTCCTTCACTAGTTTCAATGCCTTTGGCTCTTGACATGTTGTGCATGAGTTGTTTGCATGATTTTGAGTCACTTAGCATGTTATTTTAGTGCTGAAATATGTGTCATTGCGCTCCATTGTTTCAATCTTTCATTCACTTTGAAAGTGGCCTTGAGCCCCTTGATGTCTTGGGTATGGAATTGAGGTTCGCATGTCTAATGGTTTTAATCCTCCCTTGATGATTTCCACTAACCAAAAGCATAAGGCTTCTTTCATGCTTAAGGTGCTTGTGGCTTTAGGCCATCTTTCCCATTAGAAGACTTACACATTGAACTTAACTGGTTAATGGACAAATTGGTAAGTTAAAATGAGTAAACAAGAAATGGACCAAGTAAAACATGTGAAAGATAAGCATGTTGTTTGCATTGCATTGTGTTTGGATCAGACGTTAATCCAAACACAAGAAATGTGATACCTTTCATACTCAAAGTGATGAAACGTGTCACATTCCTTAGTCGCCGTCCCCCTTGATTGTGCATGATAGGGTAGAGGCCTTTCGAGTCTAATGTGCGCATTCATTGAGTTTGTACAAGCTTGGTTCTTTGGCCACCATGCATTAAAATGCTTGTGTAGACGTCCCCGAACGCCCTGGGGGGAATTCCCCGTTCTGTTCATTTGGGGTCACTACAGCTCGGACTCAAATGTCACGGTTCTTCATCTGAACCAAAGAGTCCAAATCTGGCAAATCGTTTTTGAAAATAGATTTTTTGTAAAGAAGTGCCAAACATGGACTGCTTTGCCAGATACAGAGTCGCCACCTAAATATTTTATTTTGGGGAATTTAGGAAACCCTGACTCATTTGCCTAAGGCCACGTGTCCGTCATCACCAAAGTTGCCTCGGCTCGGGAACTTGGGTACGATTGGGGAAGGTCAGCTATGAGCACCCCCGCTCGCCCGATCAAAGATCGACCTCTACTAACCATGATATCTAGTTTTGAAAACATTATGCGTTCTTGTTCCGCTTATTAGCCTAGATTTACTATGTGATGCGTGCAGCAAACAAGTATAGACCGGATCGCCTAATTTGGAACAAAGCATCGCATATCCGTTTATTTGGAAAATAATTTGAGAGTTGCTACTCGCAAGTAGGCTAAAACACGGATTTCAACGAATTGTTCCAATTCAAGCAATCCAACCTTCACCCAGGGGCATTCAAGCAGTTATAGCACATAAGCAAGTAGCCTCATGGTAAGCATGCTGTCATGGCAACACTCACACGCATGCAAGGATGCTAAAGCGAAAAAGACTTACAGAGTACTCCAAGCCAAAACAAAAGGTAGTTAGTAATCAATGCATGATCCTAGCTCATGTTAAGATGGCTAATGCAACACATACAGAATGCAACTAAGATAGGCTCGGCTAATCTACAATGACATGTGAAATGCTACAACTAACACGTATTCAATTTGGAATTGAGACACAAATGCAGTTAGAATGATGCGCCGAGCCTGGTGCATGCAAAACGAATGAATGGATGCAAACATGCTATCATACTATATGCTAATTGAAACATGCCCTAAACTAACCATCGAAAGCTAGTAAATAAAAAGGAAGAAAGACGTGGGGTTAGAAGACATACACACACTCACGCACACTTATTACACAATTGCCCTCGCTCGGAGGGTCCAAATAAATATTACACAACCAAATGAATAATTAACTACTTAATTATTACAGAACTTCTAATTAATTAACAAATTAAATGTAGAAGGAAGGTGGCCGCAGCCCTTCCTCGGAATGCGTGGATGATGCATGCTTGACTCGTCTCGCCCGAAAACTCGCTGCCATAGCACTGCTGCCTTTGTTTACTCTGCCTTACCCCTCTGAAATTTACGAAAGTTTCCAGAACTGCTTTGAACTTCCTCCTGAGTGCTTTGGAGTGCCACCGACCACAATTCAACTCCACCGGCTATGGGAATGGGCCTATCGGCTAAATGTTGGACCACTAGCCAGCCACTGATGGTCGGTCGGCACTGTAAGTGGCCGGCCGGCCATTTATTCCTGCTGAAACCTGCAGTTGACAGCAGTAGAGGGCAAGCAGTGTATGGCATGGAATTTTCAAGCAAATGTGAGCATGACCACACTCCCTATCATGCAATGGACTCAAGGGAGCGTGACCCTCGGTACTCGGGCCACCAATCGCGCATTCCAATGCGTGATAGCCTAAGATACCAAGTTTGCCAATCGATATAAATGCATGCAACAAACAAATGAATGCTAACACCCTATCATGTTGAGATCAAAGGCGTCGGTGACCGAGGATTGAGACGTGTTTCGTCACTTTAAGTACGAATACTCCTCAATTCTCATGCTTGGTTTGACACCCCAAACCAAGCAAAATGTAATGCATGTATGTCATATACAATGCAAAATGATGCAACTCATGCAATGCAATGTGAGCATGTTAGGCTAATTTAACATGACACTACCTAATCATGCAAGCTAAACTAATGCAGTATGAACATGTCAAGCATACAACAAAACTATGTGATGCAATTAGCTAAAGAATATGCACACGTGCGAACAAGATATAATGCAAGCATACAACCAATGTAATGCAACATACATCATGCCAAGTATGCAACTATGTACAAGAGTGGTCTTAGACTGAAATGGGAGGCCTCAGCCATGCCCCAAAATAGTGGCCAAAGTGCATGGAAGTGATGGACTAAACAACTTCAAATGTGCACATATAGAAGTCTAACACTTAAGCATGCAAGAAGTTAACTCTCAAACGCATTAAAGAGAGACAAATATGGACAAATCACAAGCACAACAAGCTCTAAAAATATGTAAAAGACAATGCCAAATCCACTATGTTATGCAAGCAAGGCATGCAACAATGACTAAAACTTGAAGCCAACCCAAAAGGGTCCAAACCATGGCTATGTTAACCAAACCACAAGGGACCAAAATGACCTAGAACAGTCCTAAAGCACTCCAAAACAAGATTAAATCATGCATAGACCATGGTCAAAACAAGCCAAGAAATGGGCCCAAGACAAAGGGCATTCAAAGCCACAAAATGAGGTATTACTCTACACCTATCCCAACCACTCATGGCATGGACTTATCAATACAAAACAGAGTTTTAATGCATCAAAATACACCTCAAAACCCACTGTTATGGCAGCTCAAAGACTCAAACAACATAGGCATGCACAATGCTCATTTCAAGGCATAAAAGAGGCTATACCAAACATGGAAAATATGATCAAATCAGTGCCTAACAGACCTCAAGCATGATGAAATATGATCAAGAACTTCATGAAATTAGGTCAAAACATGAGCATCATGGTCTTAAAGGCAAGATGCATTTCTAGGCCAAATGGGAGAATACAAAGCAAGTATACAACACATGAAATGGAACATTAAACCAACCAAAACCAGAGGTACAATATGACAAAAAATCACCAAATACCTACTGAAATGATGCTAGAAACAACTAAGCATGCATGATACCTTTAAGAGCCAAAAATGTAAACAAAAGAGAGACAAAGGGAGAGGGGTGTCCCTCCCCTATGCAAGACTTGAAAACCTCTTCTTCATCACTGAAAATCCACTGGATTTCAGTGGTGAGAAGGCCAATACACAACAGTAACCAAAGCTCAACAAAGAAAGCACCAAAAGGGCCAAACAAGGCCTAAGAGGGGGAGTTCGACCCCCAACACCAAAATGACCTTAATGAAAGATCTTAAGAATGCAAATACAAGACTTTTTTTAGTTATACACAAAGCTCAAATCAGTTTGCAAAGTAGGTCAAAAGCTAGTGCAAGATTGGGGAATTTAAAGCAATAGTATTACCCTTGAAGAACACCTCAAGAACAGCAACCTCAGCCCTCTCCTTCTGATCAAAACCAACGCAAAGCTTCAAGAACAAACTCTCAAGACCTCCCAAATTGAAGTATGGTGTAATAGTGTGTGTCTTAGTGCAATACTATGAACTATACACACTTTTTGGCTCTTAAACACACACAAATGAAGAGAGAGAGAGAGGGAGATATAGAGAGAGAGGATGATATATCAAATATATATGTGTATTAGGTCTGGATTTGCTGAACCAAAACAAAGGAGAGGGGAGGGCTCCTTATATAGACCAACCAAGGTGCTAAGCTTCCAAGAGAAGCTAATCTAAAAGGGTCAAATCTTCCAAAGGAAGCTAAGGCAAAGGGGCCAAGGCTTCTTGAGGAAGCTGGGACAGGGGTCCAAGCTTCTTGAGGAAGCTAACACAAAGGTCCAAGCTTCCTCAAGAAGCTAGACCAAAAGGGTGCAAAGGGTGCAAAACAGCTACACATGTGCACGGGGGCAGGGTTTGTGCATTCCAGCTAGCACAGCTGGCATGCACCATGCCTGAAAAAGTCAAAAAGGTGGTATCGACCAGCAAAGGAGGCCATCGGCCAAACAGATGGTTGGCCAGCCATACCAAATGCCGACCGGCCAATGGACTATTTCACCAATGGCCGGTAGCCTCAAAACACAGCCGGTGGCCTCAAGCCATGGCCGGTGGCTTTCAGGGGTAGCTAACAAGCTACTTCCTACCCTCAGGAACAAAAACAAACAAGTCCTTGGTGCAAAACCAAGCACAGAATAAGCAAGTCGAGAGATCTTGAGGCCAGGTGCGTAGCCGAGACCTCCGGGAACTCAAAACAAACACGAACATGGATGATCACCGAGTGTTCAAATGGTGACGTCCAAGTCTTGAGGACGGTCAAAAATGGGGTGTCTACAGCTTGGTTGGTGGCTTGAGAGCCAAGTGCCACACTCCTTTGAGCTTGAGACATGATAAGGAGGGTGGCAGTACACACATTTCCTTGCAAATACATTGCCATGCCTCTATTTGCTCTCTGTTGCAGCAAAAGGAGGAAATGCAGGGAAGTAGTGGCCGACCGGCCACATGTCCTAGTCAACCGGCCATCAAATATGCCGACCGGCCATCAGTTTTGGCCGATGATCACCACCCATGGCCGATCGGCCCTCAATGTGTTCTTGAGATCAAACAGAAGCAATCTGGAGGTTGGCACCATTTTCAGAGGTTCAAAAATGTGCAAACAAAGGCATCTAGAGGCAAGGCAATGGATTTTCAGGAGGAAGCAACTAAGCATGCATGCCTCCCTTGCCCGCGAGGCCATCTTTATCGCTTTATTAGCTAGTTGTAGTTAATTACATGTGCTAATTACAGCACAACTTAGTTCATTTTATAACATTCTAATTAGCTTAGCATAGCTATTTTTTATTCGGTTTGTAATTAATTAGCTTAGGATAGTTAATTACTTGGTTTGTAATAATTAGCTTAGCTTAGCGTAGCTAGTTAGCTTATTTATTTGGACCCTCCTGTGAGAGGGCATAATGTTGTAATAAGTGCACGTGTGTGTGTGCATGTCTTCCAACCCCACTTCTTTCTCCCTTTTACTTAACCACTTTCGGTGGTTAGTTTTAGGGCATATTTTAATTAGCATCCTTATGCTTGTATGCGTGCATCATTCATTTGTATTGCATGCACCGGGCTCGGCGCATCATTCAAACTACATTGTATTTCAATACCTACTTGAATACGTGTTTCAAAGCATGTTATCAAGTGTTGCATTCATATGCCATCTTAGATAGCCGAGCCTATTTAGTTGCATTATTGCATGTGTTGTATTAGGTATTCTGTATAGTTAGGATCATGCATTGTTTTCTAATTAGCTTTTGTTTTGGCTCGGAGTACACTGTAAGTATTTACGCTTTAGCATACTTGCATGAGTGTGAGTGTTGCCATGATAGCATGCTTGCCATGAGACTATATGCTTAAGTGCTTAACTGCTTGAATGCTTGTGGGTGGAGGCTTGATTGCCTGAATTCGAACAACTCGATGATTGTGAGTTTTAATCCCACTCGAAGCGGCAAAATCATGTTTTAAAGCCCACTTGAGGGTGGCAAATCCGCGCTTTAGCCTACTTGCGAGTAGCACTTTCAAACCATTTCGAAAACAAACATGAGTTGTTTTGTTCCAATTCTCGTGATCGAGTCTATACTTGTCTGCTGTGCCCATCACATAGTAAGTTAGATTAATAATCGGAATAAGAACACATGAGGTTTATAAAACAACATATCAGGCTTAGTAGAGGTCGATCCTTTGATCGGGCGAGCGGGGGTGCTCATTTCAGGACCTTCCCCTCTCGTACCCAAGTTCCCGAGCCGTGGCAACTTTGGTGATGACGGACACGTGGCTTTTGGCATGAGTCAGGGTTTCCTAAATTTTCCAAAATAAAATATTTAGGTGGCGACTCTGTAATCTGGCAAAGCAGTCCATGTTTGGTGCTTTTTCATTCAAAATTTGATTTTCCAAAATGATTTGCCGGATTGGACTCTTTGGCGTTTATTAGTCTGACATTGCACTTTGTGAGATTAGATTCAGAACCGTGACAGGAGTCCGAACGGTAGTAGCCGGGACATAATTTGCACCCTCTCCGAAAAGTGGGGCGCGCGGAGGAAGTTCGGGCGGTCTATAGTTTCTAGTGACTGCGCTGGGGATTTAGAGAATTTGACTCGAACTCATGATATGTTGTTTTATCTCCACTTATGTGTTTCTTTACATTATATTTGCATAGGTGCGCCTGAGTTACAGTGTTTGCCATCTGTTATTCCTGAACGTTTTGCCGGAGGCTTGCTTGGAAAAGCGTGCCATAAGGCTGACCTGTTACGGGCTCTGCCACGATGGGAACACAAACCTTGGTTTTACCGTGGCACCCTTCTTGAACAATCGACCTAGTTGCACATCGGAAGCCATAGAGACCATTCCAAACTAGGACAGGTTGCTTACCCGAATGTAGGATTGTATGGAACCGTATGCATGTGTAGTGAAACCCTAGCTCCTGACAAAATAGGACAGGGAAACCCTACCCCACCATAGGGGTGTTTTGGCTCTCACTTGCTTGATATGTGCTGTTAGGGTGTGTCTCTACAGGAATGTATGTATCAGTTGCAAGTCTGGGTATCAGTCTGAGTATCAGTTTGAGGGTATCAGTATTGTGGTAGAAAATTTTGGGGCAGAATTCAGTAGAGAGCACAGTCATTCAGCTATGTGTAGACACCCCATTTTTGACCGTCCATAAGACCTGGACACGACTGATGGTTTACATGGTGGAGAAAGGTGTGCAGGGTAAAGTTTCAATTTCTTCGGCAAAGAGAGAGAGTCAAATCTCAACTTCATACCACTGTTCTAGACCAAAATGATCTCAATCAAAAGATTTTAGACTTAAAACCCTCTCTTTCAAAACATTTTGAAAATAAAGTTTTTACGATGTTCCGAGGCTCGTATTTTGTCAAATGTTGCGCTTTTCGGTAAACTGAGCAAGGACAAAGTGGAAATGAATGAAAGAGAGATGAAATCTTTAAAAAATCTTTCAAAACACCTTACTTAGGGGTTTGGAGTTGAAGAAAAGAGGAGAAGAGGAAAGAAATCCAGTTGGGGGTAAAACGGGCATGAACCGTTAAGAGAGGGTCGAGCAGCCCTCGCCGAATCGGGCCTATTCATTTGGGTATTTGGAATCAAGCTATTAGGCCACCACCGTTGGAAAGAAGACTTCCGTGGCTTCATTTTTCACTCAAGAATCTCCTAAAGACGAGTCCGGATGGGGGAGATATGATTGATTGAAGTTGGGCATCATCCCGGTTCGGCCGAAACTGAGTAGTCTTCACCAAAACAAGCATAACTTTTTTCACAGATTGAATTTTATTTCAAGGTTTGCGCCATTGGAAAGCTAACTTCCGGGGCTTCAATTTGAACACAAGAATGACTGAAAAGGGGTCAACATGAAGGAGTTATGTCCGTTTGAAGTTGGACCTTCAGAGCAGATTTTTTGCCACCAGCACCATTGATGAATGGTCGGTCGGCGAGGTCGGTCGGCATGGTCGGTGAACAGTGGTCGGTCGGCGAGGTCGGTCGGCATGGTCGGTCGGCGAGGTCGGTCGGCCATGGTCAATGAACAGTGGTCGGTCGGCGAGGTCGGTCGGCATGGTCGGTCGGCGAGGTCGGTCGGCCATGGTCGGTGAACAGTGGTCGGTTGGCGAGGTCGGTCGGCATGGTCGGTCGGCGAGGTCGGTCGGCATGGTCGGTGAATAGTGGTCGGTCGGCGAGGTCGGTCGGCCATGGTCGATGAACAGTGGTCGGTCGGCGAGGTCGGTCGGCATGGTCAGTGAACAGTAGTCGATCGGCCATTTTTTTTTTTTTTTTTTTTTTTTGGGGCCGAACCCTTGGTTTTAGTTTCTTGAGGAAGCTTGAACCTTTTGCTCTAGCTTCTCTAAGAAGCTTGAACCATTTGTTATAGCTTCTTGAAGAAGCTTGACCCTTTTGCTCTAGCTTCTCCAAGAAGCTTGACCCTTTTGGTTTAGCTTCTCTTAGAAGCTTGCACCCTTTGCTTGAGGCTTCTCCAAGAAGCCTTGGCCCTTTGCATTTGCAAGGGTTAGAAATTTTTTGTGTGGAGCTCCTACGTTATATCTCTCTCTCTCTATATTCCAACCATCAAAACTCCAAGTTCCCTACACCATTTCTTCACCACCACCTAGCACCACCACCACCACTCCATACCAGCAGTTTGGAAACCATTTCCAGAGGCAAGGAGCATCTTTTCTCAAGCCAAGAGGTTGCTAAAGACTAGTCTTCAAGGGTGAGTCTCGTTTTTCCTCTTTTTGCTCGTTTCTTTGTCTATATTTTAGCTCCTTATGCTTGCACATTTGAGCTCCGACCAAAACTGAAAGTAGTGTCTTTTTGAGCTCTTCTTCATCTTCCATTAAGGGTCCTTCACTGTTTGGGACCCCCTTGTTGTACTTGTTTCAATACCCTCTTAAATACCATAATCTTGCATGATTTTTCTAGCCTATGTGTGATCTGTTTTTGAGCATGTAATAAACTGTAAGTTGGCTTATTTTGAGCCCCTCTACAACATTGTAGAAGGGCTCAACACTGTTGGGGGTCTCCATGTAGTACTTATCTTTATACCCCTCTTTGGCCCCATTTTTGCATGCTTTTTTAGGCCTATTTTGCTTCAGTTTTCGGCCATGATCAGTACTGAAAATATCCATATTTTGGCCTTCTTATCATGTTTTGTTAAGGGTCCAAGGCTGTTTGATGAATGTATGGCGTACCTCATGTTCTAGCCTTTGTTGGCTTGATTCTTGCATGACATTTTTAGCAAGTTTTCATACTGATTTGAGGGTTTTCATAAACTGTAAATGTGCATATTTTTGGTCCCTCATCAGTGTTATAGAAGGAAATTTTTCAGTTTGAGCATCGCATACATCACTTGTTTCAATACCCCTCCCTTGGCCCCCATTTTTGTATGCCATTGTTGTCCTATCTATGCTTACTATTTGGCCATGTTTTAGACTGAAAAATGCTTTTCTTGGGGCTGCCTTGCTACTGTATTTTCATTCCATGTCCATATTGTGCATGCATTGCATAGCTATAGGCCATTTCGGGTGCCTAAATTTGTATTTCGGGACCATTCCTTGCATTTGGTGTCATTTCGCCATCTTTCGGGACTGTTTTCCCCCATATTTCGGTGCTGAAATTCCATTAGCATGTTTGCATATCATTTTCTATGCCATTTCATGCCTTAGGGACATTGCCTCGGTTTGCGTGCCCGTGTGCACGCATTTCGAGGCATCTCATTTTCATCTCACGGCTTCTTATGTGAGTGCGGCTGAGGTCCATTCATGTTAGTGTAAGTCCATATTGCATTTAGAATGCCATTTCATCGTGTATGCCATTGCCTCGGTTTCCATGCCCACGGGCATGCATTTCGAGGCATCTCATTTTCATCTGCCGGCTTCCTATATGAGTGTGGCTGAGGCTCTCTCATGTTGGTGTAAGCCCATCATTGCATTGTGCATGTCATTTCGTGCCTTAGGGCCGTTTCTCAGTTTGCGTGCCCGTGGACACGCATTTCGAGGCATCTCATTTTCATCCATCGGCCTCTTATGTGAGTGTAGCTGAGGCTCTCTCATGTTAGTGTAAGCCCAATTTGCATTGTGTGTCATTTTATGTCTTTATGTCATTGCCTCGGTTTGCGTGCCTGTGGGCACGCATTTCGAGGCACTTCATTTTCATAGCATAGTGCATGCTAGGTTGTATCTCAGGTTGCATTCACAGATTTCGAGGCACTTCATTTTCATAGCATAGTGCAAGCTAGGTTGTATCTCAGGTTTCATTCACGCATTTCAAGGCATCCCATTCCATGGCATTGTGTATGTTAGGATTGTATATTAGTTGCATTTCATGCATATCATGCATATTGCACCATGTTCGGGATAAGAGTTACCCCGGGCACGGGAAACGAGGTACGTTCCGTGCTCCGAGTGACGGAGCGTGTCTCAATTCCCCAGTCACCGACACTCCGGATCATCCATGATGGAGTTAGGTTTTGTTGTGTTTTCATGTGCATTCATTCTATATTGAGTTGTGCAATTCAGCTCCTCGGCCATCATGCATCGAGATGCGTGATTGGTGGCACGAGGATCGAGGCATGCATAAATTTGTGAAAATACATTGCTATGCCCCTTTCCTGCTCTCTGTTGCAGCAAGATCAAGAATCAGCAGTCTTCCGAGGCTTGGCACGCGTTTCAAGAACAGGTGCATACAGAGGCTAATTGGGGCATCCCAGTGGATTTTCATGCAAGGCAGCCCAAACATGCATCATTCATCATCCGAAGCGGAGTCAAGGCAGTCCCTGGCTTGCATGCCAGTTTTACAGCTTTCTTAGTTAATTTGTTAATTAATTAGAAATTTGTATATTATTCGGACTGTATTATTTGGACTGTATTATTCTTTCATTTGGGACTGTATATTTATTCGGACCCTCTGCGCGAGGGCAAAATTGTAATAAGTGTGCGTGTGTGTGATGTATGTCTTCCAACCCCCACTTCTTTCTTCCCTTTTATTTACCTGCTTATGATGGTTAGATATAGGGCATATTTCAATTAGCATACAGTACGATAGCATGTTTGCATCATCCATCTGTTTTGCACGCACCGGGCTCGGCGCATCATACTAACTGCATTTGTATTTCAATTCCAAGTTGAATACATGTTAGTTGTAGCATTTCATATGCCATGTTTAGAATAGCTGAGCCTGCTATAGTTGCATTTTTGCATGTGTTGCATTAGGCAATTCTGTGCCTCTAGGATCATGCATGGATTTCTAACAAGCTTCTGTTTTGGCTTGGAGTACTCGGTGAGTTTTATGCTTTAGCATTCTTGCATGCGTATGAGTGACTGCCATGAATAGCATGCTTACCATGAGGCTATGTGCTTATGTGATATAACTGCCTTGAATGCCTGTGGGTGGAGGTTGAGTTATTTGGATTGGGACAAGTCATTGACTGTTTGTTTTAAGCCCACTAGATAGTGGCAAAATTATGTTTTCTAAGCCCACCTGAGGGTGGCAAATCCGCGACTTAGCCTACCTGCGGGTAGCACCATCAAACCATTTTCAAACAAACAAGCATGAAATGTTTTGTTCCAATTCAGGCGATCCAGTCTATACTTGTATGCTGTGCGCATCACATAGTAACCTAGGCTAATAACCAGAATAAGAACATACAAAGTTTTCAAAAACAGATATCATGGTTAGTAGAGGCCGGTCTTTGACCGGGCGAGCGGGGGTGCTCACGAAGTGACCTTCCCCAATCGTACCTAAGTTCCCGAGCCGAGGCAACTTTGGTGATGACGGACACGTGGCCTTTGGCACCGAGTCAGGGTTTCCTAAATTTCCCCATTAAAAAATATTTAGGTGGCGACTCTGTATCTGGCAAAGCAGTCCATGTTTGGCACTTCTTTCAAAAATCTGTTTTCAAAAACGAATTGCTGGATTTGGACTCTTTGGTTCAAGATTAAGAACCGTGACATTTGAGTCCTTCGAACTGTAGTGACCCAATATCGAACCAGAACGGGGGGGATTCGCACTCCCTTTCCCCCGGGATGCGTTCGGGGACGTCTACAGTTTCTGGCAACTCTGCTGGGGATTTAGAGAACTTGACTCGAACTCATGATATCTGGTTTTGATTACACTTGTGTGTTTCTTTGCATTGCATTTGTATTGGTGCACCTAGGACACCGTGTTTGCCATATGCCATTCCCGAACGATTTGCCGGAGGCTTGTCTTGTCAAGTCATGTCCATAAGGCTGATCGGCTGTGGGCTCTGACAGCATGGGAACACAAACCCCAGTTTTACCGGGGCACCCTTTTTGACCATTCGACCTAGTGCATATTCGGATCCATAGTGACCATTCCAAACTAGGACAGGTTACTTACCCAATATAGGTTGTTTGAAACCGTTGCGTGCGTAGTGAAACCCTAGCTCCTGACAAAATAGGACAGGGAAACCCTACCCCAACATAGGGGTGTTTTGGCTCTCACTTATCTGTTGTGTGCTTGTTAGAGTGCGTCTCTACAGGGAATGCATGTATCAGTTTATGAGTTTGGGCATCAGGCCTGCGGGCATCAGTCAGTTATTTGAGAATCAGTTATCTGCGGGTATTAGATTCAGTTTTAGGGCAGAGATTTGGGCAGAATTCAGTAGAGGGCACACTCATTCAACTATGCTCATATCCGTTTTGGTGAAATCAGGCTGAGATGCTGCATGTTTTCTCTTTTGCTAGGTAGTCCTGGAACTATAGCTTCGGAAGGCTCTGATATCCCCCGGGTACATTGGACTAGTGCTGATAGACTTGGTTAGGTCAGAAATTCAATTCAAGGGCAACCAGTGTTCTTTCGCTGAGGCAAGGCAAAAAAAGGCCAGTCAAGGCTCACCAGTTCATCTGATCCGTCAGTCACCAGTCACATCATCGGCAGACCCGTGATGGCACAGGGTTCGGAAGAATTTGTGGCCGTAAATCAGGGAACTGCCATGCAGGCTGAGACTAGTATTGAAACGCAGCGCCCATCTGGGGCATCTACCTCACATCCAGCTTTGGGACCCCAGCCGAACTTTGACCCACTTCCGCCAGTTGAAGATTTGCAGTGTCCAAGTCCTTGAGAAGGGTTGACTCAAGCCCGAGTTTTTAAACCCCTGGTGCAGCCTAATGAGAGGCTTTATCCCCTTGATGCTAATGACCTTGATCTGACCGCAGTGAAAATTGCGAACCTTGAGAAGCAATTCGAATAGGCACAGGGCCTTAACTCCATTCCCGACATTGAGGATGGGCACACTGAGTCTGCCGTCCGGCTCCCAGACAGATTCAAAATGCCACATATTGACCGTTTCGACGGGTCCGGAGATCCAATGGTACATATTCGGCTTTTCTTGGATGTCCTGAAGCCGATGGGTTTGACTAAGCCACAAAAACTCTCTCTGTATGGAAGAACCCTGTCAGGTGTAGCAGCTACTTGGTACGCTAAGTTGGAGGATAAAGTGAAGCAAGACTGGGAAGAATTGGCTGAGGCCTTTGTCGATCAGTATTCCTACAATACCCAAGTTGAGATGACCATCCAAGAGCTTGAAGCAACCCGCCAAAACCCAAAAGAGCCTTTTGTGAAATTTGTTGCGAGGTGGAGAGCAAAGGCAGCACAGATGACAGATCGTCGCCCTTCTGAGAGGGATCAAGTACAGATGATGGTGCGAAACCTCGAGCATGATATGTTGCAGAAATTGATAGTCGCTCCATTATTCACTTTCAAAAGTTTGCATGAACTGGGGGTTCAGGTCGAGAACGCGTTCAACAGCGGGATCATTCCCAGAACAAGTGAACCGACAAGGAGGGTGATTTCAAGGAGTACCAATGCCGGAAGTAACACTATTCCCGAACCCACCGAAATCAATACAGTCGCCACAGCTAACCCTTTTGCCAATCCAAGCTTGCAAACAGCCGACCCAGCCCGAGCTCAGGGCAGAACTTTCACCCCTCTCTATATGAGCCTGACTAGCGCACTAAAAGTCTTAATGGAAAGAGGGCATCTCAAACCCCTCGATCCTCAACCTCTTCCCGACCCACTCCCAGCCAGACATAACCCCGCTAAGTACTGTATGTACCATCAGCAGCGCGGTCACGGCACCGACCGTTGCTACCGCCTTCGTCATGAGGTCCAAAATCTCATCGACGACCGGACGATAGCTCCACCTTCAAATCCCAATGACCAAACATTTCCCGCCTACCTCAATCTCATCCATACACTGCCATCCGCCTATGACCCCAGCATATACATCACCCCGGCCCATCTACCCAAGCCTGAGGTGTTTATCCCAGAAAGCATGGACTTATGCATGATGGGTGCATCTGAACCCCAATCATCCCAAACCTATGAACCCACTACTTCCAAGCTGATGAAAATGATTGAAGATCTTCAGAGAACAATGGCGGATTTAGCCTTTGGAGTTTTGGCTCCATCATCAACCACATCGCCTACCAGGGAGTTCATGTCAAAAGGCTCCCCAAGCTTGGGACGGGCTGCATTGGGAGAAGGCAAATCCCTTGGCAAAGTGGAGGCGAGTGGAAAGAACAAGGTAGGGGCGGACATGGATCCCCATGAACATCTTCTGTTGGCTGTTGAGGCTTTGAAAGCCGAGGGACTGAACAAAGAACAAGTGCTCGCGGTTGTTGCAAAAACTGTGGATGACACTTTTGCCACTCAAGTTGGGGGCAATTTGAATCAAGAGGCAAGACGGGAGAAGGGCCGTTGTACCAAGAATGTTCCTTTCAGCTCTAATCCCACGCTTGGAAGAGATCAGCAAGCCAGGCCAGCACCTGCTAATCCCTTTGCTGGTGCGCCCAGCAAAAACCCACAAGCCTTGAAGTACCAACCCCGAGGTCGGAGGGTCTTTCATCCCCTCTACATGCCATTGTCCAAAGCTTTCCAAATCCTTGCTGGACAAGGCCATCTCAAACCCCTTGAGCCTCGGCCTCTCCCAAATCCTCTCCCGGCTACACATGATGCCGTCCAGTACTGTGCCTTTCATCAGCAAACTGGCCATACTACCGACAACTGCTTCCGTCTTCGCCATGAAGTACAGGATCTGTTTGACAATGGGGTTGTCCTCCCGCCAAGCTCTGCAAAGTCTATCGGCACTTGATTAGTGAACTTGTGGGGGATAATGTGATGTGATCGAGGGATGAACCACCTGCGGACGGCGCTCGATTAACTCCAGACGTGGAAATGGCACGCACTGTTCTGAGCAATGTGCAAATACCAATTTTTTGTGCTTTCTGACTTGGGTATTGGGTCAGTTTTGCTACTTCGTTTTGAGTCTGTCTTTTTGTTTTGAGTCAGTCTCTTTTGTTTTGGGTCTGTCTTGTTGTATCAAGTCAGTCCTGTTGTATAGGAGTCGGGTGATTCCGGGGGTGTTACCTCGGGCGTCACCATTTTGTTTTGCGTTTGTCTTTTTGTTTTGTTTTGAGTCTGTTTCTGCCAGGGAGCCAGTTATGCCAACAGATTTTGAATGAAACAGCAGTGATTTCCACGCTCTCGCATTTGCTTCTGCCGTGTGCTAGTTGTGCCGGGATTTGAATGAAATAGCAGTGCATTCCACCTGCTCTCTTATGCCTTGAAGTCATTGTATTGACCTAAGTTTTTCAAAACCTTTTTGAACACTGCAGTGAAAACAAAGAGGAAGGAATTCCTCGGGATTTGCAAAAATTTGATCAATTGAGAGAAAGAGAGGCGTGCTAAGCCCTTAATGATTGAAATCATGCTTGTTAGTGTGAGTACTGAGAAGGACCCTAGCTTTGATCCAGATTGGTTCTACACTATCTTCAGCGCGAGTGATTCGTCGCTTTCTTAAAAGATTTCAAAAAATGTTTTTGCGCGGTTCTGCGAAGACCTGTGTGAATCGCTCTTGAGATTGTGCAGCTAGGATCGCTCTCAGCCTCGAGACTCGACCCCCCTTTTGCTTTCAAACCTTGAACTTGCATTCAGAATGTTCAACGGTCGACCACAATGTAAGGCCTGTGTGGCCAGATTTGAAGCAGCCCTCGAACAAGAGGCACCAAAGTCAGATCAAGAAGGTCAGACCTCATCAGAAGAAGCTTGCAAAGCTAGAATAGAAGTACCCTCCGAACTAGGGGTAAAGATGTCAGATGTGCTCGAAAAGCTGAAGATGAGTCCTCTTGCAAATCAACAGCCACTCTCCTGGATACAGAGGGCTTCAATCTCAAAACCATTTGGCATGGACTTGTTACACTTTTACCCTTTAAGAGGCTCGCTGGGCGAAAACCCGGAAGGGCGACCCAGGCAAAAGTTAGAGCGAAGAAAAGAATGAAAAAAGAAAAAAGAGAAAAAAATGCAAAGATACAAAAAAAATTATGCAAAAAGAAAAGAAAAGAAAAATGCAAAAAGAAAGAAAAGAAAAATGAATGAAAATGAATAGAAAGAAAATGAAAAGAAAGAAGAACAAAGCTTGCAAGGTCGAAAACCTGCAATAGGCGCCTTGGCAAGAAGTTAAAGCATAAAAAGGAGAGGTTAAATACCCGAGTGTACCTTAACCCCGAACTACGTAAGGCTTGATTCCCATCTTTGGGATACGTAGGCAACTTCATTCTGAAGTCCAGCCATAAAACACTTCAAATTCGACTGTGTCCATGCGATGGCTCTGGTCATCTTTGTCTTCTCTGTATCTAAGAGTCTGGTTGTGTTCATCACTCTGAGGACTAATTACAATGCGCTGCGGTGTCATTCAAACAAGGGGCAACATTCCGTTGCCATTCAACGCGCTGCGGTGCCATCCAAACAAGGGGTAGCTTTCCGTTGCCATTCAGTGCGCTGCGGTGCCATCCAACCAAGGGGCAACTTTCCGTTGCCATTCAATGCGCCGCGGTGCCGTTCAAACAAGGGGCAACTTTCCGTTGCCATGCAGCTCTCTTCAAGCAAGGGGCAATTTCCCTTGGATCCGAGGTTGTGCATCTCAGGAGTAGGTTTCATTGCTCGTAGAGCAAGTGGCTGTTTGCGAAAATAGTTTTTGAGAATTTTTACTGAGGTTGACTAATCTTCTCGAAAAGTACTCCATTTTCCAAAACTGGACCACTTCTTGGACCCAAAAAAAGGAAAATTTTCAGTGCTCATAGCCTGACTTGCATGATTTGAAATCAAAAATTGAACAAGCATGTTCATCTAACTCTCATTTGGTCAAAATTGTTTTAGTAGAAAGCCAAAAATAAAAAATGGTCGAAATGATGAACTAGGGGCACAGTTGAGTCAGGTGTTCTGTCTTTTCCCCATTGTCAACATACTCGCCAGAAAGGGCACCCTACTCGCCAAGAAGGGCACTCTACCTGCCAAGAAGGGCGCAGTTGAAGTTAACGACGAAGG
Organism: Camellia granthamiana; assembly: GCA_036172215.1. Taxonomy (NCBI): domain Eukaryota; kingdom Viridiplantae; phylum Streptophyta; class Magnoliopsida; order Ericales; family Theaceae; genus Camellia; species Camellia granthamiana. Next base: position 181,736 of record JAXFYN010000272.1, on the reverse strand, counting down.
GCTGAAAGCTCTCGTATCCTCCAAGCAACGAGGTGTCGAGCCAAGTGCAAAAACGCGAACTGGAATAGATCAGGGTATTCCACTCCCTCATCTAGACGGATCTGATCGTGTCCAAACTCCCCAGCAGGGCATCATCGACCGATGTCAGCTGCAGATTTGCTACACACCCAGTTGTAGCGCAACCCCTTCTATGGGAGGAATTCACTAGCTGTGAGCGGAAGAAAGAGAATCTAGCAGCATGCTAAGGGCAAGAGCCCGCGACTTCCTATTTATCCATCAACCACACCAGGGGAGGGATTGAAAATGAGAGATTGAAGAATAGAGAGATGTGCGATGAGAGAAAAAGTGAGAAAATGGCTTTTTTTTTTTTTTTCAGAAAACAAGAGGTTGAGTGCCGAGCGATGTGAGAGACACAAATAAGAAAGGGTGGGAAACAATACCCGGTGAAACAGGCTCCCTGTATACATCTGTGTGTCGTGTCTTTTGTTTTGTTTGTCTCGATTCCTGCTTTGAGTCGTCCCGAGTGTGTCTCGTTGTGTTTAGGTCGTTTACCTTTTTTTTTTTTTTTTTTTAATGTTTTGGCTGTGTTCAGTTGTAGGCTCAATACCCGGTTGAGAATCCTTTTCTCATTTTCAAAAGAAAAATCATCCTGTGCTCAGAGTGCTGTGCCATTCTCCACACAGTCTTTCATAAAGCCGCAGGGTTCAACCCAGGTCATGTCAGAACAGTAAAACAAGGACCTATTTGAAGCTATTTAGGTTCCGGACTGCAAAGCAAAAGAAAAGAAGGAAAATCGAAGCATCTGAGTGAGTTTCACCCTCAGCAAGTTCCGTGATTGTATTCCGGATTTACCTCTTCAGGCCTTGTTAATACTATCGAAGTGTGAGTGCGCCTCTACCTCATGTGTAAGCCTGCTTCAAGTCAGAATGGCAGTCCAAGTAGCACCAAAGGGTTTCACATACGGATGTTATCTCTCACCAATTTGAACAGGGTGTGCCCTTTTTGAGCTGAGTATGTTGTGAAGCCCTCTAAGAGGCAAATCAGAGGCACCAGAGTACATATTTGATGCTCCTCTATTGTGTAGAATGTGAACCTTCATATACACTGTTGTGGCATGTGTGCCGCGCATCGTTATGATTCATGCATAGAATATGCTTGCTTTCAATATTGCATAGAATGCCCCCATACTTGCATAGAAGATGCATTTTATCGCACTTTCTTGTGCATTTTATCTCGCTCGCACTGTCTTGTGCACTTACGCTTTGTATCTCACTAGCCCTGTCTTGTGCATCTTGTGGTTGTATCTCACTCGCACTATCTTGTGCATTTCAAATCACTCGCGCTGTTTAGCGTATCGTGTTGTTTAGTGCACTTCAAATCATCGCACTGTTTTGTGCAGTTTACATTCGCGCTATTTTGCGCATCGCACTGTTTTGTGCAGTTTACATTCGCGCTATTTTGCGCATCGCATTATCTTGTGCATTGCATCATTCGCACTATTTCGCGCACCTCAATCGCACTGTTTTGTGTAGTTTATCATTCGCGCTATTTTGCACACCTTAATCGCACTGTTTTGTGCAGTTTATCATTCGCGCTATTTTGCGCACCTCAATCGCACTGTCTTGTGCATTTCAAATCACTCGCGCTGTTTAGCGTATCGCACTGTCTTGTGCATTTCAAATCACTTGCGCTGTTTAGCGTATCGTACTGTTTTGTGCATTTCAAATCACTCGCGCTGTTTAGCGTATCGCACTATTTTGTGCATTTCAAATCAATCGCGCTGTTTAGCGTATCGCACTACCCTGTGCATTTCACCTCTATCGCACTATTTTGTGCAGTTATCATCGCGCTATTTTGCGCACCTCAATCGCACTGTTTTGTGCAGTTTATCATTCGCGCAATTTTGCGCACCTCCATCGCACTGTCTTGTGCATCGCATTCATCGCGCTATTTTGCGCACCCCGATCGCACTATTTTGTGCACATTACTTGAATTGTGCATGCATTTCTTCGAGCTATTTTGCGCACCACAATCGCACTGTTTTGTGCAGTTTATCATTCGCGCTATTCTGCGCACCTCCATCGCACTGTCTTGTGCATCGCATTCATCGCGCTATTTTACGCACCCCGATCGCATTGTCCTGTGCTTTGCATATCACATCGCACTATCTTGTGCATTTCAAATCAATCGCGTTGTTTAGCGCATCGCACTATTTTGTGCATTATATCATTTGCGCTATCTTGCGCGTCCCACCTGTACTTGTTAGTGCCTTACATTTCACTCGCGCTATTTTGCGCATCACACTATTTTGTGCACCTTACTTGCATTGTGCATGCATTGCATCGCGCTATCTTGCGCACCTCACCTGCACTTGTTAGTGCATTGCATCGCGCTATCTTGCGCACCTTATCTGTATCGCACTATTTTGTGCATTCACCTCTAGCTCGCACTGTCTTGTGCACTCTCTGGTCCTAGAAGTCCTTAAATCCTTTGGTCTAAGGAGACCTTAAATCTTGCATCATCATTCGCGCTGTTTTGCGCATCGTACTTGCATTTTACTTGCATTTCATCGCACTGTCTTGTGCACTCTCTGGTCTGGGAGACCTTAAATCCTCTGGTCTGGAAGACCTTAAATCCTGTATCTTCATTCGCACTGTCTTGTGCACTCTCCGGTCTAGGAGACCTTAAATCCTCTAAAGGTGCAATTCCTTTGGTGTTTATCGTGCCCGAACGACTTCCAGCGGTCTGGTATAGCCACTTGCTTGTGTTAGTAGTGAGTTCCTAGGAGACCAATTGAGACGGTAGAAACTAGAGTTCGAATGGCTCATGCCTAGAACGCAAAGGTTCGGGATTTCCGAGACTAAAGTCTGGTTTAAATACCCAGGGGTATATCCTCGGCTTGAAATCTGTATGGCAGCCCCATAGATTGAGATAGCATCTGTATGCGCCTCAATTTTGGATACTGATCCAACCTAGTCTGTCACCCTGTTGGAGAATAGGGAAAGCTGCGACCACAGTCAGGGAGAAAAGTATTACCTATGGTTCAATTAAAATGCAGAAGCAGGAGATCCCCAACAGCCTAAGGTGAGTCATCACCAATCACCCCTGTAAGGTACCTCCCTTTTCCTAGCTATCACATTGCATTTTAGTCATTACAGTGCATTGCATAAATCCTCAATTTTCAAACCGGCTTCGCGTAGCGTATAAGTCCAATCTTCAAACCGGCTTCGCGTAGCGTATAAGTCCAATCTTCAAACCGGCTTCGCTTAGCGTATAAGTCCAATCTTCAAACCGGCTTCGCTTAGCGTATAAGTCCAATTTTCAAACCGGCTTCGCGTAGCGTGTAAGTCCAATTATCAAAATCTTTCTGCATATCATTTTGCATCCTGCCCCTGAACTACGCTGGTTTGATTCCTTGCAAAGGGATACGTAGGCAGCCTGCGGGCACAACCATTTATTTATCTATATTTTGTTTGCTTGTCCAAGTCTTCGGCCTTGTCAAAAATGGGTCGTCTCTGGGCTTTGACATTCACTCCCGTCACTTCTTGACTTTCGAGTTCTGTCAAAGAGGGGCAACTGTAGACACCCCATTTTTGACCATCCATAAGACCTGGACGCGACTGATGGTTTACATGGTGGAGAAAGGTGTGCAGGGTAAAGTTTCAATTTCTTTGGCAAAGAGAGAGAGAGTCAAATCTCAACTTCATACCCCTGTTCTAGACCAAAATGATCTTGATCAAAAGATTTTAGACTTAAAACCCTCTCTTTCAAAACATTTTGAAAATAAAGTTTTTACGATGTTCCGAGGCTCGTATTTTGTCAAATGTTGCGCTTTTCGGTAAACTGAGCAAGGACAAAGTGGAAATGAATGAAAGAGAGATGAAATCTTTGAAAAATCTTTCAAAACACCTTACTTAGGGGTTTGGAGTTGAAGAAAAGAGGAGAAGAGGAAAGAAATCCGGTTGGGGGTAAAACGGGCATGAACCGTTAAGAGAGGGTCGAGCAGCCCTTGCCGAATCGGGCCTACTCATTTGGGTATTTGGAATCAAGCTATCAGGCCACCACTGTTGGAAAGAATACTTCCTTGGCTTCATTTTTCACTCAAGAATCTCCTAAAGACGAGTCCGGATGGGGGAGATATGATTGATTGAAGTTGGGCATCATCCCGGTTCGGCCGAAACTGAGTAGTCTTCACCAAAACAAGCATAACGTTTTTCACAGATTGAATTTTAGTTCAAGGTTTGCGCCATTGGAAAGCTAACTTCCGGGGCTTCAATTTGAACACAAGAATGACCTGAAAAGGGGTCCACATAAAGGAGTTATGTCCATTTGAAGTTGGACCTTTAGAGCAGATTTTTTGCCACCACCACCATTGATGAATGGTCGGTCGGCGAGGTCGGTCGGCGAGGTCGGTCAGCATGGTCGGTGAACAGTGGTCGGTCGGCGAGGTCGGTCGGCATGGTCGGTCGGCGAGGTCGGTCGGCATGGTCGGTTGGTGAGGTTGGTCGGCCATGGTCGATGAACAGTGGTCGGTCGGCGAGGTCGGTCGGCATGGTAGGTCGGCGAGGTCGGTCGGCCATGGTCGGTGAACAGTGGTCAGTCGGCGAGGTCGGTCGGCATGGTCGGTCGGCGAGGTTGGTCGGCATGGTCGGTGAACAGTGGTCGGTCGGCGAGGTCGGTCGGCATGGTCGGTCGGCGAGGTCGGTCGGCCATGGTCGATGAACAGTGGTCGGTCGGCGAGGTCGGTCGGCCATGGTCGATGAACAGTGGTCGGTCGGCGAGGTCGGTCGGCATGGTCGGTCGGCGAGGTCGGTCGGCCATGGTCGGTGAATAGTAGTCGGTCGGCGAGGTTGGTCGGCATGGTCGGTGAACAGTAGTCGGTCGGCCTTTTTTTTTTTTTTTTTTTTTGGGGCCGAACCCTTGATTTTAGCTTCTTAAGGAAGCTTGAACCTTTTGCTCTAGCTTCTCCAAGAAGCTTGAACCATGTGTTATAGCTTCTTGAAGAAGCTTGACCCTTTTGCTCTAGCTTCTCCAAGAAGCTTGACCCTTTTGGTTTAGCTTCTCTTAGAAGCTTGCACCCTTTGCTTGAGGCTTCTCCAAGAAGCCTTGGCCCTTTGTCTTCTATAAAACAAACCCTCCTCTTCATTTGCAAGGGTTAGAAATTTTTTGTGTGGAGCTCCTACGTTATATCTCTCTCTCTCTATATTCCAACCATCAAAACTCCAAGTTCCCTACACCATTTCTACACCATTTCTTTACCATTTCTTCACCACCACCTAGCACCACCACCACCACTCCATACTAGCAGTTTGGAAACCATTTCCAGAGGCAAGGAGCATCTTTTCTTAAGCCAAGAGGTTGCTAAAGACTAGTCTTCAAGGGTGAGTCTCGTTTTTCCTCTTTTTGCTCATTTCTTAGTCTATATTTTAGCTCCTTATGCTTGCACATTTGAGCTCCGACCAAAACTGAAAGTAGTGTCTTTTTGAGCTCTTCTTCATCTTCCATTAAGGGTCCTTCACTGTTTGGGACCCCCTTGTTGTACTTGTTTCAATACCCTCTTAAATACCATAATCTTGCATGATTTTTCTAGCCTATGTGTGATCTGTTTTTGAGCATGTAATAAACTGTAAGTTGGCTTATTTTGAGCCCCTCTACAACATTGTAGAAGGGCTCAACACTGTTGGGGGTCTCCATGTAGTACTTATCTTTATACCCCTCTTTGGCCCCATTTTTGCATGCTTTTTTAGGCCTATTTTGCTTCAGTTTTCGGCCATGATCAGTACTGAAAATATCCATATTTTGGCCTTCTTATCATGTTTTGTTAAGGGTCCAAGGCTGTTTGATGAATGTATGGCATACCTCATGTTCTAGCCTTTGTTTGCTTCATTCTTGCATGACATTTTTAGCAAGTTTTCATACTGATTTGAGGGTTGTTATAAACTGTAAATGTGCATATTTTTGGTCCCTCATCAGTGTTATAGAAGGAAATTTTTCAGTTTGAGCATCGCATACATCACTTGTTTCAATACCCCTCCCTTGGCCCCCATTTTTGTATGCCATTGTTGTCCTATCTATGCTTACTATTTGGCCATGTTTTAGACTGAAAAATGCTTTTCTTGGGGCTACCTTGCTACTATATTTTCATTCCATGTCCATATTGTGCATGCATTGCATAGCTATAGGCCATTTCGGGTGCCTAAATTTGAATTTCGGGACCATTCCTTGCATTTGGTGTCATTTCGCCATCTTTCGGGACTGTTTTCCCCCATATTTCAGTGCTGAAATTCCATTAGCATGTTTGCATATCATTTTTTATGCCATTTCATGCCTTAGGGCCATTGCCTCGGTTTGCGTGCCCGTGTGCACGCATTTCGAGGCATCTCATTTTCATCTCACGGCTTCTTATGTGAGTGTGGCTGAGGTCCATTCATGTTAGTGTAAGTCCATATTGCATTTAGAATGCCATTTCATCGTGTATGCCATTGCCTCGGTTTGCGTGCCCGTGGGCACGCATTTCGATGCATCTCATTTTCATCCATCGGCCTCTTATGTGAGTGTAGCTGAGGCTCTCTCATGTTAGTGTAAGCCCAATTTGCATTGCGTGTCATTTCATGTCTTTATGTCATTGCCTCGGTTTGCGTGCCAGTGGGCACGCATTTCGAGGCACTTCATTTTCATAGCATAGTGCATGCTAGGTTGTATCTCAGGTTGCATTCACGCATTTCGAGGCACTTCATTTTCATAGCATAGTGCATGCTAGGTTGTATCTCAGGTTACATTCACGCATTTCGAGGCATCCCATTCCATGGCATTGTGTATGTTAGGATTGTATATTAGTTGCATTTCATGCATATCATGCATATTGCACCATGTTCGGGATAAGAGTTACCTCGGGCACGGGAAACGAGGTACGTTCCGTACTCCGAGTGACGGAGCGTGTCTCAATTCCCCAGTCACCGACACTCCGGATCATCCATGATGGAGTTAGGTTTTGTTGTGTTTTCATGTGCATTCATTCTATATTGAGTTGTGCAATTCGGCTCCTCGGCCATCATGCATCGAGATGCGTGATTGGTGGCACGAGGATCGAGGCATATATACATTTGTGAAAATACATTGCTATGCCCCTTTCCTGCTCTCTGTTGCAGCAAGATCAAGAATCAGCAGTCTTCCGAGGCTTGGCACGCGTTTCAAGAACAGGTGCATACAGAGGCTAATTGGGGCATCCCAGTGGATTTTCATGCAAGGCAGCCCAAACATGCATCATTCATCATCCGAAGCGGAGTCAAGGCAGTCCCTGGCTTGCATGCCAGTTTTACAGCTTTCTTAGTTAATTTGTTAATTAATTAGAAATTTGTATATTATTCGGACTGTATTATTTGGACTGTATTATTCTTTCATTTGGGACTGTATATTTATTCGGACCCTCTGCGCGAGGGCAAAATTGTAATAAGTGTGCGTGTGTGTGATGTATGTCTTCCAACCCCCACTTCTTTCTTCCCTTTTATTTACCTGCTTATGATGGTTAGATATAGGGCATATTTCAATTAGCATACAGTACGATAGCATGTTTGCATCATCCATCTGTTTTGCACGCACCGGGCTCGGCGCATCATACTAACTACATTTGTATTTCAATTCCAAGTTGAATACATGTTAGTTGTAGCATTTCATATGCCATGTTTAGAATAGCCGAGCCTGCTATAGTTGCATTTTTGCATGTGTTGCATTAGGCAATTCTGTGCCTCTAGGATCATGCATGGATTTCTAACAAGCTTCTGTTTTGGCTTGGAGTACTCGGTGAGTTTTATGCTTTAGCATCCTTGCATGCGTATGAGTGACTGCCATGAATAGCATGCTTACCATGAGGCTATGTGCTTATGTGATATAACTGCCTTGAATGCCTGTGGGTGGAGGTTGAGTTATTTGGATTGGGACAAGTCAATGACTGTTTGTTTTAAGCCCACTAGATAGTGGCAAAATTATGTTTTCTAAGCCCACCTGAGGGTGGCAAATCCGCGACTTAGCCTACCTGCGGGTAGCACCATCAAACCATTTTCAAACAAACAAGCATGAAATGTTTTGTTCCAATTCAGGCGATCCAGTCTATACTTGTATGCTGTGCGCATCACATAGTAACCTAGGCTAATAATCAGAATAAGAACATACAAAGTTTTCAAAAACAAATATCATGGTTAGTAGAGGCCGGTCTTTGACTGGGCGAGCGGGGGTGCTCACGAAGTGACCTTCCTCAATCGTACCTAAGTTCCCGAGCCGAGGCAACTTTGGTGATGACGGACACGTGGCCTTTGGCACCGAGTCAGGGTTTCCTAAATTTCCCCATTAAAAAATATTTAGGTGGCGACTCTGTATCTGGCAAAGCAGTCCATGTTTGGCACTTCTTTCAAAAATCTATTTTCAAAAACGATTTGCCGGATTTGGACTCTTTGGTTCAAGATTAAGAACCGTGACATTTGAGTCCTTCGAACTGTAGTGACCCAATATCGAACCAGAACGGGGGGGATTCGCACTCCCTTTCCCCCGGGATGCGTTCGGGGACGTCTACACTATGCTCATATCCGTTCTGGTGAAATCAGGCTGAGATGCTGTCTGTTTTCTCTTTTGCAAGGTAGTCCTGGAACCATAGCTTCAGAAGGCTCTCATATCCCCTGGGTGTATTGGACTTGTGTGGATAGACTTTGTCAGGTCAGGGGATTTCGATCAAGGGCAACCAGTGTTTCCTTCGCCAGTGGTAAGGCAAAGAAAAGCCAGTTAGGGCTCACCAATTCCACTGTTCCTACAGTCACCAACTAGATCACCTTTGTTCAGAGCACGAGCATCTACCTCTATCATGGCATAGCCTCCGACAAATCTAGAGGATTTGCTGATCCGTTTTCAACAATTAGTAGATTTTCTGCAGCAAGGTATGGCTAGGCAAGCTGAGATATTATAGAAACTGATCTTCAACTTTACGGACCTCCATGAAATTAGGGTTCAAATCAAGGATGCCATCCGACAAGGGCACATTGTGAGAGGTCATCGTCGCACCAGATCTTGCAAAGTCTATCGGTACTGGATCGATCAACTTAGGGGATAATGTGATTATGTGATCGGGGCATGAACCGCTTGCTGATGGCACTCAGTTTACTCCAGATGTGGTAGATGGCACGCACTGTTTTGAGCAATTTGCGAATGCTGTTTACTTTACTTTCTGACTTGGGTGTTGGGTCAGTCTTGTTGTGTTGTATTGAGTCAGGCTTTTTGTATTGAGTTGGTTGAGTCTATCTTGTTTTATCGAGTCAGTCCTGTTGTGTTAGAGTCGGGTGATTTCGGGGGTGTTACCTCGGACATCACTATCTTGTTTTGTGTTTCTCTTTTACACTCTTTCTTTTGAGTCTGTTTCTGCCTTTGAGCCACTTATGCCAGAAGATCTGAATGAAACGACAGAGATTTTCACCTACCTTTTCTATGCCTTGAAATCATTGCATTGACCTAAGTTTTTCAAAACTTTTCGAACACAGTGATGAAAACAAAGAGGGAGGAATTCCTCGGGATTGGCAAAATTTGATCAATTAAGAGAAAGAGAGGCATGCTAAGCCCTTAATGAATGAGATCATGTTTGTTAATGTGAGTACTGGGAAGGATCCTAGCTTGATCCAGATTGGTTCTACAATGTCTTCACGAGCGACTAGTCGCTTTCTTAAAAGATTTCAAAAATGTTTTGTGTGGTTCTGCGAAGACATGCATGTAGAATTGATTTTGAGATTTTGCAGCATAGGATCGCTCTTAACCTCAAGACTTAACCCCTTTTGCTTTCAAACCTTGGAGTTGGATTCAAAATGTTCAACGGTCAACCACAATGTGAGGCTTACGTGGCCAAATTTGAAGCAGCCCTTCAACTAGGGGCAAGAAGGTCAGCTATTATCAAAGGAAGCTTGCAAAGCTAGATCAGAAGTAGCCCTTGAACTAGGGGCAACAAAATGTTAGATGTGCTCGAAGAGTCAAAGATGAGTCTTTTCCGCAAACCAATGAAGACTGGCAAGAAAGCCAAATTCCGGCAGCTGGAAGAAGAAAATTTATTGTTAAAGAACAATCAAGCTCCTATCCGCAACACTAGGGCCAACTTCAGCCCCCATTGGATGGACTCTTACATCATCAGCGAACAACAACCATTCTACTGGATTCAGATGGCTTCGAGATCTCAAACTGATCAACATGGACAAGTTAAACTTTTACCCTTGAGAGGCTCGCTGGGCCAAAAACCCGGAAGGGCGACCCGGGCAAAAGTTAGAGCAGAGAAAAAGAAGAAAGAACAAAAATGAAAAAGAAAAAAGAAGAAAAAGAAAAGAAATGAAAGAAATGAAAAGAAGAAAAGATATGAAAAGAACAAAGAAAAATAGCTCGCAAGGTTGAAAATCCGAAAGGGCGGCTTTGGCAAAAGTTAGAGCACAAAAGGAGAGTGTCAATACCTGAGTGAACCTCAACTGAACTATGTAAGGCTTGATTCCCATCTTTAGGATACGTAGGCAACTTCATTCTGAAGTCCAGCCGTAAACACTTCAAATTCAACTGTCTTGTCCATGAGATTGAATGGTCATCTTTGTCTTCGCTATATCTGAGTGTTCGGTGGTGATTGTCACTATGAGGACTAGTTACAGTATGCTGCAGCACTATTCAGACAAGGAGAAACTTTCCATTGCCGTGAGTTGCCATTCAAACAAGGGACAACTTTTCATTGCTAGATTTGGTGTCGTGCAGTGCCATTCAGACAAGGGGCAATTTTTCATTGTTTTGGATCTGAGGTTGTGCATCTCAAGAGTAGATTCTGTGTTGATCGAGCAGTGGCCATTTGTAAAAACAGTTTTGAGAATTTTTAATGAGGTTGACTAATTTTCTCGAAAATTGCTCCATTTTTCCAAAATTGGACCATTTATTGGACCCGAAAAAGGAAAATTTTCAGTGCTCATAGCCTGACTTGCATGATTTCAAATCAGAAAATCGAACAAGCATGCTAATCTAACTCTCATATTGGTCAAGATTATTTTAGTAGAAAACTAAAACAAAAAATGGTCAAAATGATGAACTAGGGGCACAGTTGAGTCAGGCTTGCCAGAAAGGGCACCATATTCCCCAGAAAGGGCACAACTGAGGCTAACAACAGAGGGCTGAAAGCTCTCTCATCCTCCGAGCAGCGAGGTATCAAACCAACTGCGAAGCACGAACTGGAACTGGAGTGGGATATTCGGTTCCCTTATCTGGATGATCAAATCAAAAATTGGCGTCTGACCCGGAATGGGGACGTAGAGAATGCAATGTGTGTGAGACCAATCAATTGTATACCTGGCCAATGAGACGTGCTGTAACTGATCTCGGTTAAGTTAAGTCAAGCGCATCGTCAACCGATGTCAATTACGGATCTGCTACACATCCAGCAGCATCACAACCCCTCTGTGGGAAAGCTCACTGTTGTGAGCGGAAGAAAGAGAATCTAGCAGAATGCTAGGGGCAAGAGCCCACAACTTCTTGTTTATTCATCAACCACCCAGGGGAGGGATAGAAAAATGAGAGATTGAAGAATAGAGAGATGTGTGCTAAGAGAAAAAGTGAGGAAAGGGTTTTTCAGAAAAATAGAGATTGAGTGCCAGAGTGATGTGAGAATCACAAATGAGAAAGGGTGGGAAACAATATCCGAAGAAACAGGTTTCTCGTGAATTGAGAGGTCTCCCATCGAAGGATAGCAGAGTGTTCGTTTGTTGTGTTTGTTGTTTTTGTTTGTCTCGATTCTTGTTTTGAGTCATTTCGAGTGTCAATAGATATGTTTAGGTTGTTTTACCTTTGTTTTTCCTTTGTTGAGTTGTTAGGGTTGTTTTACCTCCGTTTCATCTTTGTTGAGTCATTTTGGCTGTGGTTAGTCGTAGGCTCAATACCCGGTCGAGAACTCATTTCTCAATTTCAAAATAAATCATTTTATGCTCAGAGTGCTGTGCCATTCTCCACATATGTGCAAAACAAGATTTGTTCTTTTATAAAACTGCAGGGTTTAACCCAGGTCATGTGAGAACAGTAGAACAAAGACCTAACTGAAGCTATATAGGTTCCGGACTGCAAAGCAAAAGAAAAGAGGGAAAAATTGGAGCATCTGAGTTTGTTTCATCTTTAGTAAATTCTGAGATTGCAGTTTGGATGTACTTCCTCTAGCCTTGTCAATGCTCCGAAGTATGAGTGTGCCTCTACCTCAAGCTTAAGCCTACTTCAAGCCAGAATGGCGATCAGAAGTGCTATCCCCGAATACCATTTCCCTGCCAGAGGCATCTTGGCTGTGTTTGCAATGAGTTCCTAGGAGACCAACTGCGACGGTGGAAACTAGAGTTCCAATGGCGATGCCTAGAACACAAAGGTTTAGAATTTTCGAGACTAAAATCTGGTTTGAATACCCAATGGCAGCCCCATAGATTGTGATAGCATGTGTGCGCCTCAATTCTGGATACTGAACCAACTTAGTCTGTCACCCCGTTGGAGAATAGGGAAAGTTGTGAATATGATCAGGAAAACAAGCAGCTCCCGTGGATTCTACATGAAGAGGTTACTCCTTGTCAGTATTTCAGAACCTTTGAACTGTGAGTTGAAGGTAAGAGTTCGAAGAACACAAGGGGAGATCCCTATCAGAGTAGAGCGGTCCATCGCCACTCACCCCATGAGGTGCTTTCTAAAGCGTCGCTTTGTTTGTTTATTACATTTCTCTAAACATCATGCACTGCATTGCTTGCAACATGTATCATATCATCGCACTTATTGCATTTATTTGCATCTTGTGCTATCTTGTATCAATTATCCTTTTACGTTGAGCAGCACTTAGGATCGTTGTCCCCCAGGACTTATCTCAAGTTGCGTCGAGCGCGCTCCTGAGCAGTTGTTGTTTTCAAACCTCTTATCACGATTTCAGCGTGGTTGGAGTGTTCTTTTCCTCACACGATTTCAACATGTTTGGAAGTTTTCTTAGGTTGCGCATGAGTGCACTCCTGATTGCTTTTCTTCAGACCTCTTCTTACGATTTCAGCGTGGTTAGAGTGTTTTTTTCTCACACGATTTCAGCGTGGTTAGAGTGTTCTTTTCCTCACATGATTTCAGCGTGTTTGGAAGTTTTCTCAGGTTGTGTCGAGTGCGCCCCTGATTGTTGTTTTCGGACCTTTTCTCATGATTTTAGCGTGGTTAGAGTGTTCCTTTCCTCACATGATTTCAGCGTGTTTGGAATTTATCTCAGGTTGCGTCGAGCGCGCCCCTGAGTGGTTGTTTTCAAACCTTTTCTCACGGTTTCAGCGTGGTTAGAGTGTTCCTTTCCTCACACAATTTCAACGTATTTGGAATTTATCTCAGGATGCGTTGAGCGCGCTCCTGATTGGTTGTCTTTTGACCTCTTCCACGATTTCAGCGTGGTTAGAGTGTTTTTTTCCTCACACGATTTCAGCGTGTTTGGAAGTTTTCTCAGGTTGCGCATGAGTGCACTTCCTGATTGCTTTTCTTCAGACCTCTTCTCACGATTTCAGCGTGGTTAGAGTGTTTTTTTCCCACACGATTTCAGCATGTTTGGAAGTTTTCTCAGGTTGTGCGCCCCTCAGTAGTTGTTTTTGGATCTTTTCTCACGATTTCAGTGTGGTTAGAGTGTTCTTTTCCTCACATGATTTCAGCGTGTTTGGAAGTTTTCTCAAGTTATGTCGAGTGCGCCCCTGATTGTTGTTTTTAGACCTCTTCTCACGATTTCAGCGTAGTTAGAGTGTTCCTTTCCTCACACGATTTCAGCGTGTTTGGAATTTATCTCAGGTTGCGTCGAGCGCGCCCCTGAGTGGTTGTTTTCAGACCTCTTCTCACGATTTCAGCGTGGTTAGAGTGTTCCTTTCCTCACATGATTTCAGCGTGTTTGGAATTTATCTTAGGATGCGTTGAGCGCGCTCCTGATTGGTTGTCTTTGGACCTCTTCCCACGATTTCAGCGTGGTTAGAGTGTCCTTTTCCTCTCACAATTTCAGCGTGTTTGGGATTTGTTCTTCCTCCTTTCACGATTTCAATGTGGTTGGAGTATGCACTATAAGAAAAGTGGGCTTAAAAGACGGAACTTTTTGCGACGGAACTTTTTGCGACAGCATATTTGCGACGGAACTTTTTGCGACGACACAACATGCCATCGCAAAAAATGTGACTTTTTGAGACGACACAGCTTGCCGTCGCAAAAAGTGACCTTTTGAGACGGCACAACTTGCCGTCGCCAAAAAATGTGACTTTTTGAGACGGCACAGCTTGCTGTCGCAAAAAATGTGACCTTTTGAGACGGCACAACTTGTCGTCGCAAAAAAAAAAAGTGACTTTTTGGGACGGCACAACTTGCCGTCGCAAAAAAGGTAACCTTTTAAGACGGCACAACTTGTCGTCACAAAAAAAAATATAACTTTTTGAGACGGCACAACTTGTCGTCGCAAAAAATAGAGTTTTTGCAACGGTACCAGCTGCAGTCGCAAAAAAAAAAAAAAAAGAAGAGTTTTTTGCGACCGTAATAGGTACTGTTGCACACAAAAAAAAATTAAAAAATATATATATATATTGTGGCTTTGAGATGACTTCATATGTATATAGTCACAAAATGGTTTAAATAAATGCAACGGCATTTTTCCGTCACAAAAAAAAAAAAAAAAAAAAAAACGCCGTCGTCTTACTCTTTTGAACATTTCTCTTTTCACCCATTTTTTCATCTTCCTATCTCTCTGTCTTTGTCTCTCTTCTCTCTCTCTCTCTCACTCATCACTCTTCTTTGTCTGTCTGTCTCTCTCTTTCTCTCTGTGTCTCTGTCTCTCTTCTTTTTTTCTCTCTCTCTCACTCATCACTCTTCTCTGTCTGTCTGTCTATCTATCTGTCTCTCTCTTTTTCTCTCTGTGTCTCTCGTCCATCTCTCTTCTGTCTATCTCTCTCATCTCTCATCTCTCATCTCTCTCTGTCTCTCTTCTCTTTATCTCTCTCGCTCATCTCTCCATGTCTCTCTCTCGTTTATCTCTTTTCACTCTTTTTGTTCTCTCTCTCTCTCTTTCTCTCTCTCTCTTTGTCTATATCTTTTCACTTATTTTTTCGTCTTCCTCTCTCTCTTCTCTTTCTATTTCTTACTCATCACTCTTCTCTCTCTGTCTATCTGTTTTATATGTCTCTCTTTCTCTCTCTCTCTCTCACTCATCTATCTCTTCTCTCATCTCTTTTCTCTATCTCTTTCGCTCATCTCTCTTCTCTCTATCTCTCTCTATCTCTCTCGCTCATCTCTCTTCTCTCTATCTCTCTATGTCTCTCTCGCTCATTCTCTCTTCTCTCTATGTCTCTCTCTGTCTCTCTCGTCATCTCTCTTCTCTCTATCTCTCTCTTTGTCTCTCTCGTTCATCTCTCTTCTCTCTCTGTCTCTTTTCTGTCTCTCACTCTCTATCTCTTTATCTTTTTGTCTCTCTCTCTCTTCTCTTTCTCTCTCTCTCTCTCTCACCCACTGTGTTCACGTTGCTCACTCTCTCCCTTCCGTCTTCTCTATTTACTGAGCTCCCTCTCGATTTATCTATCCACTACAAGAAAATGCACTTTTAGCGACCACTTGGTCTCTCTTTCGCTCATTTCTCTCTCTCTCTCTCTCTCTCTCTCTCTCTCTCTCTCTCTCTCTTCTCTATCTGTCTCTCACTCATCTCTCTCTTACCACCCATCTCTTTTACCACCTTCACCACTACTGCAAACGCCATTCTACTACCACCATTACTACACTGTCGCCACTTCACCTCTACGACTACCATTACTACTACCATTGCCACCACTACCACTACTGCCACTACTACTACCATTACCTCTCATTCACCCTGCCACTCCATCTACTCTACCACTACCACAACTTCACCACTAATCTCCTTCGCCATCACCATCACCACCACCATCATCTCTTATCCACCACCTTCACCACTACTGCTGCTCCCTCTCCTCTTCCACAAAAAATTAGTTCATGATTTTTAATAACCAAAAAAAATGGGGCCGCAGAAAAATATTTTTCATTGACCATAGAAAATTAACTTTTATTTTAGTGGAAATATTTTTCATTAAAATATTACCCTTACTTCTACCAAATAAAAAATAATAATCTTTTTTTTCATTAAAATAAAAAAGAAACAAATAAATTTTCAATCGTAGTAACTAAAAAAAAAAAGAAATCTTTTTAAAAAAGTTCATTAACTACAAAAAAAATATATATTTTAACAAAAATAAATTTTTTTGACGACGGCAACCCTCGTTGCAAAAAAAAAAGAAAAAGAGTTAAGCGGTGTTATTTTGTTATTTAAATTTCATTTCTGACCCAAAAAAAAATTTATTTTTTATTTTTTATTCCCACCCCTTTTTTTTTTCCATTCCCGCTCCCCCCCCAAAACGAAAAATCCCCAATCTCAAACCAAAAGACGGCGAGCGGCAGAGGAGCAGCGTCGTCGTCGTCGGAGCAACGTTGGAGCAGCAGCAGATCTTCCGATGTTGCCTAGCCTCACCAAGTCCTACCTTGTCACTCCTTCTCATCTCCGCCTCACCTACGAAGATGTATGGCTCAGCTTTTCCGATGGAGTTCGCCTTCACGCCTGGTTGAATCCTTCAAAGTAGCGTGTTCTCGGTTTCAAATTTTCTTTGACTTGCAGCTACAATAACGGTGATGCTGAGGAAAAGGCTGAACCAAGTGCTGAAGTTTGAACAAAGCGTGGGAAACTGACTTGGACAACAGTGAGCTTGGAGTAGGGACAAGCACTGGCATGTCTCCTTACAGATCCTCTGGCTGACTTAGAGAGCTTGGGGGATAACCTTACCATCTTCATGATCGAGGACCAACCGGTGTCAACCTATCCAGCAGCATTTTGGATGCATCTGAGGCACCATCTCTTATCTGGCAGCTAGAGGAGGGTTACTTGTCTAGTTTTGAGTCGGGTAGTAAGCCAGAATTTGATTCCACAGAGTCTGTGGAATCGGAATCAGATTCTGGTGCTTCTGAGTCTGAGTCCAGTATTCCTAGGGGTGATAACCAAATACTAAGGTCTTGTCCAGGTCCTCTTTTTCTTTTGTTTTTGAGTCGGTTGTAACCAACGAGTTGGACGAGCTAGACTTTATGAATGGAGAACACTGCTGATTCTGAGTATTTCTCTGTGCCTCTTGTTTATTGCATTGACCAAAATTTACCGAATTTTAATGAAAACGATGAGAAAGGAATTCCTCTGGTTTTGAAAAACTTGATTAATCATGAGGAGGAGAGGTTTGCAAAACCCCCTTGCTGATGAAATCATTGCTTTTAATGTGGGTACTGAGAAGGGATCCGTGTCTGGTCCAGATAGGGTCCACGTTGTCTTCGGAGGAGCACAAGCACTTAGGCGCTTTATTAAAAGATTTCAAAGATTTTTTCACGTGGTCCTACGAAGACATACCTGGAATCAATCTTGAGATTGTACAGCATCGAATCCCTTTTGACCTTGAGGCCCGACCTGTCAAGCAGAAATTGTGAAGAATCCGTCTAGATTGGGCATTGAAAATCAATGAGGAGGTCACCAAGCAAAATTGAGGCATGTTTCTTGTTAGTATCTGAATATCTGACTTGGTTGGCCAACATTGTCCTAGTGCCGAAAAAGGATGGCAGAATCTGGGTGTGTGTGGACTTTAGAGATTTGAATAGAGCCAGTTCGAAGGACGACTTTCCTTTACCGCATATTGATGAGTTAGTAAACTTCACTGCGGGCCATGCGTTGCTCTCTTTCATGGATGGGTTTTCCAGGTATAACCAGATTTTGATGGCACTTGGGGAAAGAGAGAAAGCTGCATTTACTACGCCATGGTGTACAAACTACTATCGAGTTATGCCGTTTAGGCTAAAGAATGCCCAGGGCTACCTACCAACTGGCTGCAACCACTATTCTGCATGATATGATCCACAAAGAGGTCGAGGTGTACGTGGACGACATGATTGTCAAGTCCAAAGAAAGAGAGGGCCACTTGTAGACCGCCCGAACTTCCTCCGCGCGCCCCCCCCTTTGGAGAGGGTGCAAATTATGTCCCGGCTACTACCGTTCGGACTCCTGCCACGGTTCTGAATCTAATCTCACAAAGTGCAATGTCAGACTAATAAACGCCAAAGAGTCCAATCCGGCAAATCATTTGGAAAATTAGATTTTGAATGAAAAAGCACCAAACATGGACTGCTTTGCCAGATTACAGAGTCGCCACCTAAATATTTTATTTTGGAAAATTTAGGAAACCCTGACTCGTGCCAAAGGCCACGTGTCCGTCATCACCAAAGTTGCCACGGCTCGGGAACTTGGTACGAGAGGGGAAGGTCCTGAAATGAGCACCCATGCTCGCCCCAATCAAAGGATCGGCCTCTACTAAGCCTGATATGTTGTTTTATAAACCTCATGTGTTCTTATTCCGATTATTAATCTAACTTACTATGTGATGGGCACAGCAGACAAGTATAGACTCGATCACGAGAATTGGAACAAAACAACTCATGTTTGTTTTCGAAATGGTTTGAAAGTGCTACTCGCAAGTAGGCTAAAGCGCGGATTTGCCACCCTCAAGTGGGCTTTAAAACATGATTTTGTCACTTCGAGTGGGATTAAAACTCATAATCATCGAGTTGTTCGAATACAGGCAATCAAGCCTCCACCCACAGGCATTCAAGCAGTTAAGCACTTAAGCATATAGTCTCATGGCAAGCATGCTATCATGGCAACACTCACACTCATGCAAGTATGCTAAAGCGTAAATACTTACAGTGTACTCCGAGCCAAAACAAAAGATAATTAGAAAACAATTCATGATCCTAACTATACAGAATGTCTAATGCAACACATGCAATAATGCAACTATATAGGCTCGGCTATCTAAGATGGCATATGAATGCAAAACTTGATAACATGCTTTGAAACACGTATTCAAGTAGGTATTGAAATACAATGCAGTTTGAATGATACGCCAAGCCTGGTGTATGCAATACAAATGAATGATGCATGCATGCAAGCATAAGGATGCTAATTAAAATATGCCTAAAACTAACCACCGAAAGTGGTTAAGTGAAAGGGAGAAAGAAGTGGGGTTGGAAGACATGCACACACACACACACACACTTATTACAACATTATGCCCTCTCATAGGAGGGTCCAAATAAATAAGCTAACTAGCTATGCTAAGCTAAGCTAATTATTACAAACCAACTAATTAACTATCCTATGCTAATTAATTACAAACCGAATCGAAACTAGCTATGCTAAGCTAATTAGAATGTTACAAAAAGAACTAAGCTAAATTAATTACAGCACATGTAATTAACTACAACTAGCTAATAAAGCGATAAAGATGGCCTCGCGGGTGAGGGAGGCATGCATGCTTTGTTGCTTCCTCCCGAAAATCCATTGCCTTGCCTCTAGATGCCTCTGTTTGCACAATTTTGAACCTCTAAAAATGGTGCCAAGCTCCAAATTGCTTCTGTTTGATCTCAAGAACACACTGAGGGCCGATCGGCCATGGTTGGTGATCATCGGCCAAAATTGATGGCCAGTTGGCATATTTGATGGCCGGTAGGCTAGGACATGTGGCCGGTCGGCCACTGCTTTCCTGCATTTCCTCCATTTGCTGTAACAGAGAGCAAACAGAGGCATGGCAATGTATTTGCAAGGAAATGTGTGTACTGCCACCCTCCTTATCATGTCTCAAGCTCAAAGGAGTGTAGCACTTGGCTCTCAAGCCACCAACCAAGCATTTTCAATGCATGGTGGCCAAAGAACCAAGCTTGTACAAGCTCAATGAATGCACACATTAGACTCGAAAGGCCTTCACCCTATCATGCACAATCAAGGGGGACGGCGACTAAGAAATGTGACACGTTTCATCACTTTGAGTATGAAAAGTCTCACATTTCTTGTGTTTAGATTAACGTCCGATCCAAACACAATGTAATGCAAACAACATGCTTATCTTTCACATGTTTTACTTGGTCCATTTCTTGTTTACTCATTTTAACTTACCAATTAGTCCATTAACCGGTTAAGTTCAATGTGTAAGTCCTCTAATGGGAAAGATGGCCTAAAGCCATAAGCACCTTAAGCATGAAAGAAGCCTCAAGCTTTTGGTTAGTAGAAATCCTCAAGGGAGGATTAAAACCATTAGGCATGCGAACCTCAATTCCATACCCAAGCCATCAAGGGGCTCAAGACCACTTTCAAAGTGAATGAAAGATTGAAACAATGGAGCGCAATGATACATATTTCACAACTGAAATAACATGCTAAGTGACTCAAAATCATGCAACCAACTCATGCACAACATGTTAAGAGCCAAAGGCATTGAAACTAGTGAAGGGCATAACACTAGGGGCATGCAATATAATGCTCAAATGGTCAAACCAGCTTTGGACAGACCTCAAACATGCCAAAACAATGGCCAATATGGGCTGAGATGATAGCATGAAAAGCAAGAAAATCATGCTCATGTATTGGCTCATAAACAAGGCATAAGGCATAACTCTCAAACATCATGAAGGAGTGATATATGTGAGTGTGTGATGGAGTAATATGCTCTGAAAACACATGCTAAATGATGCTATGGCATGCAAACAACCCAAGCAAAGCATGTTAGAAGCCTTAAATCACAAAGCTAGTAAAGGCCAACTCTACTATAGCTATATAAAGCAAGCCTCAAAAGGCCAAGACCACCCAAAATAGTCCTAAAGCATGCTAAAACAGAGCCAAAAAAACATGGTGGAGTGGAGCATACACATGCGAGATTAATAGGCTAAACCATCAAGTACACTAGGCTAGTAAACAAGATTACTCTACAAGTACAAGAAGCATGCAAGAGATGACCAAACCAGCCAAAAACAGAGTTATAACATGGCAAATCAGTGGTAAAAACATACTCAAACCAAGCTTCAAAAGGGTAGAAAAGCATGCTCACTTTGTAGGCCATCAACACATGTAAACAAAAGATGAAGAGGGGGGACCATTCCCTCCTATTTTGGACTTCAAAACCACCTTTCCACCACTAAAATTCCTTTGAGCTTCAGTGGTTAAAAGGCCAAAACAAAGTTGCTTGAAAAGCTTTAAAGGATGGCACCAAACTTAGCAAGTAAAGCTACAAATGATGGTGGACCACCCAAACTCCAAAAGGACCTCAAACAACCATTTTTAGCACTCAAAAATAGAGGCTTTTGTAGTTAACAGTCAGTGAAGAGCTTGTTGAACCAGGCGTGGGAAGTCTTCTCCCTTTCGAACAAAGTGGCCGTTCAGCATTCCCCAGATCAGCTTGTGAATAAGCTCATAGCGTTTCCCAGCTTGCTTGGCTCTAGCTCTGCCTGCCACCTCTTCTCTTTTCCTGACCCAATCTTCTTTAGTGGGTATATAGCCAAGACCAAAGACAAACGGATTATGCGGCACATCGGCCAATGATGTGACGTATTTTCGGCCACTTCTTTCAAGCCCCATTCCTGGCATATGTTATAGTTTGTTCACGAAATAGATTGATTGGGCATTGAAATACATGCCTTCATCAGCTGCTAAGATGGTTTGCACTGCTCGAGCCTCAGCCAAAGTAAACCCTGAAAAGAATACATCCTCCTCGCCATGAACAATCTCCAGTACTGGTGTAGTTACCTCTAGCGGATGATGTATAGATGAATTCCCGAACACAATCGCCACTCCTTTCCCGTGAGGGTATTTCAACATTTGGTGGAGGGTAGAAGAGACTACTTTCACAAGGTGCAGCCAGGGCCTCTTTAGCAGTAAGTTGAAAGTGGCCGACACATCCAGGACATGGAACTCGACATTCTATTGAGCTGGGCCCACCTGAACTCTAATTTGTACCGTGCCCATCACCACCCTGCTTGTGCTATCATATGTTTGAATCACTTGGGCTGTGGGCACGAAGTCTACTGGTTTAAGTCTGATGGCATAAGCTGTGCGGGAAGGACAAACGTTGATAGTTGAACCAGTGTCGACCAACACCACTGGCACCCATTTGTCTCTGCACTTAATAGATATATACAGGGGTTTGTTGTGTGCTGAGCCTTCCGGCGGTAGTTCCTTGTCAGTGAAGGTTCTGGGCTGACACCACCTGGGAAAACTAATCCCACAAGCTGTTTAGGGGTGGTGTCAATGGACAGTTTGGCTTTGTCCATCACTGATAGTACAGCCTGTCGATGCACTCGAGAAGCTATGAGTAGACCCCAAATTGAAATGTCGGCTTGGATCTTCTTTAGTTACTTCAACACTACCTCTTCCTCCAATGGCTTTTCTTTCTATTTTTTACCCTCCTTATCTTTCCCACATGCTTCAGCTTGGTCTAAATGCGGTGGCTTGAAATACCGCCCACTTTTCGTCCTGTGGTCAATCTCCTCAACATACCGAGTGCTATATGGAAGAGACTCATCACAGTTTTCATCGGTGTGGGCCAGATGTAGATCATCATCCTCCCACCACACACCTCCAGCAACTGATAAATAATTGTCCGGCTTCGTTCTGATCATTCTTACATCACAAGTATCCCCCATAGGGTGTTGGGCTATTCCAGCTTTTTGGTTGTCTTCTATCCTCTCCTGTTCAAACTACTTCAACGTAGCTTCTTGTTTTGTGTCCACGGTACTCACAGTGCCCAATTCTTGAGCTAAATTCTCGACGCCGGTGCTATCCAGCAGTTTCCTCTTTTCATTGGCTATTCCGGCCACTGCAGCAATTCTTGTTCCCTTTTCCTTCAGTTTTGTTTTAGTTCCTTCCTCCCTATCAGGTTCATAACTCAACCACCTAGAGTTGTCTGTTGACCCATTCAAATGGAACTAGTCAATCTGCACATCTCCTTGATCTTGTTCGTTATAGAACTGCAGATTGACTAAGTCCTCCTCTAGCTCTTCTAGATCATCCAAACCTTGGCTTAGGCTATCCCTTCTAACCACATTGACCTCCACTGTTGTTGGCAATACCACTTCCAGCTTGGCTTGATCAACCAGCACAATGTAGCAGCATGGGTCATACACCCCCTTTGGCAAGTCTTCAGAGCTCTCGAGCAATGGCCTGACACTTTTCTCCAAAACCAGCCTCCTTTCTTCTGCCACTGCCACCACCACAGGTTTAGGCTAAAGTGTGGATGTATCCATCATGCACAAATCTGTGCTTTTAGGAATGAACACCGTCGGTCTAGGTAGGTGGGAAGGGGTAATATATACGCTAGGGTCATAGGGGAGGGCCAGTGTATGGATTAGGTTTAGGTTGTGAAGTGGGGAACTTAATTATGGACTGGGAGAGGGTTGGTAGTTACATTTGGCTTTTGGGGTGGTGCGATCACCTTGTTGTCGATGAGGTCTTGAATCCCATGATGCAGGCTGAAGCATTGGTTAGTGTCGTAACCATGCTGCTGATGAAACATACAGTACTTGGCTGGGTTGTGTTTTGATGAAAGGTGATCAGGTAGCGGGTGAGGCTCTAATGACTTGAGGTGCCCTTTTTTTATCAACACCCTTAGGGCTTGGGATAAAGGCATGTAGAGTGGGGTGAAGGTCCTCTGGGATCGGGCTGGGTTGTTTGAAGTTTGTGGAGTTGTACTGGCAAAGGGTTGGTGGTCTTGGTTGTGATAGTGACAACACTCATGCGACGGCCGCGCAGCTGTGCTTCCACTAGTGGTTGCATTAGAACTACACGCAAAAGGCCTCTTGGCCTGCTCTTTCTCATCAGTTATCAACTCTTGTTTCATGGCATCTTCAATCTGAACACTCATCTCATAGAGCTCAGTGAATGTGAGCAAAGGTAGGACAATCATTTTCTGCAGCAACTTTCCGTGCAAATTACAGACTACCATCCTCATCTGATCTTTCTCTAAAGGTTGTGTAGTCATCATTGAAGCCTTGGCCCTCCACCTTGTCACGAATTCTGAGAAACCTTCTTTTGGTTCCTGGTGCGTTGCTTCGAGATCATGGGTTGTGACCTCGATTTGGGAGTTGTAGGAGTACTGTGCAATAAAGGCCCCAGCCATTTCCTCCCAGCTCTACTTCACAAAACCCTCCAGCTTTGTATACTAAATAGCTTCTATACAAGACATGGTCCGGCCAAAGAGTGAGAGCTTCTGTAATCTAGTAGGGCCCATCGGCCGCAGAATGTCTAAAAATAGCCAAAGATGAACCATGGGGTCTCAAGAGCCGTCAAATCGATCGATGTGCGGCATTTTGAACCAGTCTGGCAAAGTTACTGTAGAGTCAGTGTATCCATCTTTGATGTCGGGGATTGAGTTAACACACTGTGCCCGCTTGAAAAGCTTCTCCAACTTGTTGACCTTAAGTACAGTCGGGTCAACTTCAAATTCAAACGGGGCCTCAGTTTGGTACACTGGTGCCTTGGAGGCTTGTGGTAGGACGGGGTCTACCGAATTTCCCTAATTCTCTGCCTGGGCATTAGCAGTATAGAGTGTGGCTCCGGGTGATGGAATACCCATAAGAGGTGCATAAGATGCAGAAGTCACTATCGGCTGTGGTTGTTGTTGTTGTTGCAGCCTATTTATTACTTCGGCTTGATGGGCTGTGACTTCAGCCTGACGAATAGCATCTTCTTGCATGGTTTCCACTATTTGGTGGAGATGATGGATCAAGTCCTCCATACTAACTGAAGGGTACTATGCCATCAGAATTGGTGAGTGATCTCGTGCTGGCCTAGATATAGAAGACTGAGCCTGACTAGATGCAGGTGATCGTTGGACTGGTGAATTATGCCCAACTCTTCTCCGTCTAGTAACCGGTGGGAGCAAAGCAAACACAGGCTATCCTCTAACAAGATCTCCAGATCTGTAAAGCCTACTAACACGAGTTCAGAGTGCTCACGGGATATCTAAACTTTCTAAAGCTATTGTGATAAACTACCTAGCAAAAAGAAATAAAGCAAAAAAAAAAAAAAAAAAAAAAAAAACAGAAATCAAAAAAATTCACAGCACCTCAGCTCAGATGTTAACAACACATAGATGTAATCAAAGCTGTAAGACTGCTCTCAACATTGAATTCTACCCCCAAAACTGATACCCAACTTGCAACTGATACGCACGTTCCTGTACAGTTTCACTGTAAAGCACATACCAATTAAGTGAGATCCAAAACACACCTATGAGGGGGTAGAGTTACCCTGTCCTAGTTTCGTCAAGAACTAGGGTTCACTATTCAAACAATGTGGTTTCACGCAATCATGTATTCGAGTGAGCAACATGTCCTAGTTTGGAACAGTCTCTATGGCTTCCGATATGCAACTAGGCCAAATGGTCAAAAGGGTACCTCAGCAAGACTACCTAATATACCTCTTACACCTAACACCGACAAGTGAAAGGAGGATCAAACAGTACAGTGGTAGTCCAGATCCAAGGATTATGTTCCCATCGTGGCAGAGCCCAAGACCGATCAACCTTTTGGCAAGCTTTTAAGCAAGCCTCTGGCAAAACTGTCTAGGAATAGCTGATCGCAAACACAGTGATTTAAATGCACCAATATAAATGCAATGCAAAGAAACATATAAGTGTAGATAAAATTTTATATCATGAAGTTCAAGTCAAGTTCTCTAAAATCCCCAACAGAGTCAACAGAAACTGTAGCTCAACTTTTCCGCACCCCTTTTTTGGAAGCTTGGAATAAGCCCTACAGTTCATACTCCACTTGTGGTTCTGAATCTAATCTCACAAGTGCAATGTGAAATTGATAAACACCAAAGAGTCCAAATTCAGCAAAACCGTTTGGAAAATTGATTTTGAATAAAAAAAAAGGCAAAATTAGACTACTTTGCCAGATACAGAGTCGCCACCTAAATATTTTATTTTGGAGAAATTTAGAAAACTCATGACTCATGGCACAGGCCACATGTCTATTATCACCAAGATTGTCTCGACTTGGGGAACTTATGTACGGGAGGGGAAGGTCATGAATTGAGCACCCTCGCTCGCCCGATCAAAGATCGGCCTCTACTAATCATGATATGAATCTTATGTACATTATATGCTCTTGTTCCGGTTTATTTAGGCTAGCATTTACTATGTGATGCGCACACATACAAGTATAGACTAAAATTGCAAGAATCGGAACATCTCGAGTTATGTTTGTTTTGCAAAATTGTTTCGAAATATGGACCACTTGAAAAAGTGATCGCATATAAACATTGCGCAAATTATTCCAATTCAAGCAATAAGCCTTCATCCACAGGCATTCAAGCAATTTATCAATTAAGCATTTAGCCTCATTGCAAGCGTGCTAGACATGGCAACAAGCACACTCATGCAATTATGCTAAAGCTAATAAAAGCTTACCTAGCACTCCAAGCCAAAATAAACAAAAGAGTTAGAAAAATGCGTGATCCTAACTATGCAATTATGACTAATGCAACACATGCGATATGCAATTACTAGGCTCAACTAATAAGCATGGTATATGAAACAATGAAATAGCTTGCAGTCTAAGCATGTATTCAAAGAAATATTTAAACTAATAATGTAATTAGAATGATGAACTGATCCTCGGTGCATGCAATACAGATGGATGCAAACATGAAGTATGCTAATTGAAACATGATGTCCCTAAACTAACCATCTTAAGAAGTTAAATAAAAGGGAGAAAGACGTGGGGTTGGAAGACATACACATTATTACATTGCACTCTGACAAATGAGAGTCCGAATGAATAAACTAAGCTAATTAACTAACTAATTAAAGCTAGGCTAATTAAGCTAATTTTTACAAAACAAATGAAATTAGCTAAATTACTTAACTAATTATTACAACTGAATATGAATTAGCTAACTATTCTAATTAACTGACTAATTACAAAACAAAATTTGAATAGATAATTAACTAACTAATTAGTTACAGCACTTTACAAAATTAACTAGCTATAACTAATTAATTACAACAAGGTTAATTATATTCGACAAAATGCATAAGTGAAAATGGATGAAGGTTGCATGCACAGCGCATAAGAGCCACCCTGTCTGCCCAAGCCGTCTCTGTTTCACCTTCAGCCATTGCCTTTGTTTCCTACAAAACTGCACTGTTGGCCACACACTGAGGGCTGGCCATGCATCACTGATGACGGGAGGGCCTACAGATGGCCAGTCGTGCATCAATTTGGTGCAAATCTCTGTTTTTGTGTTATGAGGTGAACCAATGCAGACAGAGTGTCCTTAGGCTCTGTCTGTCCCTTTCTTCCTTCTCTATCGTGGGAAAGCCTCGAGAGAAGGTTGAAATTGATTCCAAAGCCATCAATGAGCAAAATGATTGCTTGATGGTCTCGAATGCAATTTTGGACAAAAGTCAATAAAATGCAAAGAATAAGACCACCCCTCCCTCTTGTCATAGTATGAACTCAAAGAGTGTCACGACCCGAACCCGCCCCTATGGGTTTAGGCCATAACTGGCCAGTAATCACGAGATTACCTACGGCCTCAAATCAAACCAAACATATAACTCATCAGAGTAAAAGGGCCAAACGGAAGCAAAATTTAAAACTTTGTCCATAGAGCTGTGCTTACATGGCACATTATAACAAACCATACGCATACATGTTAATAACTCACAACAGAAAGTATATCAACATAAGGTTATGTACAAACAGGATCATTTAATTCTAAGTCAACCCATGAAACTATATACAACAGATTCAAAGTCTTCGCCTACATGACAAAATATAAATACATAACAAAAGGGTGAAGATGAGTCTCGTGCGTGAGACGCAAGGGTTGACTCTCCAAAACCTTGGATGTTCCACACAGACTTCACTAAGGCTGGGTCTGGACCTCTCTTGGCTCACCTACAAACACATGAATGAGCTGTGAGCGAAAGTCCAGTGAATAATATCAAGTAAAGAAGATACATTAGAACAATATACATCAGACGGCCTTGGGCCCAATTCATATTTCTATCTAATACATACGTATATCAATTGACTGTAATTCCAAACACATCGGACGGCCTTGGGCCCAATCTATTTATGTCAAACTGGCCTTTGGCCCATTCATTCCTTCATTCATACCAAAACTGGCCTTTGGCCAAATTCATTCCATCATTCGGATCATACTGGCCTCTGGCCCATCCATTCTATCATTCAGATCATACTGGCCTCTGGCCCATCTATTCTATCATGTCAAACTAGCCTTTGGCCCATTCATTCATTCATGTCGAAGCCTTTGGCCCATTCATTCATTCATGTCAAACTGGCCTTTGGCCCATTCATTGTGCATAGCAAACATTGTCCACCAATTGAATCAACGAACTTACAAAACTTACATAGAAGTAAGCAATTGGACAACAACATATTCGGATATCTTTGTTAAGATATTACTCATAGTGATCGGTTGGTTGGTTTGCCCTGGAGCTTGACCCTACACATCACATAACACAAATGGGTCACAAATGGTTCAATCCGTTCCTTAATTCACATATTCCTCTTTAGGCTTCTTTCTTATCCTTCTAACTCATTTACAATGCTCAATATATTCCTAAGAGTACTTAGAAGTGAAAGAGAACAGAAAACGAAACACAGAATGCCCTTTCAAAATTTTCAGAAACAGGGTTCCCGCTCGAGCGTGGACTTTTCCGCTCGAGTGGACCCATAAGGTCTGCAAAAGTGCTGGATGCATCAAATTTACACTCGAGCACGTACTCGGACGCTCGAGCGTGAACTCGGTCTACATAGCTCCCCGCTCGAGCTTGAACTTCCCCGCTCGAGCGGACGTTAAGTCTGCAGAAAATACTGGGAGCTCGTATTTTACGCTCGAGCGGCGGATCCCTTGCTCGAGCGGACATTAAAATTTTTGGGTTTTCCAGAACATGTTCTTGAGCTTCAACTTGATATTCAAAGGCCCCAAACACATAATTTTAGCTCAAACTTCACATATACATATAGTAACATGGCACCAATACCAAATTACAACATCATGAAGCTCAATTTCATGAATCAAACACATGCATGTCCCAATTTACACCAAACTTGCTATTATGATAACAATTCCATGTATTTCAAACTCATTTCTCATAAATTGTACATGCATGTTGGATATCACTCCCATTTCAACTTACATGGTGCAAATGGTGATTACAAACATGAGCTTTAACCAACATTCTACATGGATCATGTATTTTGTGTTCAAACATGCAAATTTTAAAGCAATTACTCACATGCATGCATACATTGACCTTCAATACAACATGATCAACCCAATTTCATGTCAATTCTTACTCTTGATCATTAATCAACTTTGAATACACAAAATTACACATTAAACTCATGAATTCAAAATCAATTGCTTACCTAGAAACCCCATCTTCCCAATCTATGGTTAATTCTTGAGCTTAACTTCAAGACTTCCAAGCTTCAAGACCAAAACACAGATTTTCTCCCCTCTCTCTCTCTCTCTCTCTAATTTCGGGTCTCTCTCCCTCTAGAGAGCTAAATCAGCCAAAAATGAAACAAAGAGAGGAATTAAGTGTGTATGGCCCTTTTAAATAGCCCCCACTAAGTCAATTTATCAATATTAAATAATTGGGCACTTAATAATCGTTCTGAATCTAATTATTTTGATTCGAATCAATTTTCAATTAAATTTCACCGTAGACTCTAAAAATTATGCTAATCACAATGGCGTAATCGATTTCAGGTTTCGTGGCCAATAAGGCCTTCAAATTTAATTTCCAAAGCAGATAATCAAACAGATATTTCTACCGTGAACAGATAGAAATTCAAAACCACATATTTTCACATAAATGGCACACAAAATCATTTCAAACACATAATCACATTCATAATAAGGACCAATTAACATAATAAGGAACAGGGTTATCACAAAGAGGGAGGTTGCAACGCTTTAACAATCATCAAAATGCCATGGATTAGCATGTGACGACTCTTGACACAAGGAACTTGGCATAACGTCCGGCCAAGTTGAAGCAATTTAAGCCACTTTCTTTATGTGTGTTGATCCAACTTTTAAGCCAATTTTATTAAGCCTTGCCATTCTTTAGTCCATTTTTCCATGGTGATGTTGAAGTCCTCTAAACAAGAAGTAATGTCAAACAAGAGGTTCTTCTAAAGCATGAGAGAAAGATTATACCGTTGGCAATGAATCTCCGTAAAGATTGAGCCATCAAGTAAGAGTCTTTCTTACATGTCTTGAACAACCTCAATCAGTTGAAATCATTTTCAAGAATGAAAGAGAGAGGGATGGTGGGTTGATTGTTAAAATTAGACTCTTAAACATGGAAATGAGTAAAGGAATGCTTGGAACAACATGCAACAAGTTATGTATGCTAACTTATGAAACAACAAATGAACTAAACAAAGCATGAATCAATTTAAAAGGCTTGGACAGCCCTAAAATAGCCCTTAACATATGAAAAATATAGGCTAAACATGCATGAAAAGAGCTTAAAAAAATAAAAAATAAAGAGAAGAATGAAGGCTAGTAAGCAAGAACAATGAGGGGTGGCTAACCTCTCAACTTTTGAAACTTCAAAACGTGATTTTTGGCCGCTTTAAAACTCAGAAAATTAGTGTAGATATCAAAGAAAAAGAGTGTAAAATGAAGGGTTTGAGCTATAGGTAAAGGTATAGAAAGTGCAAGCTCTCTCTACCCTTTTGGTAGCCCACAAACCCAATCTTAAAATACCTTTCAAGGGTTACCTTGTTGTTTGTGATCCAAACTTGGTTTCAACCCACTCTCAAGCTTGAGTTATGCTTCTCCAAGATCAACTAAGGCTCTAAGGTGGTGAGACAAGGTTGTGTATGGAGTGTAGAGATGACACAAGGAAGCTAGGTTACCTCAAAGGTTGCTTACAATGGAAGAAGGAGGAGGGGAAAGCTCTAAAGGTGTATATAGGGTCTCTAAATTTTGTTCAACCCTTAAAACAATAACACAACTTCGTTTTTATAGAAATTGGGCTCAAAAGGTGATAAATATCTTCAAAAATGGATAGCTGGCGGGCTCCCGCCCAGAATAGTGTTTTTCGCCACTAAGGGCTGGCCAGCCATTGATAGCCACAGCTGGCCATCACTGATGCATGACTGGGCTTTGATGCCCTCCCCTATTTTTTGGTTCAAACTCAACTCAGAGTGGAAAGAGGTCAAAAAATGAAACTCATGGGTTCAAACAAGGTAAATGTTGAAATTTTAAGGTCATTTTGAGAGCCTAATTAAATCTAAATTGCTTTGAATTCAAAGCACACAATTCAACTTTCATCATCGAGTGTATCGAACCAAGCGTCTAAGTCTTGCGATCGGTCAAAAATGGGGTGTCTACAACATTAAATGATGTTTTCACAATGAGAGAATGAGCAGACTTTGTCAACTTATCAACTACAACCCAAATAGCATTCATAGCTCTAGATGTTCGAGGTAGACCGACGATGTAGTCCATGGTTATGTGTTCCCATTTCCAATCTGGAATAGGGAGGGACTGAAGCAAGTCATCCGGTTTCTGATGCCCTGCTTTTACTTGTTGACATTGTATGCATTTCGAGTTGAATTTGGCAATCTCTCTTTTCATATTGACCACCAATACACTAACTTCAAGTCTAGATATATTTTTGTATTCCCCGGGTGCATAGCAAACATCAACTTGTGAGCTTCTTCTAGGATTATTCTTTTTAGTTTTGTGTCATTGGGAACACAAAGTCTCCCCTAAAATTTCAATACTTAGTCTTCAATTCTGAATCATGGTTTAGGTTTATCTTTAAATTCATCACAATTTTTCTTTAGAAACTCATCATTCATTTGCTTTTGTTCAATCTCTTCAATAATTGCCGGTTGTGCGGACATTGCAGCTATCAAACCATTTTGTTCAAAAGGCAACACTTCTATTTCAAGCTTTTCAAATTCTTGTAGAAGCTTTTTCTGATTTGTAAGCAAATAGGCTAAACCTCCCACATTCTTTCTACTAAGTGCATCTGCTACAGTATTGGCCTTGCCCGAGTGGTAATGAATTTGTAGCTCATAGTCTTTGATCAATTCAAGCCATCGCCTCTGTCGCATGTTTAATTCCTTCTACGTGAAAAAGTACTTCAGGCTTTTATGATCTATGTACACTCCACATTTAGCCCCATACAAGTAATGTTGCCATATTTTCAATGCAAACACAACTGTAGCAAGCTCAAAGTCATGTGTTGGGTAATTCTTCTTATGTGGTCTCAACTGTCGACAGGCATATGCTATCACTGTGCCATTCTGGATTAAAGCATAAACCAAACCCTTATAAGATGCATCGCTATAAATAACAAATCCTTTAGTACTTGAGGGTATAGTAAGGATTAGAGCTGTGGTCAATCTTGTTTTCAGTTCTTAAAAAGTTGATTCCCTCTATTCTGTCTACATAAACGGTTCCCCTTTTTGAGTCAATTGGGTCAACGGTACAACAATTGTTGAGAAGGCTTTAACAGATCTCTGATGATAACCTGCCAATCCCATAAAACTGCAGACCTCAGTTACGTTAGTCGAGGTAGGCCAACCAATGATTGCTTCTATCTTTTGAGAGTTAATAGAGATACCATCTTTATCGATTACATGTCCCAAAAATGCAATCTTATCTAACCAGAATTCACACTTTTTGAATTTCCTATACAATTATTTTTCTCTAAGTGTCTGAAGGGTCATTCTCAAGTGTTGTTCATGGTCATTTCTACTTTTTGAATAGATCAAAATGTCATCAATAAACACAATAATGAATTTGTCTAAAAAGGGTTTAAAAATTCTATTGATCAAATCCATGAATGTTGCGGGTGCATTTGTGACTCTTAAAGGCATGACTAAAAACTCATAGTATCCGTACCTGGTTCAAAAGGCAATTTTTTTCAATATCTTCAGCACTTACCATCAACGGATGATATCCCAATCTCAATTCAATTTTTGAAAATATCTAAACCCCCTGCAACTAATCAAATAAATCATCAATACGAGGCAATAGATATTTATTCTTCGCGGTTACATTATTGAGTTCCCAATAGTCGATACATAGATGAAGAGTACCGTCTTTCTTTTTCACAAAAAGAATTCGTGCACCCACGGTGATGTACTTGGGCAAATAAACCCTTTGTCAAGCAATTTCTGCAACTGAATTTTCAATTCTTTCATTTTTGTAGTAAACATGTGGTAGGGAGTTTTAGATATTGGTTGTGTACCTGACATTACATAAATTGTAAATTTAATCTCCCTATCGACTAATCATTCAAGTAACTCATCCGGAAATACATTAGGAAAGTCCTTCACCACTGGTATACTGTCTAGGGTAATTTCCATGGTTTGTTTGATTGTTACACTACATAAATACCCTTGACAACCCTTCTAATTAATTTTCAAGCTTTCACAGCAGATATATGATATGGTGGTGGAACTACACCCTTTCCCTCAAAATAAGATTCATCTTGTCTGGGAGGTCAAAATATCACTCGTTTTAAAGCACAATCAATGGTTGCATGGTATTTAGATAGCAAATCCATACCCAAAATAACATCAAAATGCCTAAAGGTATTAAATCAGCCTATAAAACAACATTCCCAAGTGATAATTCAAATGTAGCATATACAAATAAGCATAACATAAATCCCCATGTAGGTGATGCAACATACAATATATCTCAATGTTTCCATAGGTCTATTCAGAGTTTGACTAAACATCATAGAAACAAACGAATGTTTAGACTCTAAATGAATTAAGACATATGCAGGTTGATCACAAACAGAAATTGTACCTGACACTATTGCCTCTGTGTTCTGAGTATCCCCTGGTGCAAAAGCAAAAACCCTTCCTTGTCTCATATCATTTCTTGTTGTGGACAGTGTTGTGGATGGTTTTGTTGTTGGAATAGACCCTGTAGAACTAGTAGCACCTCGGTTACCACCCAGACATAGCTGTGTACAATCTTTTGCCATATGCCCGAATTTTCCACACTGATCGCAAGCCCCTGTAGTACGATAACAAACACCTCGGTGCTTCTTCTTGTATACAGCTCAAGTAGGTATTGAGTTGCCACTTTGATTTGACCTGGAGTTACTGGAAGTCCCAGACTTTGACTTCTTGTTTGTTGATGTTGTTCCCTTATTAAAATTTTGTCTTTTGCCTCTCCATTCAAATTTTTGATTATGGTTGGCAATGTTTGTTTCTGACATCAATGCCCTGTCTAGTACATCCACATATTTTGGCAATTTGAGCACATTAACCCTCTCGAGGATTGAATCATGTAAGCCTCCCTCAAACTTCCTTGCTTTTTGGTAGTCGATGTCTATCATGTGTGGAGCAAAACGGGCCAGTTCTGTAAATTAGGCCTCATACTCAGCAACTGACTTGTTTCCTTGCTTTAACAATTCAAACTCCGACACTTTTCTATCTCTGACATATTGAGGAAAGTACTTCTCCTAGAAAATTTCTAGGAATCGAGCCCAGCCAATATCCCTGTTTTCTTCATGCACTAACATCCACCACCGCCTTGCTTCATCTTCTAAGGTGAATGCAGCTAACAAGACTTTTTGAGTCTCAGTACAAGGAAACACCTCAAACAATTTTTCTATTCCAAGTACCCAGGCTTTAGCTTTAAGTGGTTCCGTCGCCCCATGAAACAAGGACAGTTTCATCTTCTTGAATTCCTTAGTCAATGCAATAGTACAATCACCAGTCTAACACCCCGGTACTGGAGGTGGTACAAGCATTGGCAGTGGGGGTGGCAATTGTTGTTGTTGCCACTGTTGTTGTTGTTGTTGTTGTTGTTGTTGTTGTTGTCGTCGTCGTCTTAGGCTCTCGACCATGTCATGCATCATCATTTCCATCCCGTCCAACCTAGAGGATGTTGATTCCTCTAGCTCATCACCTCTTGTTCTCACTATTTTCTATATGAAACTTTGTATTATCACAAACACAATATACTCACACACAAAATCATACATTCAATTATGCACAAGTTATCTCACTCTAATATTCAAATGCACAAGAATCCAATCCTTAAGTCTTTTCTGACTCCCTATAGCTCAATGATCAAGTGAGTGAGTTGTACCTCGTCCTCTGATACCACTCTGCCACGATCCAAACCCACTCTAATAGCTTTAACATCATGACCGTCCAGTAATCCTGAGATTACCTATAGCCTCAATAAACAAAATCAATCTTAATATAATTTACGGGGCGTAGCGAAAGCATTATGAAACATAAAGATGAACCATTAAGCTGTGCATACATGAAAACCTCATGTTATAGCTGTGCAACCATTCTTGCATATATATATATACTAGCGTATGCCCGTGCATGAAGGCACGATGTAAATAATATTAAGATTATAATATAATCGTAATCACAACACTATTTAAATTTAAAATTAAAATGAAATTATAAAAATATATTTAGTAGAGAAATACAGTCTCAAAACTAAGCCACTCTCACTTTGTTTTTCTATTTCTCTCTTTAAATTGAAAAACACCCAACACCAATGAGAGGATGTCAAAACACTGTATAGAGAGAGCGAGGGAGAGAGAGCCGATGTCAAAACACCCACCCAAACCATTAAGATCTCAGTGTATAAGCTAAAGAGAAATACAGTTTCAAAACTAATTCACTCTCACTCTTTTTTCTATCTCTCTTCAAATTGAAGAACACCTAAGACCAATGAGAGGATGTCAAAACACTGTATAGAGAGAGTGAGGAAAAGAGTGCCGATGTCAAAACACCCAAACCATTAAGATCTGTGTATAGGCTAAAGAGAAATAGTAAACTAAAGGGAATGATGTTTTCAAAAATGGTAATAGTGGTTTTTTGCAACAGTGATATAAAATATCCAATGCAAGAGGGACCACTGAATTCTTGAAAACAACTCCAAAAAGACATTCTAATTTTAACTCAAACTTGCTGGATTTGTAATATCGAGAGATTCATGCCATGCTTCACATTTGACTATGAATTGGAATTTCTAATTGTTCCAACTTAGCAAGGTTGTTTAAGAGTTTGCTAAACTATTGAAAGGGAAAGAGAGTTTTTCATGCCACAGTCAGGACAATGAAGTTACAATACTGACTCTTTACTTTCTCAAATTTGACTCTATAAAGTATGTACCAGAGTAAGACCAAGGATTGGGCCAGTAGATGAGGTGCTCCCTTGCCGGGGGTGATGTTTGGGTTCGAGTCTTACCTGTTGCGTGATGCAACTTCCTAGGATAATATTTACATTATACAATGGTTATTATAGCATTTTCTGTCAAATTTTTAACAAAAATTATTTTTAAGATTAAATTAAAAAAAAAAACTTAAAATCTAAAAAATTAAAATAAAAAAAATGATTAAACATAAATGAGTATAGTATAATTTATCAAAATATTTTTTTGTTGTTTACTATTTAATTGGGAAAAATGGATGGTCATGATTCAATGGTCATAATTCAATGGATGGTCATAATTTACATTGTACACTAAAATTTTGAAATATTTTCCAAGTTAAAAATTCTAGATTTATACCATTTCCATTACCAAAAAATTATTACTAATTTAGAAGAGAATTATTCTTGAAAACAATATTATGCACCAATTTGGCAAGCAGTAAGGTTGCCTTGTCCAATATTTTTTTAAGGGTTAATTCTTTTACATTTAATTTGGATTTTTTGTTGGTGAATTTTTTTTTAAATTATATAAAATATTTTTACATTTTAAAACATGACTACCAACCTAATAGTTTTTAAGAATATTGAACTTAAACTTCCTTTATAAAACTTGGCAAAACAAAAAATATTCCTTTATAAAAGTTTGTTAATATTTTATAAAAAGAGAATGACGTATTGACATGTAACATTTACATAAAAAACCAAAATTCAAAATTTACACTTTTCTTTCCTCATTTTTGATAAATAACTTGGTTATAAAGACAAATGAACCCTAAAATGTACTTGAATAAAAATCAATATACCATAGAAAGGGAAACCAGAGATGGCAGAACACCAATTCTCAGAAACACCTAATACTACTATGGATACAAAATTATTTATGCGTCTAGAACAAAGCCAACAAAGAATTTGATACCCTTGAAGCTGAAAGGAGAGGCAATATTATCCATGTCATATAGACATACTCTATAAAATTCAAACACAAACTACTATACTTATTTTCCATGTCATATATATAGTTCCACAATACAATGAGAGATAGGTTTAAAAAAATAATAATTAAATTAGGCATCTTTAAAATGAATGAAAAAAAATGTGTCACAAAAAATTAAGTAAATGTTGCATGGACTCTCCCACTAAATAGCAAAAATATGTATTATTTATACAGCTTCTTTAATAGAACAGGGAATATCAATTGAAGAATAGTGTATTGGTTTCAATGGGTCTAAGTTTTCAATTATATACTTCAATTGCAAAAGCCTATGTTTTTAAGTTTACATACCTCAATATTGCTCCCAGGTCCAGAAAGAAATGCATCACTTGGGAGAATACTAAATAGCAAGATATACTCCCTCCAATAGGTGATGGATTGTAGTTTTAAATTTTTCGTTATCTAGTCAAGTACTTTATTCATCTATGGGAGTACTACTAAGTGAACAGAAAGAAGGGGAAAAAAAAAGTAATACTAAGAGCAATCAAAAGATAGAGAAGGACCAAGGTAAAGTACTTGCATTACATAGGTGAACTTCAGCATTGGAATTTTGCTTCCTCAACTCTTCTAGTAACTGAAACATAATGTCAATAAAAGCAAGATTTTAGATGGTGATGTAAATTAATGAAGAAAGAGGATCTAAAATTCAATAAAATATTTATGAATATATTTATGCTTTATTTGTTGGGTACCCTGCTCTTACGGGTTGTGATAATTAGTTACTTTGTATTTATTTTTATTTGTAATAGTCCCCCCTTCTTTGGGGGGCAGCGTGAGATTCTTGTATTACCTGGGGTATGCCCCTTGTAAATATGTAAACTTTTGTCTTTAATTTATGACTTACCCACCCAAAAAAAAAATTCAATAAAATAAGATCATTGACCTTGTCAATTAGGAACATGAAGGAAGTGAACTATTTAAGAAATTAAACATGTAGATATAGATGGTGAAAAATAAAAGAAATTGGAACATATCAATTTTCCTTGAGACCTTCAAGAGACAAAGTCAAATCAGCCCAAAAAATGTTTGTAACAAAGTCTATGAAAGAAAATAGGTAAACCCATTTGAAAAGAATACCCTAATGTTGCACATTTAATCATCTTCAGATTGTAGAAATGAAAAAGAGAGAAAGGTAATGTGGACTGCTTAAGCCAAGCACAGAACTTTCCAAGAAATTTCTCACATAGGGTGTGTCTTCCTTAATTGTAATTGCAAATTCCTCATAACATCAACATGTAATAATACAGTTTCTAAACACTGTCAGCCCACAAATCTCCTATTGGAATTTCTCAACCCCAATTCAAAACATGCCTAACACTATAGTCTACAGCTCAAGTTTATCCATTGACCTTTGGGTTGATCTCAACAAATGGAAACTATAAATAAACCGTCCTAAACTCCCATATGAACAACACCAGTCAAAGAACCAAATCTCATCAAAAACAACTTTATCAGAACTCCTCCAAAAATAACAAAAAGATAACAGAGCATTGAACTATAATTGACAACATTACTGAACCTAATTGAATCATCCCTACCAAAAATATCATTCCCACTAAACATACACTTCATCAAACATAAAATCCTATGGTAGCAAACAAAACCAAAAGTGGCAAAATGAACACACAAAAAAATAATAATAATAAAATAATAATAATAATAATAATATTCATATCAACAATGAAACATCAAGTCTTGATAAAATCATAGTGAAGAGAAACTCCCATTCTAATTTAAAAACCTTTAAAACAATAACAAACAATAGCTCGATTAGTAATTTTGACAAAATGAACTGCCGACCGGAAACAAAGAATGTCGGCCGGCAATATACATTGCCGATGGCAACAAAACACCAGTCGGTGGCCTCTAGCCACGGCCGGTGATGTGTGGGGATGCCTCACAAGGCATTCCCTGCCCCTCCAAGACAAAACACAAGTGTTTGGTGCAAAACCAGACACTAAACAGTCGAGTTCGGAGATCCTGAGGCAAGGCGCGTAGCCGAGACCTCCGGGAACTCCAAACAAACACAAACATGGATAATCACCGAGTGTTCAAACGGTGACGTCCAAGTCTTGAGGACGGTCAAAAATGTGGTGTCTACAGTATGCCTGTTGTCACACTCATTGCGAGCTAGAGCCTCTTCCACTGCTCTTACAATCTCGCGTACAACTTCATCACCGACAGCCGATGCTGCAACGGTAGGTGCTAAAGGAACCGTTGTGCCCCTACCGGCACTTCTATTCCCAACTTGACCTCTATTCCCTCGTGTAAACATCCTATAAAATCCAAAAACAAATCCAAGCTTAGTACTCAACCCAACGACCTTTCCCTAAGGCACGCACTCGCCACCTCTAGGCTACAAGACACACTTACTTCCCAAAACATACAATTTCTATCGCATATAAACAATTAAACACCTAAACACATAATCGAATCAAGTCCTCAAAAACAGAAACTCATCTTGGAACTCTCAAGGAATTCCTATCAGAAACCACGTTGATCAGGCGTGTTTCTGATAAGACCTTAAAGCAAGTTCACCGACTATAAGTACCGTCTAAGAAACTTAATCCCATGCTCACATAATGCAACATATAAATCCTAACACTTATCCTAACTATATGCAACGTCCTCACCAAGCATAGTAAACCCGATGTGGTAAAAAATCACTCCCCACGAGCCCAAAGTATTCAAACCCGGCTCACTTTGATAACAAGTTGTAACGCCCCACTTTTTATTTCTCAAAACCATTACCATATTCATTAATTTAATTCAATTTTACAGATAATATGCGGAAAACTCTTTACATCAATGAGTAAGAATAAATAAAGATTCTCTCATCCGAATGCAAATTAAATGCAACATGAGCATAACTAAATAAATTGCCCGTAGGCTTACATCTTTAAAAGTAAAAGAAAGGGTTTAACCGTTTTGCATCAATGGCATTCCGCCCACAAATAAAAGGCCCCGTGGCCAACAGGTAAAGAAGATCCATGACCTTGAAACACTTCTCGATGTTCACTTGAAAAAGGATTAGCAACGTGGGATGAACATAAAGTCCAGTAGGGATCTCAACATGATCTTAAACAATAACAACTTACAGATAGCTATGATCATGAATGCTTAGTCTCATACTGTATAAATAATGTGACGGTTTATACAGAAATATATGTATATAAGAACTTTTCTCAAAGTCATTCATTACATTCAATAACATAAGCAATTCACTTTTCTTTCTTCTTGTTACCCTTTTCCAAAATTCATATGACTATAACAAATTTCTGAAGAAAACAATTTCACCAAGCCCATTACATTTTCTCTCACTTTCCAGACTTATACCTGATTTGCCTTTTCAAAACATGTTCACAAGTATTCAAAGTCTTTCA
Organism: Camellia granthamiana; assembly: GCA_036172215.1. Lineage (NCBI taxonomy): Eukaryota > Viridiplantae > Streptophyta > Magnoliopsida > Ericales > Theaceae > Camellia > Camellia granthamiana. Next base: position 141,218 of record JAXFYN010000272.1, on the reverse strand, counting down.
TGTTTTTCACCATCTCAACACAATACTTACGTTCGTTTCCAACACATTCATAACTATACAAGTATGCCTTTAATACAAAAGGAAAACAACAAGCAATCAATAACTATCTGCTTCAACAATTGAGGCAACACGACCTTCTAGAACAATAACCATCATAACCCATGATATACCCAGATACACTAAGACAATAATGATAAATAAATTCTGCTCTACCTACCTTAAGCACGGTAAGCCAATGATACACCTTTCCATAACAAAATGCCAAGTTAAGGATACACCTTTCCATAACAAAATCTCAATTTACCAAATACCGGCTGGAAGGTAATGGTACCTCTCATTCGAAGTGCAAGCATATTCCTAACCATTTCAACATACTAGAATGCATAACAACATAAGTGTAAAACATACACAACGTATATAAACACATAATCACATATGGAGTACATCCCCTTTACATTCCCAAATAACCATACATATCCAATGTATATAATTATAGTCATATTCAATGACAAGCACAAGTGATTAATTTCAACTCACCTAGTCCACATGCAATTTCTACAACAGTCATAGTTATCCTCTACCGATAGCCCAAAACATATATTTCTAAACATATATACAATCTCCAAAAATAGATAAACTATCCATATTTTCATAGGTGGGAGATTTCAAATATACATCCCCACTATTTACAATCATATCTATCCATTTCTACATCTAATACAAAAGGAAAGCAAAATCCAATTGTCGCAAGACTTTCAGTCCAATAACAATGATAATATATGAAGGTTCCAAGATCCGACCTCAAGTTCATTATTCGTTTACAAAGGGTGATGATTTCATTTTCTTTCAAAAAGACCACTTTTGTTTATTTTCCAATCCACACAACTCCAACTATTTTCTAAGAATTCATTCTCGTCATTTTACAAAACCAAAACCAAATCCATCATCTTTATTTAATAAACCAATTCCATTGGTATCAAAACCATAACACAACTCAACTTCACATGATTAGTCTAAAACAATACCAATACTGTGGTTACTTCTCTTTTTATTTCCTTTTGGTATAAACATAATTATATAACCCATATTAGCAAAATACAAGGATTATTCAACTTCCTCCCTTTTAAATCCATTAACTCAATGACATTAAATTAGGGCTTTCCTCCCTCTCTTCACAAACATAATAAATCATCTTTCCCAAACAACCCAACAACAAACAACTTAACAACTCCAATCACAAATATCAAACCCTAAATTCCCTTTCATGGCTTTCAAGAAAATCCATAATGAATATGATTTTTATGCCATAAAATCTACCACATGTCTATCTATAGATGAAGTATTGGAAAGGAGCAAATAAATCTCTACCTCTTGAAGCAAAGAGAAAACAACCCAAAAATCACCGTCGACGAAACCACGAACCACTTGGATCAATAGAAATCCCTTGACAAGATCTACAACCTTTCCCAAAGGACCAAGGTGAAAATATGGCTCTAGATAAGTAGATCTAAATATCTAAGTGCGAAAAGTTAAGTTTTAGAGAGAGAAGAGAGAAATCACGGGTTGAGAGGAAAAGTGGAGAAAAAGTAATGAGAGAAAAGTGGTTTGGGTCTATTTATACTAGTAGCAAATAGCCCCAAGGTCCAATAAAATAATAGGCCCAAAAACCCCCCAAGGGTAGGGCCCATTTGAACCCTAAAATCTGGAAAAAAAAAAAAAAAAAAATGCACGCAGGGGTCGACCCTTTAGGTAGAAAAGACAATCAGGCACAAGCAAGGGGGGTCGACCCTTAGACAAGAGGGGGTCGACCCTATTTTCCAGCAACTAACACACAAATTCTACAACATAAGAGGGTTGACCCTCCCCAGACTGGTGTCTACCCTATTTTCCAGCAACACTTCTAGAAACTTCACCAACAGGTAAGGGTCGACCCTTAGGAAGGCTGGTTTTAACCCCAGAATGGAATTTTCAAAGTCTCCAAGGAACTTTTGACAATAACAAGTGCAAACAACCAAACCCAATAAGTTTAAATTGATTTTCACTCATCCAAAACCAAGATACAACAACACCAAAGATCCCAAAAATAAAATAAAGGTTTCAAATGCACTTCTCAAAAGTTTTAAAAGGGTACAAGTGCTACACAACACATATGATTATTATCAAAATATTAAACTTTAATATAATATATAAAAAGAAGACATTTAATTCCTTGAAAAATCCAACACATATGATTATTATCAAAATATTAAACTGCAATATAATATAAAAAAGAAAAAAAAGACTTTTAAAAAAAAGAAGACATTTAAAAATCACAATTCACATATATAGATAATTGTAAATACAACCCATGCATAGCACGGGTGATATGCTAGTTTATTCATATAAGAAATTGAATACGTGAAATTATTTAAAATAATTTAAATAAATATATTATTTATACTTCATAGCTAAAGAATCCAATAATATCTTCATAGCTAAAGAAGCAAAATCATCAATGGTGACGGGAGCAACGGCTTCTGTCTCTACTAAACAAGAGCTTAAATTACAACCCATAGTACAGTAACAAATAAAATTACTCAAAAATGCAAACGCTAATCCCTAGACATCCGAGCCGTCCTTGCCGGTAGGGCAAGAAGGTCTTTTTCTTCATCTCCTGTGCTTGTGCTTTATTCGCAGTGTAATGCAACTCGTGAGCTGACAGCGGAACCCTATGCTTTCCGACGTCGTTCACTAGTTTTTTGGAGATCTGTTTTTTTGGGAGAACTTGTTTGCTTTTCTTTTGCTTTTGCTTTTGCATTTCTATTTCCATGTGATTCTTTTTCTTCTCGTCCCTTGAATATGATGAGCAAGTGAACATGATTGATGACCAAAACTCCTTTTTGTTGCCTCTACCTTTGGTTTTGCTTCTGTACAATAAATCCTTGAAGAATATCCACTTCTTCAAGTTCTTTCTAGACGATGAAGACCTTGAAGACGAAGCAGAACCTGACGATGTTGTCTTGATCGACAGAGTTTCAGCTTCTTTGTTCTCAAAATCTTCTAACTCCATAATGCGATGATGATGATGATGATGATGAGAGGCCTCATTTTCTTTATGTTCTTGCCATTGGAGCTGTGTTGTTCGTACTGGTGACATCGGCCGAATCTGACCATTCAAGAACAACTCGTCGGCCGAACTCATCGATCCATTACCTACTGAACCATTTGGTGAGAACCCAGAAGAAAATTCGAACTCGAACAAGCCAGACTCAGTTGACAAGAAAGAATCAGACCTAAGAGCGGTGGATAACACGTAGTGCATAGGACTTGTAGGAGCACTGGAGAAGTAGCCGACGGCGAGGCAACCACGGCCGGGGCCTGAAGGTACGGAGACGTAGGGAGTGGAACATGTGCTGTTAATTTCTTTGCTGAGACGATGGCTTTCGTGAGCATCGTTGGTGTCGCCATTGTTGGAGGAGTGAAGGTCGACGTTTGGTTCGCCATTGTTAGGGTTTGAAAAGAGCACTAGTGCTATGAGTTCAAGAGCAAAAATGATAGAGGACCTCCACAGCAACAATCGCCACAGAGACAAGTCAGTGATGAGTGATAGGTGGGAAAAAAAAACAAAACAAAACAAAACAAAAAACAAAAAACAAGCAATTCCAATACATTGGGGTGGTGGGGTTTTTCCGTTTGAGAGAGAGAGAGAGTTTTGGGGTGGGCTTAGGGACTGAAACAAGTCTGCCTGGTTTATTGTACACGCAATAATTAGACAAAGAGCTCTGTGAATGAGGAGAGAATGCATATATGGTTATGCGCTATGCTTCCAAGAAATATTAGAATTCAATTTTTTAAAAATTAATTTTTTATATTTTATATATTCTTATTTGGAAAAATTATTCAAAAATTCCATTTCAGAAAATGTTGCTTCATTTAGTTTTGGATGTTTTCTTCTAAACCAATTATTTAAAAATTCCATTCCATTTCAGAAAATTATTTATGGTATGTTGTTTTGGTTTAATTTGGGAGTTTTGGAGCTTACTTTTTTACCTTTGGGTGTGATTTTGGTTTTAATTTTTTATTCATATTGTGGTGAGTTGGTTATGGTATAGTGTTATTTTCAATTTTTTATGGGGGATTGTGTGGAGTGATTTAAGGGATTAGTGATGTTACCCATTTGGTGTGGATTTCTAATGCAAGTCAACATAGAATATGGTCGGGTTTGGTATTGATATGTTACTATTTTATTGTATGTATGTATATATATATATTAAGGAAAAAAGGGGTTTCTAACCCCCAAGTCTTGTGGGAGCTCCAATATCCCAATCTAAATTTTCTGATTTTTTTATTTAAAAAAAAAAAACCTTAGTATATATTAACTTCTCCCAACTCCCAAGCCTTACCCTCATAATAACACTTTAATGCATTAAGAACAAGTATAAAAAAAATTTCTTAAAAAGTCCAACACATTAATTTCTTGAAAAGTCCCAACACATATGATTATTATCCCTCATAATAATACTTTAATGCATTAAGAACAAGCATAAAAAAAATTCCTTGAAAAGTCCAACACATATGATTATTATCAAAATATTAAACTTTAATATAATATAAAAAAAGAAGACATTTAAAAAAAAAGAAAAGATATTAAAAAATCACATTTCATATATACAGATAATTGTAAATACAACCCGTGCATAGCACGGGTGACATGCTAGTAAAATTAAAACTGAAAGAAAATGTAACTTAAGTTATTGGATTAATAACAGAAATATCATATCAATTATTGTTAAATATCATTTCACTTCACATTTAATAATAAAATTATATATTTGTCTTAATTATAACTTTTAAATTGGTATATTTTCATATCAAGAAGAGGTATATCATAACTAATGTAACCTCCTTTAATTAGGTTTATTTTTTTTATTACAAATTACCAAAATTGCACTAAATAGATATATATATATTAAAAAAATATAAACTAATAATTTAAAAAGTTATAAACGTAAAAATTAATTTATAAATTTCATGTATATCATAAGATAAAATATTAAGTTAGTTCAATATATTTATAATAATTTTTTTTAAGCATAGGTTACCACTAGTATCTATCTATCTATCTATCTATCTATTCTATATATTATATATGGAGAAGGGGGTTTCCAACCCACAAGTTTTGTGAGAGGTCCAATATCCCAATCTTAATTTTCTAATTTTTTGATTTAAAAAAGAAAAACTTAGCATTTATTGACTTTTTCCAACTCACAAGTCTTTTTGACTTCTCTCATACCTCCTACACCATTTCCAACTTCTCTATATACTATGGTTAGTGATGACATTGCTAAATTATTTTTATAAAAAATCTAAAAAAACAAAATTGTATATTAAAAAAAAATCTAAAATAGATATAATTTTTTTATTAAATCTATCTATCTATCTATCTATTATACAAGTAAAAGGGGGTTTATAATCAAAAGTCTTGTGGGGCTCTAATATCTCAAACTAAAATTTCTAATTTTTTATTTTAAATAATTAAAAAAATCATCTATAGCTCTCATTCAAGCAAATGTATATATTTAATATCTCTAAATTTATGTCTTTCAAATGGAAAGTATATCATATATATATATTTAATATCTCCGAATTTATGACTTTCAAATGGAAAGTATATCTCATATATATATATATATATATATATGTATAACAAAAAATAGAAAGTATAACAATCCATTTCAAAATTCAAATTTGAGGGCACAAAATATGGAAAACATTCCATTAATTTAAATTTAAAACTATACTGATTTATCCCATAATATATAAGTTTTAAATAATGATCTATTCTATAATTTAGCTATATATCTATGCACTATTATAATTGCAAAATATTGTCATTTCATTAAGGTTGAAAGTTGTAATTCTTTTTTTTTCATTTTTATTATTATTATTTTGTTTAGAAGTATTTAATATCTCTAGATTTATGACTTTCAAATGAAAAGTATATCAAATATATAAAATAAAAAATAGAAAATATACTAATCCATTTCAAAATTCAAATTTGAGGGCCACTAAATATGGAGAGCATTCCATTAATTTAAATTTAAAATTATAATAATTTATCTCATAATATATAAGTTTTAAATACTGATCTATTCTATGATTTATCTATATATATATATATATCTATATTAAGGAAAAAGGAGTTGCTAACCCCCAAGCCTTGTTGTCACGCCCTCAAATTAAATGCATAAACGAGTCATTCATAACATCCATTGACATAGGAAAATAGAAATATATTAATTCATCAGAGTATTCTTTACAAAAAGTATTACATGTTGACAACAAAAGTAGATGCCCTACGGGCTTACAAACTTTCCAAGTCAACACTTGGTTACCACAAAAGAGAGTTCGAACTCTTTACATATTAAGCCCTTGGCCTGGATTACATGTAATACAAAAAGGTAACAACAAAAAAATAAGCCTTCAGCCTCTAAACCTCCCAAGCTACGTCATTGGGGAGGGCATGTCACCTGTACCTGAAAATGGTGTCCCAAATAGGGTGAGCCAAAGCCCAGTAGAGATATGCTAAACCAAAGATGAGAAATAACTAAAACATTAGCATCTGATAAATTTTCAACACATGTACATTAATTAACATCATTTCTATAACCCATCAACATGGTATTCATCTTTCAACCCGGTTTCATTTCTATTTCCAACTGACTATATTAATATGACTCCTTTATCCGAGTAATTCAAATGAGGCTACAACTCATAAAAATAACAACACTTCAATTCATCAACAATTCAAAATGAGACTACAACTTATAAAAATAACAACACTTCAATTCGTCGACAATTCAAAATGAGACTACAACTCATATTATCAACACTTCAATCATCAACGTTATTCAAACGTATATAAGATTTCGGGACTTTCACCCTGGACACTCCGGCCAACTTAATTATCAATGGAGTCCATCCCCTATCTCCTCCCAAACAGTGGAGTGCATCCCCTATCTCCTCCCACACAATGGAGTACATCTCATTTCTCCTCCGAAACAAATATACATGCAATGTATTTAAACACTTCATCATATACAATGATCAATTAGTGCACATATTTAATGTGTTATTCCAACTGTCATATTCAATGACATAATTTAATTAATTGGTTTCAATTTACCTAATCATTATGCAGTGTCTGTAATAATCAAGACTATCATCCACCAATAGCCCAAAGAAGTTATCTCTAAACAGATAAATAATTCCATCAATAAATAATTTATTACATTTTCCATCAGTGAGTGATTCATCAATCCAACTACACCAACTAGTCCCAATTCCATCCAATTTCATGATTTTCAAATCAATTTCGTATTCCTCCCAATCACCAAATTAATTATTTAAATTCAATTAGGGCATTTTCCCATTTTTCCCAAACATTGATCCTAAGACCAAATTTCACCAATTAAACCCACAAATCCCCATTTTCAAGACCTCATATGCACATGGAACTTAAAACACAAAACCCCTCTTTTAAATATTTCAAGTCTCAAACCCTAACTTCCCAAATTACCAAATCTCACCATTTATACAAAACGACAAATGTTTATGTTAAAACTCATAAGAAGGAGTAGATTATCCCTACCTCAAATGGAGAGACTCAAAGAAGTAGAAGCATGAAACTCAAGATGCTCCAAATCCCAACTTTTTCGGATCAAAATGTAGCCCACGCAAAGCTCTACCCTTTTTACAAAGGGATTAAGGTAAAGACACTCCAAATCAAGTGTATTTGTAGAGAGAATGAGTGTATAGAGAGAGAGTCGGATCTAGGGTTTGGATGAAAGAGATGATAAAAAAGTGATGTATAACACACTGCTGCCAACTGATATATTCGAGGCTCGCTCGAGCGAATAAGTGGTCGCTCGAGCGACTAGACACAAAAAACCTCGCTCGAGCACAAGAAGCGTCGCTCAAGCGAACAATGCGAAGCTTCAGGTCCGCAACCCAGAAGCACGCTCGAGCGCAAGAGTTCTTGCTCAAGCGAAGAAACACAAAACATATAGCTCGCTTGCTCGAGCGAAGATTACCAACCTTTGGGTCCAATCTGGACGCAAACGCATGCTCGAGTGCAAAAGTGCTCGCTCAAGCCAAGAGACACATCAAAGAAAGCTCGCTCGAGCGCAAGAACCTTCGCTCGAGCGAAGAAGCAAAAACCCAAGGCTCGTTCGAGCGCAAAAAGCCTCGCTCGAGCGAAGATGCCAAATTCTGGACAGCAACCATTTGTTTCAACTCACAACCAACCTGTTCCAAACTTACCCAACACATCCCAAAACTCAAATACAAGAAATTAAAGGATGGAAACAAGATATAGACAACAACCAACCACTACGGAACCTAAGTTCAGAATACAATATATGACGGGGAAAACCGGGATCGCTATACTTGTGGGAGCTCCAATATCCCAATCTAAATTTCTTGATTTTTTTGATTTTTTTTAATAAAAGAACCTTACCATTTATTCACTTCTCCCAACCCCAAGCCTTACCCTCATAATAACACTTTAATGCATTAAGAATAAGCATAAAACAATTCCTTGAAAAGTCCAACACATATTAATTCCTTGAAAAGTCTGAACACATATGATTATTATCCCTCATAATAACACTTTAATGGATTAAAAACAAGCATAAATAAAATTCCTTAAAAAGTCCAACACATATGATTATTATCAAAATATTAAACTTTAATATAATAAAAAAATAAAAAAAGAAGACATTTAAAAAAAAGACATTTAAAAATCACAATTCACACATATAGATAATTGTAAATATAACCCGTGCACAGCATGGGTGATATGCTAGTTTATTCATATAAGAAATTGAATATGTAACGCCCTCAAAATAAGACATAATCAAACCATGCAATAAATCCATAAAGCATAATAGAAATATCATCTTTTCATTCATCAGAGTTTGTATTACAATGGATATTACATGATCGCAACAAAATGAATGCCCTACAGGCTTACAACTTTCCAAGCCATTATAGCAATCCATGTTTTACCCTGACCTTTATTGTGTTCCAGACTCGGGTTCCGTAGTTGTATACTATGGTCTATGTCTTGTTTTCTTTCTTTACTCTTTGTATTTGAGTTTTGGGTCGTGTTGGGTGAGTTTGGTATAGGTTGCTTGTGAGTTGGTACATAGAGTTGCTGCCCAGGTTTTGGCTTCTTCGCTAGAGCTAGGATTTTTACGCTCACGCGAGCCTTGGGTATTTGCTTCTTCGCTCGAGCAAGAGTTCTTGCGCTCGAGCGAGGTTTGAGAGTCCTTAGGTTTCTTTTTCAGACGCAGCTTCCGCTCGAGCGCAAGTGAGCTTCCTTGCGCTCGAGCGAGCCTTGTGGGGTGTGTCTCTTCGCTTGAGTGAGGCTTCTTGCACTTGAGCGTGCGTCTACGTCTCTATAGGACCTGAAGGTTGGTATTCTTTGCTCGAACGAGTTTTCTTGCGCTTGAGCGAGACTTGTGTCATTTGTTCCTTCGTTCGAGCGAGCATACTTGCGCTCGAGTGTGCGTCTGCATTGTGGCAGACCTGAAGCCTTGCATTCTACACTCGAATGACGCTTCTTGCACTCGAGCGAGGTCATTGTTGTGCCTGGTCACTCGAGCGATCACTCCTTCGCTCGAGCGAAGGTCACATATATCAGTTCGCAGTAGAGATAAAACACACCATTTTTTAACCTCTTCTTCCTCCAAAACCCTAGATCGACAGCTCCTCTCTCTAAACTCTCTCTCTCTACAAATACACCTTGTTCTAGGGTCTCTCTACCCTAGTCCCTTTGTTAAAAAGGTGGAGCATTGTGTGGGCTTCATTTTGATCCGAAGAAATTCAAGTTTGGAGCATCTTCAAGTTTCACTCTTCACCTCCTTGAGCTTCTCCATTTAAGGTAGGGATATTCTACACTTTGTTATGAATTTTAACCTAGTTATTTTTTGTTGTGAGAATGTAGTGAGATTTGGGATGTTTGGAGAAAACCTAGGGTTTGGTTCAAATTTATGAAAGAGGGGTTTTTATGTGTTGTTGTACATTTGACCATGGGGTTGGAATATGATGTGGTTTTGTGTTAAAATTGATGAATTTGATCTTTGGGTTAGTATTTGGAATAAGGGGAAAATTTGCCCTAATATGAGCTAAATGATTATTTGGTATAAATAATGGAATTGGGGTGAGAAATATGAAATTGGGAGGTTGTGTGAATGAATGGTGTAGTTAGAATTGTTAAATTACTCACCTATGAAAATTTGATAAATTATCTGTTTAAAAGATTGTATATCTGTTTAGAAGAATCTGTTTTGGGCTATCTGTGGAGGATAGCCATGATTGTTGTAGAAACTGCATGCGGACTAGGTGAATTGAAACTTGTTGTTTAAATTTACCTCATTGAATATGATGATATGATTGAGATGTTGAATATGTGTCATAGATAGTCATTGTATATGACGATGTTTTTAATACATTGCATATGTACCATTGATTGGGATGAGATACGAGATGGACTCCATTTATAATTAAGTTAGCCGGAGTGTCCAGAGTGAAAGTCCCAAAATCTTGTGCATATATGGGTGCCGGTTCCCTCGGATGAAAATTCTGTAAAATGGCAAAATTGAAGTGTTTGAATAATAGTTGAATTAAATTGTAAATCACTGAGTTGTAGCCTCATTTTAGATTGTTTAGATAACAATGTATTTTTCTCTTGAATTGGCTCAGAATTTATTGGATTAATATGAATTGAATAGAGAGAAATGAAGTTGAGATATGGGTATTAGTATAAAATGAATATGGATAGAATGTGAGTAAGTTGTGAATGTGGAACATTTACTTGGCACTTATATCTTAGTTAAGTTTCATATATTGTGTTAGGCTATTTCTATTGGGCTTTGGCTCACCCTACTTGGGAAACCATTTTCAGGTACAGTTGACATGCTCCCTCCAAGAACGTAACATGGGAGGACTTAGGAGCTGGAGGATATATTTTGTTATTTCTGTGTTTAAATGTTATTCAAGCCGAGGGCTTTATATGTATAGAGTTTATGACACTCTCTTTTGTTGTAACCAAGTATGTCTTGGAAAGATGTAAGCCCGTAGGGCATTCGCTTATGTTAAACCCTTTTGTATTATTACTTCATGCAATGAAAGGATTATTTACACTTTGATTTATGTAACTATTATTTATGCTATTGTGGATCATGTCTATGATGTTATATTTTGGGGGCGTTACAACTTGGTATCAGAGTGTACCAGGTTTGAATACTTTGGGTACGTGAGAAGTGGTTAGCACCACAATGGGTTTGTCTTACTTGTTAGAGACTTATGTATGATGTTATGTGCTTATATGATAACATGCTTGTATGATTATATGGGTATGGGATTTAATTTCTAGGATGCTGGCCGAGTCCATGGGTTCCTAGGGGTCCTGTTGGAAAGGCACTTGGTCACTGCCATTTCTAACCGGAACTCTAGCAACGCCGCGGGACAGTCATTATCCAAAAATGAAAATTCGTATATGTTTATGTGATTATGTGCTTATGTGGAGTGATTTATTATTGTCCAATGTGTTAGGGCGCGAATGACTTGGCTTTGACGCATTTGTGAATGTGCTAATCTCTTTGGGTTACCCTTATTAGGATGTTTAGACGAGGAGGTAACAATTTCCCTCCTTCCACATGGGAAGAGTTGCGAAAACTGTTTGTGGAGTTACGCGAAGGTACTACACATGTGCTACAGTTTGAAACATGGTTTGTTAACCTATCGAGATTTTCTCTGAAGTTGGTGGAGACTAAGGAACTGCGTTGTTTAGAGTTCGAGAGTAGGCTGTGTGACGACATCTGTGAAAGGATTTCCAGGTCTTGGCATAGAAGTTTTAGTGTGCTTGTTGAAGCTGCGGCTCATGTAGAGGCAGCGATACTAGTCATGGGTCAGAGTAGGAAGGAGGCCATTTCAGCGACTCCTGTAACTCGGGGCGTTGGTAGGCCTTTTAAGAGGCAGATGAGTTTTAACCCACAACAGAGAGCTCAGTCTAGCTATACCTTTCCAGTGCCGAGTTTGGGTTCGGGGAAGGGTAAGCAGAGGGATTTCACTTGTTTCAAATATGGTCAGCTACGCCACAAGTCTCCGGCTTGCCCACAGAGGAAAAGGGCAGGGTTGGTAGTCCAACCAGTAGTTGTACCACCGGGATCATCTAGTTAGCCAAGGGTTGGAACAATCGAGTGCTCGATGGGGAAGCAGTCATTGGATCCTCACCAGTTCAAACTTCAGACCAGCCACGTATTCAGAAACCACTTACATGCTGGGGTTGTAATCAGTCGGGTCATCTTAAACATTTCTGTACCCAGCCGGGGGCTTCTTTGGGAGTTTTGTAACCTAGTCGGGTTTGACCTTATTCGCCTGAGCAAGGGCAATACCGTTATGAGAAACAAGTAGGCCAGATTTCAAGGGCCTCGAGAGAGTCGAGTTCTCAGACCCCTAGTCGGGAATTATGCATTTGTTCCAAGTATGGCTAGTGTGGACACATCAGTAGTTCCTGCCCGTGGCTTGTGAGATCTTAGGGTATTCTAGGATCGAGAGTAGCTGACTTTAGCAGTCCAGTGAAGGACGGTAGTGGTGGTAGTACTACATGAATGGTGTTGTTTTGACTATTCTGTTTTGTAACCGGTGAATTATCATTTTGTAATCACTGGGTTCTGTTGTGTAACCAATGTGTTTTGGAAATGTTAAAACATCAAAATTGCTCGTTTATATGTATGTACCCTTGCTTGTTTATTTCCATGGATTGGGCAGATTGAAGCATGTGATGACTCTAAAGTTTTATTAATATAACAAGTTGTGGGATCGAAAATTTTTTGTATTGATGTATATATACACTTGTGACTTGGTTTGGAAATGTGATGGTCGACGAGCCATATTTTGAAAATTAAAAAGAGTTGTTGAGGAATATGTGTTTTGGTCGAGATTACCATGGGGCAAGAACAGTTATACTTGCCAGGTGTGCGGAATTTCATGAGCGTTACTTATTCGATCTTATGTACGTGGTAGAAAGTTTGGTCTACTGTCGTGAGAACTCCCCGAGAGGATGTGAAGTGTGCGACTGACACTAGGTTTTATACGTACAATGCGTTGTCTTCAAAGAGTGAATTGTGCATAGTTTTGTTGGGTATAGATTTGTACTCTAAAGGAAGGTTATAATAGCAAATCTCTTTATTATCAGGTTGGTTGTTTCTTGTATAGAGACGTTAGTCCTTTATCGTAGTAGTGGTTGTTGACGTCGATGGGTGGTGTGCTTGGAGTAGTTGGTATTATATTTCGAACAGTGGTATAGCAGGTGTTTCCTAAGTTCTAGGATTCCTATTGTATTTGGGTGTGAGGGGTGTGTACCTCAATTCAGAATAAGTTAAGAGATGTTGTTGGAAGGATTGGTCGGGTGTATAGCCCATAGTTAGTGTGTGACCTATGTGTAAAGTTACAGTGCTTTGGTGTTTTGAATTGGGGTTTGGAATGTCAGTGAGTGTGTTGAGAACTTCATTCATTCTTCTATAGAGTTGGGATGGTAAGACTTTGAAAAGCTTGTAGGTCTCGTGTGTGTGCTTGGGGCTCGGTTTAGGGTAATTGTCCTATAAGTATCAACAAATGGCAAGTGGACTATGAGATTTAGTGTTTGGTTGTACTAGGGTATTGAGTGATGGGGAGAATGTGGATTAAAGAGTTGACCTTACTGGTCACTGAGGGATGGAGATGTTATGTTTTCTTGTGTTTGGTTCGAGTGGTTACGTAGTAATGATGGTGTTGTAACATAGTAAGCCCTTGCTAGTATGGTGTTTAGTTAATGATTGGATCGAGTAATTTAATATTTAACTGTGCTGGGTCACTTCAGTGTGGGTGTTTGTCATCCAGTTTGGGTGGTGGAACTCTGAGTAAGGCAGTAAGGTTGTGTAGAGTGAGTGATGCACTTTGTCAGAGATGTTTCGATTTCTTCAGTCCTTGTGTACGTGGTGTAAGGCACGGGTTTGTGCATTGACTTGAGATGGTATATTATGCTTGACTTGAAAAGTTCAATCAGGACTCAAATGTGAAGCGAGGATGCACGTGCCACTTAGGCATATGTGTGAAGGGTGAATAGGAAATCAAAGTACCGTGGGTTAACCTTGAAGAATCTGAAGTGATTTATTAGACCTGAGAGGTTGTGTATGGAACTTTATTTTGGAGTTGGTAAGGTCAGACAGAAGTTGGTATAGATACAAAGTTGGGAGAATTTAAGTGGTATGTTGGTGTTTGGGGACTAGAGCGGGTGAATAATGTTGGATAGTTGATTGGTTAATACTTGGGTTGGTTGATATATAGCCACTTCGGGGATAATTCGAAACTGTGGGTTGTGTAATTAAAACGGTGTCTTGATGTGGAATGTAACTTTCACATGGACAGTTGGAAGGTTATTTTGAGTTATAGTAATCGGTTTGGAATTTTAGTTGGGAGCTTCGGCCTTATAAGCACTTGGGGCCATTATGTGATTAGTGGGCGTGCAATCTATTCCCTTGTGTTGTTGCGTTGTTGGCATTTCAAAATCTATAGGGGTCCTCCACATGGAAGTTTGTTTTGGGTATTTTGTCATCACCATGAGTGTGTCAGGTTTTGTTAGATGATTATGTTGTGATTCACTAGAGGAATGTTGATGAATAATTTGGAGGAAGACCAAAATTGGATGCTCTTCATAAACTAAAACGGTTTTGGGTCGAAATGTGAAATCGTGATTTCTGTTTTCGGGAAAATAATTTGAAAATCTCTGAGCTTTGCTGTGACCAGTTGTTAATGTGGTGTTTAAATTGTGACGGCGTGAGTCTGAACACCTTTTTGGGGAAAATTGAAATTATTATTTTTTTTTGAAACAAATGGGATAAGTAAAACAATTTCTTTAACCTGGACGGAATATCTTATAAGAAGTCAGATTTTGATCTAGCCTGAGTTGCTGGTTACATATTATGTGTCATTTGGCAAGGATTTGAAATTGTTGGGCATTGATATGTCGTAAGATTAATGATTATTCGTGCTTTATTTTGCATTCTTGTTCTATGAGACTCGATCGAAAGCCTTATATGTGAATGGTTTCGTGTCTCCTATGTTGGAGTCTTAAGCACTCAATGCTGGTTTGGGTATTGTCGGTAGTCGAGACGTGGCGGATGTCTTAGAACGCTGTAGTTGTTGAAGTTGTCATTACTGTAATTATTGTTATCGAGTCTTATGAAGCGGGACTTTTTCATTAATTAAGGTGTTGTGAAAACATCACGAGGTTGAGGAAGCAACTTGGGAGCATGAATTGGAAGTTCGAGAGAAATATCCGGACTTATTTATTGATGTTTGAATTTATGTTGGCATTTTGTATTATTGAAGAACTATAAAAACATTGTGTATGTTTTGGATTGTAAAACATTGTAAATGTTGAATATGTCTCGGAAATAAGAGTTTTAGTTTAAACATTGTATATGTTGAATGTGTTTTGGAAACGCAAATATGTTATAAACATTGAATATGTCTTGGAAAACATGAGATGTATGTGTTGAAATTAGTTAACTTTCGAAGGAATACATGCCGATAATGTATGTTGAGTTATATTTTGTAAAATTGTTCTCTTGAGAAGAGATGGATTGACCGGTGGGTGGGTCATGGTGATGAAGGTTAAATGGTGATCGTTTTGAAAATTAAAACATCATTATTTTGAAACTTGTACAAAATTTCAAGGGCGAAATTCTTTAAGAAGGGGAGGTTATAGCGATCCATGTTTTACCTCGACCTTTATTATGTTCCGAACTTGGGTTCCATAGTTGTATACTGTGGTCTATGTCCTCTTTCCTTCCTTTTACTCTTTGTATTTAAGTTATGGGTCGTGTTGGGTGAGTTTGGTATAGGTTGGTTGTGAGTTGGTACACAGGGTTGCTGCCCAGGTTTTAGCTTCTTCGCTCAAGCGAGGCTTTTTACGCTCGAGCGAGCCTTGGGTATTTGCTTCTTCGCTTGAGCGAGAGTTCTTGCGCTCGAGCGAGGTTTGAGAGTCCTCAGGTCTCTTTTTCAAACGTAGCTTCTGCTCGAGCGAGCTTCCTGTAACAAGCCCGCGAGGGACCTCGCTACAGTTCGGACTCGATTTTGTTACGGTTCTAAATCTGAACCAAAGAGTCCAACTCTGGCAAATCGTTTTGAAGAAAAACAGATTTTTTAAAAGAAGTGCCAAACATGGACTGCTTTGCCAGATAACAGAGTCGCCACCTAAATATTTTAAAATGGGAAATTTAGGAAACCCTGACTCGGTGCCAAAGGCCACGTGTCCGTCATCACCAAAGTTGGCTCGGGAACTTGGGTACGATTGGGGAAGGTCACATCGTGAGCACCCCCGCTCGCCCGGTCAAAGACCGGCCTCTACTAACCATGATATCTGTTTTTGAAAACATTGTGAGTTCTTATTCTGGTTATTAGCCTAGGTTACTATGTGATGCGCACAGCATACAAGTATAGACTGAATCGCCTAAATTGGAACTAAACATCTCATGTTTGTTCGTTTTGAAAATGGTTTGATGGTGCTACCCGCAGGTAGGCTAAGACGCGGATTTGCCACCCTCAGGTGGGCTTAGAAAACATGATTTTGCCACTATCTAGTGGGCTTAAAACAGACATTTGATGAATTGTCCCAATTCAGATAACTCAACCTCCACCCACAGGCATTCAAGGCAGTTATATCACATAAGCACATAGCCTCATGGTAAGCATGCTTTTCATGGCAACACTCACACGCATGCAAGGATGCTAAAGCATAAACACTCACCG
The DNA here is from genome assembly GCA_036172215.1 of Camellia granthamiana. NCBI lineage: Eukaryota > Viridiplantae > Streptophyta > Magnoliopsida > Ericales > Theaceae > Camellia > Camellia granthamiana. The sequence continues at coordinate 124,379 of JAXFYN010000272.1, read as the reverse complement.
AGTACTCCAAGCCAAAACCGAAACTCATTAGAAATCCATGCATGATCCTAGATACACAGAATTGCCTAATGCAACACATGCAAAGATGTAAACTATAGCAGGCTCGGCTATTCTAAACATGGCATATGGAATGCTACAACTAACACGTATTCAATTTGGAATTGAAATACAAATGCAGTTTGTATGATGCGCCGAGCCCGGTGCGTGCAAAGCAAATGAATGATGCAAACATGCTGTCATACTGTATGCTAATTGAAATATGCCCTATATCTAACCATCGTAAGCGGGTAAATAAAAGGGAAGAAAGACGTGGGGTTGGAAGACATACATCACACTCACGCACCCTTATTACAATTATGCCCTCGCGCAGAGGGTCCGAAAGAATAATAATACAGACCCAAATGAAAGAATATTACAGTCCGAATATACAGAAATCCTAATTAATTAAGCTAAGAAAGCTGTAAACTGGCATACAAGCCAGGGACTGCCTTGCTTCCGCTCCGGCTAATGAGATGATGCATGTTGGGCTGCTTTGCGCGGAAATCCACTGGGATGTCCCAATTAGCCTCTGTTTGCGATGTTTCTCGAAATGCGTGCCAGACTCCGAAAAGCTGCTGATTCTTCATTTTGCTGCAACAGAGAGCAGGAAAGGGGCAAAGCAGTGTATTTCACAAATATACGCATGCCTCGATCCTCGTGCCACCAATCACGCATTTCGATGCATGATGGCCGAGGAGCCGAATTGCACGACTCAATATAGGATGAATGCGCATGAATGCTACAACAAAACCTAACTCCATCATGGGTAATTCGGAGTGTCGGTGACTTGGGAATTGAGACCCGTTCCGTCACTCGGAGTACGAAACGTGCCTCGTTTCCCGTGCCCGGGCTAACTCCTATCCCGAACACGATGCAGTATGCATGAGATGCAATCCTAACATACATGGTGCTATGAAAATGAGATGCCTCGAAATGCGTGCACGCGGGCACGTAAACCGAGGTAATGATCCTAAGGCATGAAATGACATGAAATATGATATACAATGAGACTAAAATGAAATGCCTCGAAATGCGTGCCCACGGGCACGCAAACCGAGAAAATGGCATACGGAATGCAACAGATCTAAAATAGCATACGCAATGCAAGATGGGCTTATACTAACATGAGAGAGCCTCAGCCGCACTCACATAAGAGGCCATCGGATAAAAATGAAGTGCCTCGAAATGCGTGCCCACGGGCACGCGAACCGAGGCAATAACATAAAGGCATGAAAATGCAAATTGGGCTTACACTAACATGAGAGGACCTCAGCCGCACTCACATAAGATGCCGTGAGATGAAAATGAGGTGCCTCGAAATGCGTGCACACGGGCACGCAAACTGAGGCAATGATATAAAGGCACGAAAATGCAAATTGGGCTTACACTAACATGAGAGGACCTCAGCCGCACTCACATAAGATGCCGTCGGATAAAAATGAAGTGCCTCGAAATGCATGCACACGGGCACGCAAACCGAGGCGGTGGAAAACGCAATGCAAATGACATGGAAAATGCAAATTGGGCTTACACTAATGTGAGAGAGCCTCAGCCGCACTCACATAAGAGGTCGTGAGATGAAAATGAAGTGCCTCGAAATGCGTGCCCACGGGCACGCAATCCGAGACATGGCCCTAAGGCACAAAAATGACATGCAAATGAGATGTGGCATATGGCATATGGAAAATGTAAATTTCAGCAGCCAAAATGATGCAAAAACAGCCCCCGAATTATGACAAAATTACACCCGATGCCCGAAATGCTATGCTAAGCACCCAAAATGGCCTACAGCTATGCCAAACATGCACAATATGGACATGAAGTGTAAAGACAGATTCTAGGCAGCCCCTAAACTAGCATTTTTCCAGTATAAAAGATGGCCAAACAACAATCACAAGTATGGCAAAAATAGCATGCAAAAATGGGGGAAAAGAGGGGAACAATGAAACAAGTGATATGTACAATGCTCAAACTGAAAAACACAGCTCTACAACATTAAAGAGGGGCCAAAAATATGCACATTTACAAGAGATGATATCCCCCAATTCAGTGTGTAGATATGCTAAACATAGCATGCAAAATGTGAGCCAAAAGGGGCTATAACATGAGATACCAAAAGAATGCACCAAACAGCCTCGGACCCTCAACATAATATGACAATAAGGCCAAAATAAGACACTTTCCAAGCCTGATGAAGGCTGAAAACAGAAGCTAAGCAAGCCTAACAAAGCATGCAATTTTACGGTAAATTGAAGGAATTTTGAAGCAAGTGTAAGATAGAGTTACCAAACATGGTTTAGCCCTTCATCAATATTGAAGAGGGGTTCAAAATATGCCCACTCACAGTATATTTCATGCTCTAAAAAAGATCACTCATGAGTTAAAAATAGCATGCAAAAGCAAGAGTAGAACATAAATTCAAAGCAAGTGGCATGTAGAGCATGAAAACCAGGTTGAGCCCTTCTTCAATGTTGAAGAGGGGCTCAAAATAAGTACAATATTAGTTCATGAGATGCTGCAAATCAGATCACAAATAGGCCAAATAAATCATGCAATTTTACGGAAAATATGAAGAATTACAAAGCAAGTGCATGATAGAGAGGCCAAACATGGTTGAGCCCTTCTTCAATGTTGAAGAGGGGCTCAAAATAGGCCCACTCACAGTTTATATCAGGCTCGAAATCAGATCACTCATAAGCTAAAGAAAGCATGCAAAACATTGGCATAAAGAGTGATATTGAAAGAGGTGCATCATAGAGGTGCCAAATAGGGTTGAGACCTTCTACAAAGTTGTAGAAGGGCTCAAAATAAGCCTAAAATCAGTAGGGGTCGGAGCCCAAAACAGAAAGCAAATAGGGTAGAAATTTGAAGCAAAAATAAGCTAGAAAAAGGGAATTTGAGACTTACCCTTGAAGATCAAGCTTTTGTTGCTTCTTGGCTTCAATTTGCTGGTTCTTAGCCTTTGAAAAATCTTCCCTTGCTGCTGGAATGGAGGTGGTGATGGTGAGACTTGGTGTTGATGAATAAATGAGCTAGATACTTGAAAGTTTTTCAAGGTTTTGGAGATGAAAATGGAGGCTAATGAAGATGAACTCTTGAGAGAAAATTTTCTAACCCTAACAAAGAAGGAGGTCAGCCCCTTAAATGGGCAAGAAAGGGGTGTAAAAGGGAGGGAAATGCACCCAAGCTTTCCCTCCCAAAATATCCCCCGGAGGGCAAAGATATTTGGAAAAATAGCTGGACAGCTGTAAAGTGGTCAAAAGCAGGAAGCAGGCCGGCCAGGTGCTTTTTTTGAAGATGGCCGGCCGGCCACCCCACTGGTCGGCCAGCCACTCCCTATGGCCGGCCGGCCATAGCCAAAAAATGAAGTGAACAATTACTGGCCGGCCACCATTTTTTGGTGTCCTCCCAAGTGTGTAGAACAAGGCCCCATGGTTGGAATTTGGCAACTCTGAAACAGGAGTCACAACATTGCATTTGAAAGAGAGGCTCAAAAATGAAAATAGCAATTACTGGCCGACCACCACTTTTTAGGGTCCTCCCATGTGTGTAGAACAAGACCCCATAGTTGGAATTTGGCAACTCTGAAACAGGAGGCACAACATTCAACTTGAAAGAGAGGCTCAAAAATGAAAATAACAATTACTGGCCGACCACCACTTTTTAGGGTCCTCCCATGTCCCCCTCATCACAAATATGTAGTCTCGGCTCCAAGAAAATATCCCTAGGGTGTTCAACATTAGCCCGGAAGTGAGCAAAACGGGCGCCGGAGGAGCGAAACTAGTTATTTGAGACAATTGCTGGCCTCCCACTCTCCAGTGATCTTCCTGGTGCTAAAACAGAGGTACCTGCCAAAATTGAACAAAAACTAATGCAAAATGAATGCTCGGGGCCCAAATCACGCAGTTCGGGGTCCCGAAAACCGGCTGCAGGCACCGAAAGTGGCATTCGGCCACGAAGTGGGTATCAGAGGCCCCAATGTTCCTCGGAATGATAAAACAGAGGTACCCGCCGAAAATGAACAAAAAACGATACAAAATGAATGCTCGGGGGCCAAACCGCGAGGTTCGGGGTCCCAAAAAATGGGCTGCAGGCATCGAAAGTGGCGTTCGGCCACGAAGTGGGTATCTGAGGCCCCAGTGTTCCTCATAATGATAAAACAGAGGCACTTGCCAAAAACCGGAGAAATCGGAGATGGTTGGGCGGTCCCAAACTGAGGCACACGGCCTGACGGCTCCGAAAACCGGGAACCGGGCTCCGAAATGGGCAAAATGGCCTACGGCCACGAAATGTAGCCCACGGCCACTGAGAAATAGTCTACAGGACCACTCCCTTCCCTCAGGAAAGAAAACAAAGAAAACCGAGTCTGGTTCGCAAACCGAGACAAGGCACAGAAGAGGGTTTGGAAGTCCGGAGGCAGGGTGCACGGCCGCGACCCTGAGACTTCTAAACGAGCACAACATGCAACATCACCGAGCGCTCAATCGGCGACGTCTGAGTCTTAAGGTCGGTCAAAAATGGGGTGTCTACAGTTGCCCCTCTTTGACAGAACTCGGAAGTCACAAGTGACGGGGAGTGAATGTCAAAGCCCAGAGACGACCCATTTTTGACAAGGCCGAAGACTTAGACAATCATACAAGATAAACAGAGATATGTGTGCCCGCAGGCGCGCCCGCAGGCGAAAGGGGGGGCAAAATGCAAATGATATGCAGAAAGATTTTGATAATTGGACTTACACGCTACGCGAAGCCGGTTTGAAGATTGGACTTATACGCTACGCGAAGCCAGTTTGAAAATTGGACTTACATGCTACGCGAAGCCGGTTTGAAGATTGGACTTATACGCTACACGAAGCCGGTTTGAAAATTGGACTTACACGCTACGCGAAGCCGGTTTGAAAATTGGACTTACACGCTACGCGAAGCCGGTTTGATGAATGAAGTGAGCAAAGTGTGATGGATACACTATGTGAACAAAGTGTGATAGATGCACTTAGTGAACAAGTGTGAGTGTGTGATTGATACACCAAAAGAACGTGTGTGATTGATACACAAAGCGAGTGTGTGTGATTGATACACAAGGTAGGCATAGTGTGATAGGTACAAAGCGAGTGTGTGTGATTGATACACAAAGTAGGCATAGTGTGATAGATACAAAGCGAGTGTGTGTGATTGATACACTGTATGAACAAAGTGTGATTGATACACTAAAAGCGAACACAAAGTGTGATAGATGCACTTAGTGAACAAAGTGTGATTGATACACTAAAAGCAAACACAAAGTGTGATAGATGCACTTAGTGAACAGAGTATGATAGATATACTGAATGTGAACACAAAGTGTGATAGATGCACTTAGTGAACAAGTATGATTGATATATTAAAGGTGAACACGAAAGTGAACAAGTATGATGGATACACTAAAAGCGAACACAAAGTGTGATAGATGCACCATGTGAACAAAGTGTGATTGATACACTAAAAGCAAACACAAAGTGTGATAGATGCACTTAGTGAACGGAGTGTGATTGATACACTAAAAGTGAACACAAAGTGTGATAGATGCACTTAGTGAACAGAGTGTGATTGATACACTAAAAGTAAACACGAAGTGTGATAGATGCACTTAGTGAACAGAGTGTGATGGATACACTAAAAGCGAACACGAAGTGTGATAGATGCACTTAGTGAACAGAGTATGATAGATATACTGAAAGTGAACACAAAGTGTGATAAATGCACTATGTGAACGGAGTATGATAGATATACTGAAAGTGAACACAAAGTGTGATAGATGCACTATGTGAACGGAGCGTGATTGATACACTAAAAGCAAACACAAAGTGTGATAGATGCACTTAGTGAACAGAGTATGATAGATATACTGAATCAATGAAGTGTGATTTGATACAGAAAATGAGAATGTGTGTGATAGATACACAAAAGTGAATATGTGCGTGATAGATACACAAAATGAGAATGCGTGTGATAGATACACAAAATGAATGAAGTGTGATTGATACACAAAGCGAAGAGAGTGTGATTGATACACTAAGTGAATGAAGTGTGCTTGATACACTAAGGTAAATGAAGTGTGTTAGATACACTGAGTGAAGCAAATAAAGTGTGATTGATACACTAAATGAATGATCTCAAACGGAACTTCTTTGAATGAACCGTACATACAATATCGTGCATGACTGAGAAAGAAACTTGATAGGTACAATGCATTACAATGCATGATGCTTACGGAAAGCAATAAATGGACAAAGCGGCGCTTTAGAAAGCACCTCATGAGGTGAGTGGCGATGAACCGCTCTTCTCCGACGGGGATCTCCCCTTGTGCTCTTCGGACACTTTACCTTGAACTCACAGTACAAAGGCTCTGGAATGCTAACAAGTAACAATATCTGCATGTAGGAGCCACGGCTGCCGCTTGTCTTCCTGATCATACTCACAACTTTCCCTATTCTCCAACGGGGTGACAGACTAGGTTGGTTCAGTATCCAGAATTGAGGTGCATACACGCTATCTCAACCTATGGGGTTTCCATACAGATTTCAAGCCGAGAGCACGCCTCTGGGTATTTAAACCAGACTTTAGTCTCGGAAATCCTGAACCTTTGCGTTCTAGGCCACGGCCATTCGAACTCTAGTTTCCACCGTCGCAGTTGGTCTCCTAGGAACTCATCGCAAACACGGCCAAGATGCATCTGGTAGGGGCTGGTACTCAGGGAGAGCACTTCTGATCGCCATTCTGGCTTGAAGTAGACTTGATCTTGAGCTTGAGGTAGAGGCACACTCATACTTCGGAACATTGGCAAGACCTGAAGAGGTACACACGGAATACAATCTCGGAGCTTACCGAAGTTGGAACAAACTCAGATGCCCGACATTTCCCTCTTTTGCTTTTGCTTTGCAGCCCGAAACTCATAGCTTCAGATAGGTCTCGGTTTCACTGTTTTCACTTATCAGGGTTGAACCCTGCAGTTTTATGAAAGAACAAATTATGTTTTGCACAAATGCAGAGAATGGCACGGCACTTGGAGCACAAAACGGTTTTTGAAATTAAGAGTGAGCATAAGTTCTCAACTGGGTATTGAGCCTACGACTGAATACAGCACACTACGACTCAACAAGAAAATAAAAGGCACTCAACCTAGACACATCGAGTAACACTCGAGACGACTCAAAACAAGGATCGAGGTAAAACAAAAAGACACGACACTCAGACGTGCACAGGGAGCCTATTTCACTGGGTAGTGTTTCCCACCCTTTCTCACTTGTGATTCTCACATCACTTGGCACTCCATCTCTAGTTTTCTGAAAAAGCCCTTTTCTCACTTTTTTTCTCATCGCACATCTCTCTATTCTTCAATCTCTCATTTTTCAATCCCTCCCCTAGGTGGTTGATGGATAAGCAGAAAGTTGTGGGCTTTTGTCCCTGGCATTCTACCAGATTCTTCTTCTTCTGCTTACAACAGTGAGTTTCTCCCACAGAGGGGTTGCGCTACAACTGGATGCGTAGCAAATCTGCAGCTGACATCGATTGATGATGCTTTGCTGGGGAGTTTGGACATGATCAAATCTGTCCAGATGATGGAGTGGAATATCTTGATCCATTCTAGTTTGTGCTTCGCACTTGGCTTGATACCTCGTTGCGTGGAGGACGTGAGAGCTTTCAGCCCTTTCTCATTCAGCTTCAGTGGTGCCTTTTTCTTGGCATGTAGAGTGCCCTTCTCGACAAGGATGGTGCCATTTCTAGCAAGTATTTTGGCAAAGGGGAAAAGACAGAACTCCTGACTCAACTGTGCCCTTAGTTCATCGTTTTGACCATTTTTTGTTTTTGCTTTCTACTAAAACAATTTTGACCAACATGAGGGTTAGATTAACATGCTTGTTCAATTTTTGATTTGAAATCATGCAAGTCAGGCTATGAGCACTGAAAATTTTCCTTTTTCGGGTCCAAGAAATGGTCCAATTTTTGAAAAAGATGGAACAATTTTCGAGAAAATTAGTCAACCTTAGTAAAAATTCTCAAAAACTATTTTTGCAAACGGCCATTGCTCAACGAGCATGAAACCTACTCCTGAGATGCACAACCTCGGATCCAAGGGAAAACTGCCCCGTGCTTGAAGAGAGCTGCATGGCAACGGAAAGTTGCCCCTTGTTTGAATGGCACTGCAGCGCATTGAATGGCAACGGAAAGTTGCCCCTTGTTTGAATGGCACCGCAGCACATTGTAGTCAGTCCTCAGAGCGATGAACACAACCAAATCCTCAGATATGGGGGAGACAAAAACGACCAGAACCATCGCATGGACACAATTGAATTTTGAATTGTTTTACGGCTGGACTTCAGAATGAAGTTGCCTACGTATCCCAAAGATGGGAATCAAGCCTTACGTAGTTCGGGGCTAAGGTACACTCGGGTATTTAACCTCTCCTTTTTATGCTCTAACTTTTGCCAAGGCGCCTGTTGCAGGTTTTCAACCTTGCGAGCTTTGTTTTTCTTTTTTTCTTTTCAATTCTTTTCTTCTTCTTTTTATTTCTTTTTTCTTTTTCATCTTTTTTCTTCATTTTCTTCATTCTTTTCTTTGCTCTAACTTTTGCCTGGGTCGCTCTTCCGGATTTTCGGCCCAGCGAGCCTCTCGAAGGGTAAAAGTGTAACAAGTCCATGCCAAATGGTTTTGAGATTGAAGCCCTCTGTATCCAGGAGAGTGGCTGTTGTATTGATTAGCAGAAGGATCCACCTTTGGCTCTTCGAGCACATCGGACATTTTTTGCCCCTAGTTCGAGGGATGCTTCTGATCTAGCTTTGCAAGCTTCTTCTGATGAGGTCTGACCTTCTTGATCTGACTTTGGTGCCTCATGTTCGAGGGCTGCTTCAAAGCTAGCCACATAGGCCTTACATTGTGGTTGACCGTTGAACATTCTGAATCCAAGTTCAAGGTTTGAAAGCAAAGGGGTTGAGTCTCGAGGCCGAGAGCGATCCTAAGCTGCACAATCCCAAGAGCGATTCCACACATGTCTTCGCAGGACCGCGCAAAACATTTTTTTTTGAAAGTTTTTAAGAAAGCGACAAATCGCTCGCGCTGAAGACAGTGTGGGACCAATCTGGATCAAGCTAGGGTCCTTCTCAGTACTCACACTAACAAGCATGATTTCATTCATTAAGGGCTTAGCACGCCTCTCTTTCTCTCAATTGATCAAATTTTTGCAAATCCCGAGGAATTCCTCCCTCTTCGTTTTCACCGCAGTGTTCAAAAAGTTTTGAAAAACTTAGGTCAATACAATGACTTCGAGGCACAAGAAAGCAGGTGGCATGCACTGCCATTTCATTCAAATCCCGGCACAACTAGCACACGGCAGAAGCAAATGCGAGAGCGTGGAAATCACTGCTGTTTCATTCAAAATCTGTTGGCATAACTGGCTCCCTGGCAGAAACAGACTCAAAACAAAACAAAAAGGCAAACGCAAAACAAAATGGTGACGCCCGAGGTAACACCCCTGGAATCACCCGACTCCTATACAACAGGACTGACTCGATACAACAAGACAGACCCAAAACAAAAGAGACTGACTCAAAACAAAAAGACAGACTCAAAACAACAAAACTGACCCAATACCCAAGTCAGAAAGCACAAAAACTGGTATTTGCACATTGCTCAGAACAGTGCGTGCCATTTCCACGCCTGGAGTAAATTGAGCGTTATCCACAGCTAGTTCATCCCCCGATCACATAATCACATTATCCCCCACAAGTTCACTGATCAAGTGCCGATTGACTTTGCAGGACCTGGTGCAGCAATGACCCCTTTGTCAAACAGATCTTGTACATCTACATCATGGCGCAGACGAAAGCAAATGTCGGTGTCATGACCCGGTTTGTTGATGGTAGGCACAGTATTTAGTCTGGTCATGCTTTGCAGGGATAGGATCGGGTAGGGGCCGTTGTTCCAACGGTTTTCAAATGTCCTTCCCGGAGTAAGACCTCTAGAGCCTTTGACAGAGGCATATGAAGTGGAGTGAAAAACCCTTTTGACTCGGGGTGGATATTTGGCCGTCTGTGAGTTACTCCCGGACAGCACCGGTGAATGGGGTGGCCTTTCTTGATGTGGTGGTAGTGACCATTGCCCACTTCAGAAGATCTTGCAGCTGCATCACCACTGGTGGTCACATTCGAATTGCGGGAAAACGCCCGCCTGGGCTGCTCTTTTTCCTGGTCAATAAGGCCCTGCTTTATAGCGTCCTCGATTTGTACCCCAATCTCATGGAGGTCTGCAAAGGTGGGTAGGGGGAGGACAATCATCTTCTGCATCAGCCTGGGTTGGAGATTGCGCACAATCATCCGTATCTGGTCCTTGTCGACCGGCCTGGTGGTCATCGAAGAAGCTTTGGCCCTCCAACGGGTTACAAAGTCAGAGAAGCCCTCTTTCGCTCTTGCCTGGTTGTCTCAAGATCACGGGTTGTGATCTCGATCTGGGAATTGTATGAATATTGTGCGACGAAGGCCTCGGACATCTCCTCCCAACTTCGTTTCACTGAGTCCTCTAATTTGGCGTACCAGATGGCCGCGATACCCGACAGGGTTCTGCTAAAGAGGGAGAGCTTCTGTAATCTTGTCAAGCCCATCGGGCGCAGAACATCTAAAAACAAACTCAGGTGGACCATGGGGTCCCCGGACCCGTCAAATCGGTCAATTTGAGGCATCTTGAACCGATCTGGCAACATTACAGCTGCGTCCGTATACCCATCCTCGATGTCGGGAATAGCCCTGACTCCCTGGGATTTCTTAAACATTTTTTCCAACTTACTCAGCTTCAGTGTTGTGGGGTCCGCTTCAAAACTCAAAGGGAGAGTCCGGTACATTGATAGGCGTGGGTGCCTTGGATAGTTGCGGTAGGATCGGGGGTGGAGCTGGCCCCGTTGGAAGGTCTATATCCTCTTGGACATTTTGGACATTTGGCGTCTCCCCAGGTGCTGGAGCTCCTGCTGGGGGAGGAACTTGTTGTGAAGCAGACACGCCGCTTTGCTGTTGCAACTTAGTGATGAGCTCGGCTTGCTGAGCCATGATTGCAGCCTGTTGCTTGGAAAATTCCGCTTGGCGGACAGCGTCTTGCTGCATGAGTTTCATACTTTCTTGCATTTGACGCATCATTGCCTCCATCCCCTGATGTATTCTGCTGATCCATCTGACTGACTAGTAGATCTATCTCTATGGCAACAATTGAGACCTCAATCCGACTGTTCACTGGTTGGGTAGATAAGGGCCACTGATTTGGTAACTGCTGAACTGGTAATTTGTGCCTAACTGGCCCCTTTTCACCCTGTCTCTGGTAAAGGAACACTGATTGCCCCTGAACTGAATCTCTAACCCAACAAAGTCTATCAACACAAGTTCGGTGTACCCGGGGGATATTGGAGCCCTCCGAAGCTATGGTTCCCAGACTACCCTAGCAAAAGAGAAAACAGACAGCATCTCAGCCTGATTTCACGAGAACAGATACGAATAAAACCGAATGAGTGTGCTCTCTACTGAATTCTGCCCCCAAAATTCCGCCTGTAAGCTGATACCCTCAGGTAAAACTGATTCCACCAAATACTGATGCCCGCAGGCCTGATACCAAAATACTGAATTGGTGCCCACAGGCCTGATGCTCAAACTCGCAAACTGATACATGCATTCCCTGTAGAGGCACACTCTAACAAGCACATAACAGATAAGTGAGAGCCAAAACACCCCTATGTTGGGGTAGGGTTTCCCTGTCCTATTTTGTCAGGAGCTAGGGTTTCACTACGCACGCAGCGGCTTCAAACAACCTTTAAACGGGTAAGCAACCTGTCCTAGTTTGGAATGGTCACTATGGATCCGAATATGCACTAGGTCAAATGGTCAAAAAGGGTGCCCCGGTAAAACCGGGGTTTGTGTTCCCATACTGGCAGAGCTCGTAACCGGTCAGCCTTATGGACATGCCTTGACAAGACAAGCCTCCGGGCAAAAACCGCTCAGGAATAGCAGATGGCAAACACGGTGTCCTAGGCGCCACCAATGCAAATGCAATGCAAAGAAACACACAAATATAGTCAAAAACAGATATCATGAGTTCGAGTCAAGTTCTCTAAATCCCCATCAGAGTCGCCAGAAACTGTAACAAGCCCGCGAGGGACCTCGCTACAGTTCAGACTCGATTTTGTTACGGTCTAAATCTGAACCCAAAGAGTCCAACTCTGGCAAATGCCAAACATGGACTGCTTTGCCAGAAAACAGAGTCGCCACCCTAAATATTTTAAAAATGGGAAAATTTAGGAAACCCTAACTCGGTGCCAAAGGCCACGTGTCCGTCATCACCAAAGTTGGCTCGGGAACTTGGGTACGATTGGGGAAGGTCACATCGTGAGCACCCCCGCTCGCCCGGTCAAAGGACCGGCCTCTACTAACCATGATATCTGTTTTTGAAAACATTGTGAGTTCTTATTCTGGTTATTAGCCTAGGTTACTATGTGATGCGCACAGCATACAAGTATAGACTGAATCGCCTGAATTGGAACTAAACATCTCATGTTTGTTCGTTTTGAAAATGGTTTGATGGTGCTACCCGCAGGTAGGCTAAGGACGCGGATTTGCCACCCTCAGGTGGGCTTAGAAAACATGATTTTGCCACTATCTAGTGGGCTTAAAACAGACATTTGATGAATTGTCCCAATTCAGATAACTCAACCTCAACCCACAGGCATTCAAGGCAGTTATATCACATAAGCACATAGCCTCATGGTAATCATGCTTTTCATGGCAACACTCACACGCATGCAAGGATGCTAAAGCATAAACACTCACCGAGTACTCCAAGCCAAAACCGAAACTCATTAGAAATCCATGCATGATCCTAGATACACAGAATTGCCTAATGCAACACATGCAAAGATGTAAACTATAGCAGGGCTCGGCTATTCTAAACATGGCATATGGAATGCTACAACTAACACGTATTCAATTTGGAATTGAAATACAAATGCAGTTTGTATGATGCGCCGAGCCCGGTGCGTGCAAAGCAGATGAATGATGCAAACATGCTGTCATACTGTATGCTAATTGAAATATGCCCTATAATCTAACCATCGTAAGCGGGTAAATAAAAGGGAAGGAAAGACGTGGGGTTGGAAGACATACATCACACTCACGCACCCTTATTACAATTATGCCCTCTCGCAGAGGGTCCGAAAGAATAATAATACAGACCCAAATGAAAGAATATTACAGTCCGAATATACAGAATTCCTAATTAATTAAGCTAAGAAAGCTGTAAACTGGCATACAAGCCAGGGACTGCCTTGCTTCCGCTCCGGATAATGAGATGATGCATGTTGGGGCTGCTTTGCGCAGAATCCACTGGGATGCCCCAATTAGCCTCTGTTTGCGATGTTTCTCGAAATGCGTGCCAGACTCCGAAAAGTTGCTGATTCTTCATTTTGCTGCAACAGAGAGCAGGAAAGGGGCAAAGCAGTGTATTTCACAAATATATGCATGCCTCGATCCTCGTGCCACCAATCTCGCATTTCGATGCATGATGGCCGAAGAGCCGAATTGCACGACTCAATTATAGGATGAATGCGCATGAATGCTACCAACAAAACCTAAACTCCATCATGGGTAATCCGGAGTGTCGGTGACTTGGGAATTGAGACCCGTTCCGTCACTCGGAGTACGAAACGTGCCTCGTTTCCCGTGCCCGGGCTAACTCCTATCCCCGAATACGATGCAGTATGCATGAGATGCAATCCTAACATACATGGTGCTATGAAAATGAGATGCCTTGAAATGCGTGCACGCGGGCACGCAAACCGAGGTAATGATCCTAAGGCATGAAATGACATGAAATATGATATACAATGAGACTAAAATGAAATGCCTCGAAATGCGTGCCCACGGGCACGCAAACCGAGGAAATGGCATACGGAATGCAACAGATCTAAAATAGCATACGCAATGCAAGATGGGCTTATACTAACATGAGAGAGCCTCAGCCGCACTCACATAAGAGGCCATCGGATAAAAATGAAGTGCCTCGAAACGCGTGCCCATGGGCACGCGAACCGAGGCAATAACATAAAGGCATGAAAATGCAAATTGGGCTTACACTAACATGAGAGGACCTCAGCCGCACTCACATAAGATGCCGTGAGATGAAAATGAGGGGCCTCGAAATGCGTGCACACGGGCACGCAAACCGAGGCAATGATATAAAGGCACGAAAATGCAAATTGGGCTTACACTAACATGAGAGGACCTTAGCCGCACTCACATAAGATGCCGTCGGATAAAAATGAAGTGCCTCGAAATGCGTGCACGACGGGCACGCAAACCGAGGCGGTGGCAAACGCAATGCAAATGACATGGAAAATGCAAATTGGGCTTACACTAATGTGAGAGAGCCTCAGCCGCACTCACATAAGAGGCCGTGAGATGAAAATGAAGTGACTCGAAAATGCGTGCCCACGGGGCACGCAAACCGAGGCATGGCCCTATGGCACAAAAATGACATGCAAATGAGATGTGGCATATGGCATATGGAAAATGTAAATTTCAGCAGCCAAAATGATGCAAAAACAGCCCCCGAAATATGACAAAATTACACCCGATGCCCGAAATGCTATGCTAAGCACCCAAAATGGCCTACAGCTATGCCAAACGATGCAACAATATGGACATGAAGTGTACAGACAGATGCTAGGCAGCCCCTAAAATAGCATTTTTCCAGTAAAAAGATGGCCAAAACAACAATCACAAGTATGGCCAAAAATAGCAGGCAAAAATGGGAAAAAGAGGGGAACAATGAAACAAGTGATATGTACAATGCTCAAACTGAAAAACACAGGCTCTACAACGTTTAAAGAGGGACCAAAAATATGCACATTTACAAGAGATGATATCCCCCAATTCAGTGTGTAGATATGCTAAACATAGCATGCAAAATGTGAGCCAAAAAGGGCTATAACATGAGATACCAAAAGAATGCACCAAACAGCCTCGGACCCTCAACATAATATGACAAGAAGGCCAAAATAAGGACACTTTCCAAGCCTGATGAAGGCTGAAAATAGAAGCTAAGAAAACCTAACAAAGCATGCAATTTTACGGTAAATTGAAGGAATTTTGAAGCAAGTGTAAGATAGAGTAACCAAACATGGTTTAGCCCTGCTTCAATATTGAAGAGGGGTTCAAAATAGGCCCACTCACAGTATATTGCATGCTCTAAAAAAGATCACTCATGAGTTAAAAATAGCATGCAAAAGCAAGAGTAGACATAAATTCAAAGCAAGTGGCATGTAGAGCATGAAAACCAGGTTGAGCCCTTCTTCAATGTTGAATAGGGGCTCAAAATAAGCACAATATTAGTTTCATGAGATGCTCCAAATCAGATCACAAATAGGCCCAAATAAATCTTACAAAGCAAGTGCATGATAGAGAGGCCAAACATGGTTGAACCCTTCTTCAATATTGAAGAGGGGCTCAAAATAGGCCCACTCACAGTTTATATCAGGCTCGAAATCAGATCACTCATAAGCTAAAGAAAGCATGCAAAACATTGGCATAAAGAGTGATATTGAAAGAGGTGCATCATAGAGGTGCCAAATAGGGTTGAGCCCTTCTACAAAGTTGTAGAGGGGCTCAAAATAAGCCTAAAATCAGTAGGGGTCAGAGCCCAAAACAGAAAGCAAATAGGGTAGAAATTTGAAGCAAAAATAAGCTAGAAAAAGGGAATTTGAGACTTACCCTTGAAGATCAAGCTTTTGTTGCTTCTTGGCTTCAATTTGCTGGTTCTTAGCCTTTGAAAAAGCTTCCCTTGCTGCTGGAATGGAGGTGGTGATGGTGAGACTTGGTGTTGATGAATAAATGAGCTAGATACTTGAAAGTTTTTCAAGGTTTTGGGGATGAAAATGGAGGCTAATGAAGATGAACTCTTGAGAGAAAATTTTCTAACCCTAACAAAGAAGGAGGTCAGCCCCTTAAATGGGCAAGAAAGGGGTGTAAAAGGGAGGGAAATGCACCCAAGCTTTCCCTCCCAAAATATCCCCCGGAGGGCAAAGATATTTGGAAAAACAGCTGGACAGCTGTAAAGTGGTCAAAAGCAGGAAGCAGGCCGGCCAGGTGTTTTTTTTGAAGATGGCCGGCCGGCCACCCCACTGGTCGGCCAGCCACTCCCCATGGCCGGCCGGCCATGGCCAAAAAATGAAGTGAACAATTACTGGCCGGCCACCATTTTTTGGTGTCCTCCCAGGTGTGTAGAACAAGGCCCCATGGTTGGAATTTGGCAACTCTGAAACAGGAGTCATAACATTGCATTTGAAAGAGAGGCTCAAAAATGAAAATAGCAATTACTGGCCAACCACCACTTTTTAGGGTCCTCCCATGTGTGTAGAACAAGACCCCATAGTTGGAATTTGGCAACTCTGAAACAGGAGGCACAACATTCAACTTGAAAGAGAGGCTCAAAAATGAAAATAACAATTACTGGCCGACCACCACTTTTTAGGGTCCTCCCATGTCCCCTCATCACAAATATGTAGTCTCGGCTCCAAGAAAATATCCCTAGGGTGTTCAACATTAGCCCGGAAATGAGCAAAACGGTCGCCGGAGGAGCGAAACTGGTTATTTGAGACAATTGCTAGCCTTCCACCCTCCAGTGATCTTCCTGGTGCTAAAACAGAGGTACCTGCCAAAATTGAACAAAAACTAATGCAAAATGAATGCTCGGGGCCCAAATCACGTAGTTCGGGGTCCCGAAAACCGGCTGCAGGCACCGAAAGTGGCATTCGGCCACGAAGTGGGTATCAGATGCCCCAGTGTTCCTCGGAATGATAAAACAGAGGTACCCGCCGAAAATGAACAAAAACCGATACAAAATGAATGCTCGGGGGCCAAACCGCGAGGTTCGGGGTCCCAAAAAATGGGCTGCAGGCATCGAAAGTGGCGTTCGGCCACGAAGTGGGTATCTGAGGCCCCAGTGTTCCTCATAATGATAAAACAGAGGCACTTGCCAAAAACCGGAGAAATCGGAGATGGTTGGGCGGTCCCGAACCGAGGCACACGGCCTGACAGCTCCGAAAACCGGGAACCGGGCTCCGAAATGGGCAAAATGGCCTACGGCCACGAAATGTAGCCCACGGCCACCGAGAGATAGTCTACAGGACCACTCCCTTCCCTCAGGAAAGAAAACAAAGAAAACCGAGTCTGGTTCGCAAACCGAGACAAGGCACAGAAGAGGGTTCGGAAGTCCGGAGGCGCACGGCCGCGACCCTGAGACTTCTAAACGAGCACAACATGCAACATCACCGAGCGCTCAATCGGCGATGTCTGAGTCTTAAGGTCGGTCAAAAATGGGGTGTCTACACTTCCTTGCGCTCAAGCGAGCCTTGTGGGGTGTGTCTCTTCGCTCGAGCGAGGCTTCTTGCGCTTGAGCGTGCATCTGCATCTCTGTAGGACCTGAAGGTTAGTATTCTTCAATCGAGTGAGTTTTCTTGAGCTCAAGCGAGACCTGTGTTATTTGTTCCTTCGTTCAAGCGAGCATACTTGCGCTCAAGCGTGCATCTGCGTTGTGGCAGACTTGAAGCCTTGCATTCTACGCTCGAGCGACGCTTCTTGTGCTCGAGCGAGGTCATTGTTGTGTCAAGTCACTCAAGCAATGACTCCTTCGCTCGAGCGAAGGTCACATATATCAGTTCGCAGCAGAGATGAAACACACCATTTTTGAACCTCTTCTTCCTCCAAAACCCTAGATCGACAGCTCATCTCTCTAAACTCTCTCTCTCTCTACAAATACACCTTGTTCTAGGGTCTCTCTACCCTAGTCCCTTTGTTAAAAAGGTGGAGCATTGTGTGGGCTTCATTTTGATCCGAAGAAATTCAAGTTTGGAGCATCTTCAAGTTTCACTCTTCATCTCCTTTGAGCTTCTCCGTTTGAGGTAGGGATATTCTACACTTTGTTATGAATTTCAACCTAGTTATTTGTTGTTATGAGAATGTAGTGAGATTTGGGATATTTGGAGAAAACCTAGGGTTTGGTTCAAATTTATGAAAGAGGGGTTTTTATGTGTTGTTGTACATTTGACCATGGGGTTGGAATATGAGGTGGTTTCGTGTTAAAATTGATGAATTTGATCTTTGGGTTAGTATTTGGAATAAGGGGGAAATTTGCCCTAATATGAGCTAAATGATTATTTGGTATAAATAATGGAATTGGTGTGAGAAATATGAAATTGGGAGGTTGTGTGAATGAATGGTGTAGTTAGATTTGTTTAATCACTTACCTATGGAAATTTGATAAATTATCTATTTGAAAGATTGTATATCTGTTTAGAAGTATCTGTTTTGGGCTATTGGTAAAGGATGGCCATGATTGTTGTAGAAACTGAATGTGGACTAGGTGAATTGAAACCTGTCGTTTAAATTTACCTCATTGAATACGATGATATGATTGAGATGTTGAATATGTGTCATAGATAGTCATTGTATATGACGATGCTTTTAATACATTGCATATGTACCATTGTTTGGGAGGAGATAGGGGATGGACTCCATTTATAATTAAGTTAGTCGGAGTGTCCAAGGTGAAGGTCCCGAAATCTTGTGAATATATGGGTGCCAGTTCCCTTGGATGAAAATTTCGTAAAATGGCAAATCTTGAAATCATGTGCATATATGGGTGCCAGTTCCCTCGGATGAAAATTTCGTAAAATGGCAAATCTTGAAATCATGTGCATATATGGGTGCCAGTTCCCTCGGATGAAAATTCCATAAAATGGCAAATCTTGAAATCATGTGCATATATGGGTGCTGGTTCCCTCGGAAGAAAATTCCGTAAAATGGCAAATCTTGAAATCATGTGCATATATAGGTACCGGTTCCCTCAGATGAAAATTCCGTAAAATGGCAAATCTTGAAATCATGTGCATATATGGGTACCGGTTCCCTTTGATGAAAATTCAGTAAAATGGAAAAACTAAGTGTTTGAATAATAGTTGAATTAAATTGTAAATCACTAAGTTGTAGCCTCATTCTAGATTGTTTAGATAACAACGTATTTGTCTCATGAATTGGCTCAGAATTTACTGGATTAATATGAATTGAATAAAGGGAAATGAAGTTGAGATATGGGTATTGGTATAAAATGAATATGGATAGAATGTGAGTTAGTTGTGAATGTGGAACATTTACTTGGCATTTATATCTTAGTTAAGCTTCATATATTGTGTTAGGCTATTTCTACTGGGCTTTGGCTCACCCTACTTGGGAAACCATTTTCAGGTACAGTTGACATGCTCCCTCCAAGAACGTAGCATGGGAGGACTTAGGAGCTGGAGGATATATTTTGTTATTTTTGTGTTTAAATGTTTATTCAAGCCGAAGGCTTTATATGTATAGAGTTTATGACACTCTCTTTTGTTGTAACCAAGTATGTCTTGAAAAGATGTAAACCCGTAGGGCATTCACTTATGTTAAACCCTTTTGGATTATTACTTCATGCAATGAAAGGATTATTTACACTCTGATTTATGTAACTATTATTTATGCTGTTGTGGATCATGTCTATGATGTTATATTTTGGGGGCGTTACAGTCATCACTTGGTTACAACAAAAGAGTCCTAGCTCTATACATAAAAATCCCTAGGCTTGAATGTACATTTAACATCAACACGAATAACAAAAGGGTGTCTTCAACTCCAAAACCTCCCAAGCTAAGATCTTGGAGGCGGCATATCACCTGTACCTAAAAAATGGTGTCCCAAGCAGGGTGAGCCAAAGCCCAGTACAGATATGCTAAACAACATATGAGAATTAACTAAAACATTAGCATCCGATAAATGTTTAAGACTTGTAAACCAACTTACACCAAATCCACTACAAATCAACATTGATATCCTAATCAATCCACTTCCCTTTATTTATCAAAATCAATTCATTTACATAGCTCATTGTTATTCAAACAATTCGAAACCAAACTACAACTCATTTATCAACACTTCAATCATAAACATCATTCATACACTTCCATTCACTTGCCATTTTATGGAACTACGTCCGAGGGAATCGGCACCCAAATATATATAAGATTTCGGGACTTTCACCCTGGACACTCCGACCAACTTAATTATCAATGGAGTCCATCCCCTATCTCATCCCAAACAATGGAGTACATCCCCTATCTCCTCCCAAACAATGGATTACATCCCTTATCTTCTCCCAAACAAGATACATATGCAATGTATTTAAACACGCTGTCATATACAATGACCAATTAAATCACATATTTAATGTGTTAATCCAACCGTCATATTTAGTGACATAACCCAATTGATTTGTTTCAATTTACCTAATCATCATGCTTTTTCTACAACAATCATGGCTATCCTCCACCGATAGCCCAAAATAGTTATTTCTAAATAGATAAATAAATCTATCAAACAGATGATTTATCAACTTTACCATAGGTGAGTGATTTATCAATTCAACTACACCATTTAATCACATTTTCCCCCAATCTCATAATTTCCAAACCAATTTCATATTTCCACACTTGGTTTCATTAATCATATAAATAATTTATTTAATTCAAATTAGGGCATTTTCCCCCTTTAACTTACATGGTACCCAAGACCCAATTTCACCAATTATATCCAAGCAATAACATGTTCATGACCTCTCATACCCATAGGGAACCCAAATTAGAAAACCACTCATTCAAACATTTCAATTTCAAACCCTAACTTCACCCAAACTTCCCAAATCCCACCATTTATACCAAATGACAAATATCTATGTTAAAACCCATATAGGATAATAGAATATCCCTACCTCAAGTGTAGAAGCCCAAGGGAGAAGAGCCAAGCACGAGTTAAACTTCGAAAGTGATGAAACCAACTTTTACTCGGTTGAAAATGGAGATCTTGAAGAGCTCAATCTTTTTATCAAAGAAAGGAGGGTGAGGAGATCACTAGATCTAGGTCAAAATGTAGAGAGAGAGAGAGAGAGAGAGAGTATTTTAGAGAGAGAGGCTCTCAACTTAGGGTTTTGGAAAGTTTTAGAGACAGAAAGGACAGAAAAAGTGATTTAAGAAGTCAATTTCGTGATCTGATATACGCACAGTCTGCTCGAGCGGAGAGTTTGACGCTCGAGCATCAGACACATAAATTCGACGCGCTCGAGCGCAATAAAGGCCGCTCAAGCGCCAAGACACAACTGCAAGGCACTACCCGCTCGAGTGCAATGAAACCCGCTCGAGCGTAGAATATACTCGCCCAGTATTTTACAGACTTCAGACAGTCGCTCGAGCGCCAGAGGGGCCACTTGAGCACAGACCCGCTCAAGCGTGAAAAACACTTCTACAGTATTTTTGCAGACGCACAAAGTACAGAATGATTGATAACCCCGCTCGAGCGCAAGAAGGCCCGCTCGAGCGGAAGACCAAAATTTTGGGCAACAAGGTTCTAAACCAAGTAGCAACCAACCTGTTCTAAACACGCCCAAGACATTCAAAAACCAAAATTCAAAGGCTAAGAAGAGGAAAAGACAAAAACAACAACATTAAACCACAAGACCCGAGTCCGGAATGCCATAAAAGCCGAGTCAAAAACTGGGATCGCCATAGTATATGTGAAATTATTTAAAATAATTTAAATAAATATATTATTTGTACTTCATAGCTAAACAATCCAATAATATCTTCATAGCTAAAGAAGCAAAATCATCAATGGTGACTGGAACAAAGGCTTCTGTCTCTACTATACAAGAGCTTAAATTACAACCCATAGTACAGTAACAAATAAAATTACTCAAAAATGCAAACGCTAATCCCTAGACATCTGAGTTGTCCTTGCCGGTAGAGCAAGAAGATCTTCTTCTTTATCTCCTCCGCTTGTGCTCTATTCGAAGTGTAATGTAACTCGTGAGCCGACAGCGGACCCCTATGCTTTCCGACGCTGTTCACTAGTTTTCCAGAGATCCGTTTTTTTGGGAGAACTTGTTTGCTTCACTTTTGCTTTTGCTTTTACGTTTCCATTTCCGTTTCCTTGCGATTCTTTTCCTTCTCGTCCCTTGAAGATGATGAGCAAGTGAATGTGATCGATGACCAGAACTTTTTGTTGCCTCTAGCTTCAGTTTTGCTTCTGTACAATAGATCCTTGAAGAATATCCACTTCTTCGAGTTCCTTCCAGACGATGAAAACCTTGAAGACGAAGCAGAGCCTGACGGTGTTGTCTCGATCAACAGAGTTTTAGCTTCTTTGTTCTCAAAATCTTCCAACTCCAAAATGTGATGATGATAAGAGGCCTCATTTTCTTCGTGTTCTTGCCATTGGAGTTGTACTGTTCGTAGTGGTGACATCGGCCGAATCTGACCGTTCAAGAACAACTCGTCTGTCGAACTCATCAGTCCATTAGCTATTGAACCGTTTGGTGAGAACCCAAAAAAAATTTGAACTCGAACGAACTAGATTCAGTTGACAAGAAAGAATCAGACCTAGGAGCGGTGGATAACACGTAGTAAATAGGACTTGTAGGAGCACTGGAGAAGTAGCCGACGGCGGGGCATCCATTGCCGAGGCTTGAAGGTGCGGAGACGTAGGGAGTGGAACATGTGTTGTTGATTTCTTCGCTGAGACGGTGGCTTTCGTGAGCATCGTTGGTGTTGCCATTGTTGGAGGAGTGAAGGTCGACGTTTGGTTCGCCATTGTTAGGGTTTGAAAAGAGCACTATTGCTGTGAGTTCAAGAGCAGAAATGATAGAGGACCCCCACAACAAAAATCCCCATAGAGACATGTTAGTGATGAGTGATAGGAGGAAAAAAAACAAAAAAACAACCAATTCCAATACATTGGGGTGGTGGGGTTTTTCCGCTTGAGAGAGAGAGAGAGTTTTGAGATGGGCTTAGGGACTGAAACGAGTCTAACTGGTTTATTGTACATGCAATAATTAGACAGAGAGCTCTATGAATAAGGGGAGAATGCATACATGGTTATGCGCTATGCTTCCAATAAATATTGGAATTTAATTTTTTAAAAATTAATTTTTTATTTTTTGTATATTCTTATTTGGAAAAATTATTCAAAAATTCCATTTCAAAAAATGTTGCTTCATTTAGTTTTTAGATGTTTTCTTCTAAACTAATTATTCAAAAATTCCATTCCATTTCAGAAAATTATTTATGGTATGTTGTTTTGGTTTAATTTGGGAGTTTTGGAGTTTACTTTTTTACCTTTGGGTTTGATTTTGGTTTTAATTTTTTATTGATGTTGTGTTGAGTTGGTTATGGCATAGTGTTATTTTCAATCTTTTTGTGGGGGATTGTGTGGAGTGATTTAGGGGATTAGCAATGTTACCCATTTGGTGTGGGTTTCTAATGTAGGTCAACATAGAATATAGTAGCACTTGTATCTTTCAAAGCTTTTGGGGAAGTGTATTCGAATCCTTTATTTTTATTTTTATTTTGGAAATCTTTGGTGTTGTTGTACGTTGGTTTTGGAGGAGTATAATCCGATTTAAACTTGTTGGGTTTGGTTGTTCGCACTTATTCTTGCCAAAAGTTCCTTGGAGAATTAGAAATTCTATTCTAGGGTCGACACCAGCCTTCCTAAGGGTCGACCCTTACCTGTTGGTGAAGTTTCTGGGAGTGTTGCTGGAAAATAGGGTAGAAACCAGACTGGAGAGGGTCGACCCTCTTATATCTGTGTGTTAGTTGCTGGAAGATAGAGTAGACACCAGACTGGGAGAGGGTCGACCCTCTTATGTCTGTGTGTTGGTTGCTGGAAGATAGGGTCGACCCCCTCCTATCTAAGGGTCGACCCCTGCTTGTTTTTTTTTCTTCAAATTTTTAAGGTCCGAATGGGCCCTATCTAAGGGGG
Organism: Camellia granthamiana; assembly: GCA_036172215.1. NCBI lineage: Eukaryota > Viridiplantae > Streptophyta > Magnoliopsida > Ericales > Theaceae > Camellia > Camellia granthamiana. The sequence continues at coordinate 100,444 of JAXFYN010000272.1, read as the reverse complement.
TTTTTGGGCCCATTATTTTATTTGACCTTAGGGCTTTTCCTCACTACTATAAATAGGCCGAAACCATTTTTCTCCCATGATTTTCCTTTCATTTTTCCTCTTAAACCATGATTTCTCTCTTCTCTCTCTCAAACCCAAACATTTTCACTTAAATCTCTAGATCTACTTACCTAAAGTGATCTTTTCACCTTGCTCCTTTGAGATAAAGTGTAGAGTTTGTCAAGGGCTTCGTTTTGATTAGGGCAAAACGTGGTTTCGTCGCCATCGACTTTTGAGCTTTCTCTTCTCTCTCCCATCTAAACTTGAGGTAGAGATATTCTACTCTTTAATATGAGCTTTAACCTATATATTTGTCATTTTGTATAAATGGTGGGGTTTGTGAAGATTTTGGTAAAAGTTAAGGTTTGGGTTCTAAACTAATGGGGGTTTTTCATGTTGATTTACTAAGTAACCTTGCGGGTTTGTGTATGAGGTTCTTTATTACTGAAGTGGTGAGATTTGGATCTATGGGTTGATATTTTGGAAAAAAGGAAAATTTTTCCCTAAGTTGAGTTAAAATAACTATTTATGCAAATAATGAAATTGGGGGAAATGTGATTGAATGGTGTAGTTTGGTTTGAGAAATCACATACCTATGGAATTTGTTAAATTATCTGTTGATAGATTTATTTATCTGTTTAGATATATCTGTTTTGGGCTATCGGTGGAGGATATCTATGATTGTTGTAGAAACTGCATGAGAATTAGGATGATTGAAACTAATCAATTGAATTATGTCATTGAATATGCCGGTTTGATTAAACCATTGAATATGTGTTTTGATTTGTCATTGTATATGACAAAGTGTTTGAATACATTATATATGTATCTTTGTTTGGAAGGAGATAGGGGATGTACTCCATTGTTTGAGAGGAGATAAGAGATGGACTTCATTGATAATTAAGTTGGCCGAAGTGTCCAAGATGAAAGTCTCAAAATCTTATATATTTATGGGTGTCGGTTCCCTCGGACGTGGTTCCGTAAATTGGCAAGAAATAGAAGTGTTGGATTTGATGAATGTATTGAATTGTGAACCATTGAGTTGTAGTCTCATATTGGTTGCTTGATAATAATGAATTTGGCTAATTGATTTACCCGAAATGGTAGAATGGAAATGAATTGAGATATTGGTTATCTATATTGACTACAACAAAACTGTCTTTTTACGATACCACATCAACGGCATACAATAAATGCATGCCGTAATTTCTCACTTTTACGACTTGCTTTTTTTGCACGTCGTAAATACTTTTCCAACCACGACGTGTCTATTGTGTGGGCCGTGAATGGTAATAACGATGATTTTTTTACGGCTTACAATGCACGCCGTAAATAATAAAATATTCTACGACACACATGTGGCGTGCCATTAATACATCAATTATACACGATGCACATACACCAGCCGTGAAAAGTGAATACTTTTCACAGCGTACACAACGCCTGCTGTTAAAAATATTGTACTTTTTACGTGCACACATTGCCTGCCGTTAAAAATATTGCATTTTTACGACGCACAATACATGTCGTGAATTGTATGATAAAAAATATTTAAAAAAAAATGGCCAACGACCACGAAAAGTGGCCTACGACCACGAAAAGTGGCCTACGACCACAAAGAGATGGTCTACAAGACCACTCCCTCCCTCCGAGAAGAGAAAACAAGGTTCGATCCACAAACCGAGGCAAAGCTCAAAGAGTTTAGAGGCCCGGAGGCAAGGCTCTCAGCCAATACTCCGAAACCTCTAAACGAGCACAACATGCACCACCACCGAGCACTCAATCGATGACGTCTGAGTCTTAAGGACGGTCAAAAATGGGGTGTCTATAGTTGCCCGTCTTTGGCAGAACTCGAAAGTCATAAGTGATGGGAGTGAATGTCAAAGCCCAAAGACGACCCATTTTTGACAAGGCCGAAAACTTAGACAAACAGGCAAGATAACAAAGAGATGCGCCTGCAGGCTGGGGCAAAATGCACATGACATGCACAAAGCCGAACAGAACTTATGATCATGCAAAGAAAGCTGTAACGAAGCAATTACGCAAAATAAATGCAACAGTTTAAGCGAATGAAATCAAACCAAACTACATTATATGCAGAAAGGATGTAAGAGAATTATAAAATTCTCACTACGTCTCACGTGGAGTACATACAATACCGTCCTGTTCGCCTGGTCGCACCAGCTTCAAATGAATCATTCATACAATATCGTGCCTTCATAAGAAAGAAACTCAACAGGTACAATATCGTTAGAAACATGCATAATAATGCAAGCAAAAAGTGCATGACAACGCAAGTGGAGGGGTGCATGACAATGCAACCTAAGTGTGACGCATAAAAATGCGGAAGGGGTGCATGACAATGCAACCTAAGTATGACGCATAACAATGCGGAAGGGATACATGACAATGCAACCTAAGTGTGACGCATAACAATGCGGAAGGGATGCAAAACAATGCAACCTAAGTGTGACGCATAATAATGCGGGTAAAACAAGCATAATGATGTAAGTAAAACGAGCATGACAACAAAAGTAGTGTGCATGACAATTCAACAAAAGTGCGTATAACAAAGCGACGAGTAGTGTGCACAACAATGCAACAAGTGGTGGTCATAGCAAATGCAAGAAGACGTGCATAACAATGCGAGAAGAGTGCAACTTTAAAAGCATGTTTGAAACAAAATGCTGAATAAAGAAGTACAAGCCTTAAAGAGAGAAATTCGACCGTAACCTCCGATTTACCTCTCGAAGGGGTCACAACGTACTCACAAAGGATACACCTTGCTCTTTGTCGAGTGACGATGAGCCATGCATCGAAGACTTGAATTGAAGTTCCCACTGGGACATTCTTGAGCCAAAAAGTGTACTTCTCTTGTACTTTCTCGAGAACCGGGGACTCCAATCACCACCAAAACATACAGGGAGAACAAAGGGACCTTGGGGACCACCCAGGAGGGATGGCCAACCACCTAGGAAGTTGGCCGACCAGTTATTGCCCACTAAAGTGGTCGGCCGACCAGAAAAACTGGCTGGCCGACCAGTTTACCAACTTTCAGGGCAGTTTGGTCTTTTAGCTTCGGTTCTTTAAGTACACAACTCCAAATCATTTTGTATCCACCTCCAAGGCCGAAATACATTCTTCTTTGCTTCTAGACCCTTTTCTCTCTAAGATCTGCACTTTATACGTGTTTTCCAACGCCTCACACAACGTTGTTTCGTGAAAACTTTCGATTCTCGTCGTTTCGAACCGATTAAAATTTGTTTTCGGAGCTTCTTTCTCCATTTTCACCACTTGAGGTATGTTTGTCTCAAACTTTAGCACCTTTTCTCGGGCATTGACTTTTGTTGATTTTTTCTCTTCCCGAGAGTGGACTTTTGTTGACTTTTTTGCAATTTTGGCTCATTTTGCTCGTTTTTGCATCTTTTTGCAGATTTCTTTAGATGGCCGACAATATCCCGTATGGCGGAGGTTCTCCATATGCCGAGGACGACCCCGACATTATACTGTTGCCTCTGAGGATACGGCCATTCGACCAAGAGGAGTACGACCCAGAGGAGCACGTCCTGCCTCCTAGCACGTTTTACCACTTCACGGACTTCGCGCGGCAGACACCCACGGAACTGCTACTACGAGAGCCGGAGTCCCATTTATCTCATCGCGTGCATGAGGTACGTACTTTACTTTTGCATTTCTTGCACATTCCATACACAGCACTTCACTCATTCTAAACACACAGTTCATACACAACGCTCTGCTAATTCGGCACACAACTCATTTGGGCACACAGCACATTACACTACTCAACCTGAACACACAGTCCATAACACATCATTCTGTTTAATTGGCACACGGCTCATAACACTGCTCAATCTGAACACTCAGTTCATAACACAGCATTATGCTTAATTGGCACATGGCTCATAACACTGCTCAATCTGAACACTCAGTTCATAACACAGCATTCTGTTTAATTGGCACACGACTCATAGCACTGCTCAATCTGAACACTCAGTTCATAACACAGTATACCTGTTTAATTGGCACACGGCTCATAACACTGCTCAATCTGAACACTCAGTTCATAACACAGTATTCTATTTAATTGGCACACGGCTCATAACACTACTCAATCTGAACACTTAGTTCATAACACAGCATTCTATTTAACTGGCACATGGCTCATAACACTGCTCAATCTAAACACTCAGTTCATAACACAACATTCTGTTTAATTGGCACAAGGCTCATAGCACTACTCAATTTGAACACTCAGTTCATAACACAGTATACCTGTTTAATTGGCACACAGCTCATAGCACTGCTCAATCTGAACACTCAGTTCATAACACAGTATACCTTTTCATAACATAGCACACCGCTCAATTTGAACACACAGTTCATAACACAGTATTTGGTTTATAGCACACTGCTCAATCTGAACACGCAGTCCATAACACAGTACACTTTTTGTAATATAACACACCGCTCAATCTGAACCCATTGTCCATAACGTGGTATTCCGTTTATAGCACGCTGCTCAATCTGAACCTATTGCCAATAACGCAGTACACTTTTTTGTAATATTACACACCACTCAATCTGAACCCATTGTCCATAACGCGGTATTCGGTTTATAGCACACTGCTCAATCTGAACCCATTGTCCATAACGCAGTACACTTTTTTGTAATATAACACATCGCTCAATCTGAACCCATTGTCCATAACGCGATATTCGATTTATAGCACACTGCTCAATCTGAACCCATTGTCCATAATGCAATACACTTTTTTGTAATATAACACACCACTCATTCTGAACCCATTGTCCATAATGCGGTATTCGGTTTATAGCACACTGCTCAATCTGAACCCATTGTCCATAACGCAGTACACTTTTTTTGTAATATAACACACTTCTCAATCTGAACCCATTGTCCATAACGCGGTATTCGGTTTATAGCACACTGCTCAATCTGAACCCATTGTCCATAACGCAGTACACTTTTTTGTAATATAACACACCGCTCAATCTGAACCCATTGTCCATAACACGGTATTCGGTTTATAGCACACCGCTCAATCTGAACCCATTGTCCATAACGCAGTACACTTTTTTGTAATATAACACACCGCTCAATCTAAACCCATTGTCCATAACGCGATATTCGGTTTATAGCACACTAGTCAATCTGAACCCATTGTCCATAACGCAGTACACTTTTTTGTAATATAACACACCGCTCAATCTGAACCCATTGTCCATAACGCGGTATGCGGTTTATAGCACACTGGTCAATCTGAAACCATTGTCCATAACGCAGTACACGTTTTTCTAATATAACACACTGCTCAATCTAAACCCATTGTCCATAACGCGATATTCGGTTTATAGCACACTACTCAATCTGAACCCATTGTCCATAACACAATATACTTTTTTTGTAATATAACACACCGCTCAATCTGAACCCATTGTCCATAACGCGATATTCGGTTTATAGCACACTGCTCAATCTGAACCCATTGTCCATAACGCAGTACACTTTTTTGTTTTGAACACACAGCTCACACTTTTCATTCTGAACACGCAACTCATACGTTTCATTCTGAACACGCAGCTCATACATTTCATTTTGAACACGCAGCTCATACATTTCATTTCTGAAACTTAATACATATGTTCATTCTAAATGCAGGTATCCTCCCGTTTCACACGGGGTTATGAATCTATCATCGCGAGGGAGTGGTACATGGAGCTCCTGGATGCTGTTTGACACATTGTGGATGAGGCAGGGTTTGGCCTATTCTGTGCAGGATTGTCACGTCATCCAGCGAGCAGGACCCTTCTGGGCGCACTTGTAAAGAGATGGTGGGACACCACCAACTCTTTCCATTTCTTGGCTACTGGGGACATGACGATGGCCCCATATGATTTCTCCATGCTGACAAGCCTTGAGGTGGGAGGCCGACCGATCCCATATGATACAGATATGGGCGAGTGGGAGGCTGCTTGGATTTATTTGCCCGAAGCTCATCCGCCGATCGACAGATCATCGGGCAGGGTCAGGTACACCTGGTTTGCCGAGCAGTACCGGAGGACTGCGCCCGAGACCATTGAGGCCATACAGTAGTATGCCAGGGGATTTTGATGTTCCTCCTTTGGACCACACTTTTCTTCGACAGGGGGAACACAGCTGGGCTTTATCTGCTCAGTGCTCTGGTGGACCTATCACGGGTCCGGCTCTTTGGTTGGGGTGGCGCTGCCCTCGCTACCCTCTATTGCTATATGAGTGCGACCTCCCACGAGCAGGGGACCATAGTTGGAGGCTACTGGCGAGCCTGGGAGGTACATTCCGCCCTCTTGATTTACATTACTGCTTTTCATTATCTGTACACTGCACATGGCACACATTACATTCTGTATTCTACATTCTACACTCGGCATTTTGTATTTTCCATTCTGTATTCTGATTCTGCACTCAACATTCTGTATTTTCCATTCTGTATTCACATTCTGCACTATGTTGCCTTCCACAGCTATGGGTTTATGCATACTTCCCGACGCTGGCCCCTGAGCTAGAGGTCGAGGCATCCCTTGAGATCCCTCACTCGCGTAGATTTGAGGGTTGGTGCCGGCCCAGGCCCTGGGAGACTCTGCTCTACTTCCGGCAGTTCTTTGATACTGTACGGGTGACGAAGGTAATCAAAAACTCTCAGTTCTTCATACTTTCAGCTTTGATTCATCTTGCATATTTATGGCATCTAATCATTGTATACATTTGTTACCTGTAGGTGACCTGGCAGCCTTGGATTGGCATGCCAGAGAATCCTCGATTCCTGTTTGCTGGGGCATGGGGCACCTCGCGATACAGGATTATGCTTGAGGGACCGGTTGGTAGGGCCTGATTCCTCGGAGAGCGTTTCATGCGCTAGACGATGGGCAACTCCGAGCAGGACGTCCCCTCGCTGCCTCCACTGGAGATGTGGTCCGCAGGGGATCTTACGCCCCGGAAGGCAGAGGACCTTATGTTGGGTATTGACGCGGTCCTTTTCCTAGAGGAGGGGGATTACACGACATATCACCATACGTACCTGATGCCTCCGTTGTCAAGTGTCCGTACCTCCAGGAGGAGAGCTGCTAACATGCCTTCCTCGAGTCGCGCCCGACCTAGAGACATTCCTTCGACCAGCGGGGCCGGCACATCAAGGGGCAGGACCGGATATATGCCCTCGACTTGCCAGTATGCTGGATGGCCGGATCTACCGACCGGGCTGACAGGCTGGGAGTATGGGACACCATACCAGATTCCACTGGAGCCTCCACGGCCCGATCACCGATACATCAGTGACCCTGACTCACCACCGGTATGCTTCACAGTTTTCAATTATCACTCAGATATATAGACATTCACTCATTCACTGATGACTTGAACTTGTATCTGCAGCCTCCCAGAGAGTACATTGATGGGCTGCTCGGAGTGATGGCCTCACTCGAGGGCATGGCTCTGCGGAGGGAGACACTGTTGCATTCCTACAGCATCCCGGTATTTTCCAATCTTCTTGCATTTATCATACTTCTGATGTCATACAAAACTGAACACTTTACCACACTGATTCACTGTATGTGTAGAGCACATCTGACACAACACATTCACATACTACATCTGTTTGCACTCATTCTATGCATCATTCTTGTATCTGATATACACACTCTGAGCACATCCTTAGTCTGAGATATCTGCAGGCAAGAACGATGACTCTGGTTCTAGTTCGGAGGGCGGAGGCGACACCGAGGAGGCTTCCGAGGATGGTGGCTCCGATTCAGACGGAGACGCCGACGATAGTAGCACGGAGGCTGCTCAGCCGAAGAGGGTGAAGAGGGCCTCTCAGTCTTGAGCTTGATGCAAATGTTCCTGCTTTATTTTTCTTTTTACATGTAATTCTAGCACATTGTACAGCTTAGGCAGTTTTATTTTTCTTCAAAACTTGTACCCTGTTGTAAAATATTGTAAAAAGGAAACATGATGGAATGAAAACAACTTTTCGTTCAAAAAGTGTTGTATTTGTATTCTAAGCATCACATCGCACCATTTTGCACAAAAATGAGATTTGAATGAAAATTGAACAACATGTATTGCCAAGTCAGGTAGTGAACCGACACAACAAACTAAACAACTCAACTCAAAAACAATCCGTTAAACGAATTAACAACTCGATAAACAAATGAGCTACAACTCGATAAACAAGAGGCAACAAGTTGATAAACGAATGAGCAACAACTCGATAAGCAAATTAGAAACAACTCGATAAACAACTGCATTTTGAGATAAACAAGGCAATGGAACGCATCCGAAACAGAGGTAAACTCGAACCTTCAATATTCTCAGCACACAGGAAAGCTAGAGACTCCTTTCTAGAGACATGAAACAGTTGGGGACCAGCTTTTTGCTCATGGTCGACCACCATAGGAGCCTGCCGACCAGTTTTTCTATCTGCAACCCAAAAAAGTAACTGACCGACTAGAAAAAGTGGTCGGCCGACCACTTAACCTGGGAACCTCCAGTTTTCTGACACTTGTCCTCCAAATAGTGTCTTATCCTCCATAAAAGTTCAAGCTTTGTGGTTCTCTCATTCTAACTCAGTTTTGCACAAAAATGGAGGCATTTCTTATCCAAAATCTCATAAATTGGATTGCTACCTTAGGCGGCTCGGAAAAGGTGAATTTCTGGGGCTTCAGCATAAATGCACTATTCATACTGAGTTGCACCCCGCTGTGTTTTCCTTTCCTTCATGCCGCGGCAAAGTTTTGGAACCCGGTAACACACGTCTTTAGCTTTGGCAGTCACGAGGTATGTCCCACTTTTGAAGACTTCCAAGTTTTGATGGAATCCGAATGCGATGAAGAAATTTTGCCACAATTCCGCTTTGGCCACGTTCAAGCTTTAGGACGGATGTGTGTACTTACTTTGCATAACGCTCAGTCATTGACTCGCGATGGAGTGTTGGATATCCCCAGCTTGATTTGTCAATTTTCTGATGCCGGTGATCGTGGCGATCATGACTAGTAGGGTTATCGGTGACATGCACTGTGAGAACTCTAGGCCATCTAGGTCCATTAAAACGACAGCTCCACCCGACCAGATAGACTTGATGATGTAAGGACCAGTCTAATTAGGTCTGAACTTACCCCTAGGGTCGTGGATGGGGGCTCGATTGTCTTTGAGTACTAGATCCCCTTCCTTCAAATTCCTGGACTTAACCTTCTTATTGAAAGCCCTGGCAATTATCCGTTGATAACCTTGAACATGATACAGTGCTTTCAGCCTTCTTTCATCAAAGAGCATGAGTTCTTCGAACCTGCTTTGCTGCCAATCTGCCTCAACTATCTAACACTCAGCCAATACCCGTAATGACGGAACCTCAACTTCGATAGGCAGAACAACCTCCATCCTATAAACCAATGAATAGGGAGTTGCTCCAGCAGAAGCTCGAATTGAACTCCGGTAGCCCCACAGAGCAAATGGCAACTTATCTGGCCAATCCCGGTAGGTTTCCACCATCTTCTGCAGAATGTGCTTGATGTTCTTGTTGGCGGCCTCAACTGCTCCGTTAGTCTGCGGCCGATATGTAGATGACTCATGGAAAGCCACGTTGTACTTCTCCAACAAGTCGACCACCTCTTTCTTAAAGTGGGAACCATTATCTGAAATAATCTCGCTCGGGACCCCGTAGCGACAGATGATGTTATTCCTGATGAACTTTGCAACATGCGACGCCTTCAACACTGCATAAGATTGGGCCTCAACCCACTTCGTGAAGTAGTCTATCGCTACCAAAATGTACTCATGCCCATTGGACCCCTTCGGAGTGACAGCTCCAACCACATCAATTCCCCAGACTGAAAACAGCCATGGCGAAGTCATGTTGTACAGTTTTGACGGCGGGATGTTCATGCGGTTTGCATGGATCTGACATTTGTGGCATCGCCGGACAAAGCCAATACAATCCTCCTCCATGGTGGACCAGTAGTAACCCTATCTAAGGATCTTTCGGACTAGCATCACCCCGTTCATGTGCGCTTGTAGACGCGCCCTTGGGCCTCACTCTTCAGTTCGGACTCGATTTGTGTCACGGTTCGTAATCTGAACCAAAGAGTCCAAATCCGGCAAATCGTTTTGAGAAAACAGATTTTTAGAAAAGAAGTGCCAAACATGGACTGCTTTGCCAGATACAGAGTCGCCACCTAAATATTTTATTTTTGGAAAATTTAGGAAACCCTGACTCGGTGCCAAAGGCCACGTGTCCGTCATCACCAAAGTTGCCTCGGCTCGGGAACTTGGGTACAATTGGGGAAGGTCAGCTATGAGCACCCCCTCTCGCCCGATCCGAAGATCGGCCTCTACTAACCATGATATCCGATTTTGAAAACGTTATGTGTTATTATTCCGATTAATTAGCTAGAATTACTATGTGATGCGCGCAGCAAAACAAGTATAGACTAGATCGCCTAATTTGGAACAAAGCATTGCATATCCGTTTGTTTAGAAAATGGTTTGCAGTTTGCTACTCGCAAGTAGGCTAAAATACGGATTTCAATGAATCATCCCAATTCAAGTAATCCAACCTTCACCCACAGGCATTCAAGCAGTTATATCAACTAAGCATTTAGCCACATGGTAAGCATGCTGTCATGTTAACATTCACACTCATGCGAGATGCTAAAGCATAAAAAACTTACATCGTACTCCGTGCCAAAAACAATGAAACTAGTTAGCAAAACATGCATGACCCTAATTTCATGTTAATGTGCCTAATGCATCACATACAGAATGCAACTAAGTAGGCTCGGCCACTAATGACATGGCATGGCACTTACTTCGAAACATGCTTTGAAACACGTATTCAAGAAAGTGTATTGAAAATTGCAATGCAGTTTGAATGATGAACCGAGCCTTCGGTCCATGCAATACAAATGAAATGGATGCACGCATGCGAAGCATAAGAATGCTAATTGAGATATGCCCTAAATCTAACCATTGTAAGCGGTTAAATAAAAGGGAGAAAGAAAGGGGGTTGGATGACATGCACACACACACGCACCCTTATTACAACATTTGGCCCTCACTCGGAGGGTCCGAATAAATAATACAAGCCACCTAATTAACTAACTCACCAGCTAATTAATTATTACAAAACCAAATGAATAACTAGCTACAACTAATTATTACACAACTTAATTAATTAACAAATTAATTAGCTAATTAATGAATGACAACAAGCAAATAGGGAAAGCAGTAAATGATGCTATTCCAGCTCTGTTTGAAGAAGGGGGGCATGCATGCTCGCTTTGATTCCTCGCCTTGGAATGCCTTCCATTTGCTCTTTGGAGGCTCTGTTTGTAGGGTGTCCTCCAGTTCTGGGTACTGCAACTTACCAAAACACTGCAGGGGAAGCTCCCAGTGGCCTGCCGGCCATGAAAGGGGCACTGCCGGCCAATAATGGCCCACTGCCGGCCAAGAACAGCACACTGCCGGCCATCAATGGCAGGCTGCCGGCCACTGGTGTGCTGTGACACCAAACTGCAACAAAGCACAAAATAGAGGAAAATGAGGGTTTCCTTAGGACATGTATGCACCATGGCACTCCAAATCACCTCAAAACATCAAGGGAGAGGCCGAGTCGGATCCACGACCATCAATCATGCATCCCGATGCATGATGGCCAAGGATCCCACTTGTGCAAATCAATATAAAAATGAATGCGCAAATACAACAAGTAAAGCCTAGAACTCTATCATGAATCATCAAGAGCTTCGGCGACCGAGAATTGAGATGCATCCCATCACTTGAAGTATGGAATACCCCTCATTCCTCGTGCTCGGATTAACATTTAACCCGAACAATGCAACACATAAGCATGGCAAACATGCAATATGGACAACCTAACAAGGCTAATGACATGCGACAAGCATATGAGCATGATGTGAGGTGACAACCTTAGATAATCATGGCAAAATTCAACGTGAAGATGCGAACATGCGAGGCACGTAAAGCTAAGCAAGTATGTAACAACATACTACATGTAACAAGCATGTGACAACATGGTAAAATGGGCTTACACCGAAGATGGACAACTCTCAACTAGGTCCAAATCAGTAGCCATGGCAATGAATTAAGCCGCAAAACACACTCAAGCATGCAAAATGCGAAAGATGCATCAAAGGGGGCCTAAAAGGGCAACTCTTAAAAGTGCCTAAGAAGTGATAAATGTGCAAGTGTAACAACACTATATGCACTGAAATGAGATGATAAATGATGCCAAATCATTTAAATAGCACAAAGATAGCATGCGTGAATCACTGAAATACCAAGCTTGCAAGGTCGATTACACTACAGCCATACAAAGCATGAAGGATATGGCAAGGCCAACCCAAAACAGTCCCAGCACATGCCAAAATGAGACTAAAACATGCACGGAAGTAAGCCAAAATAAGCTAGCATACAATGCTAAAGTATAGGACATGCAAGGTTGCAAAAGAGGCAATGCATTGCACCTATGAGAACCAATCATGGCATGACTTGGACAATCAAAAACAAAGTTACATTATGGTATAACAAGACCAAAAATGCACTGAAATGATGAGCCAAAGGCTTAGGCTAAATGGCATGCACAAAAGCTCATTCTTGAGGCATAAAGCACAAGCTATGTAAAGCATTCAAGGCATGTCAAATGCAAGTGAATGACAACATTTTATGGACTGAAATAGCATGTGGAATGAAGGCAAAGCATGCAAACATCACATGTATGGCATGGTAGAGGCCTCAAAACCCAAGACTAGCCTAAGCGTTTACATTATAGCCATACAAAGCATGCATTATTTGACTATAAGCCACAAATACAGAGGCAAGACAGCCCTAAAACATGAACATTTCTAGTTCAAAGCATGGACGAAAGATGCTAGCATGATGGACTAACATAACATGCAAGGTTGACTAGTAAACATGATTTACATGGCAAGTGTATGAAGCATACGAAATCTCACCAAACCAGCCAAAATCAGCGAACTAAACATGCCAAAATATGTCCAAATAATCATGGAAATGCAGCCAATGTAGACCAAAATGAGGGGCTCCTTTGGAGGGCCATCCAAGGGATTATTAGGCACATGCAAGATGGACAATCAACAAGGCCAAACCAACTCTGGAAATGGCTCAAGAGGGTCCAAAAACCCACTAAAAAGGGCCTGGAACAAGGCCTAGAGGCATGCAAAATGTGGCCTCTTTGGAAGGCCAAAAAGGCCACCAAACAAGACAAGGAGAGAGGGGGTCACCCCCCTCTGATTTTGGCCTTCAAGAACACAATCAAGGCCACTAAAAATCCACTGGATTTCAGTGGTCAATAGGCCAAAACAAGGCCAATGCAAATGCTCACATGTATGGCTTTAAATGTAAAGAAATAAAGCATGCATGGGGGAAGATGACCCCAAAAATCAAAGAGACCTCAAACAATCTTAAAGAGAACTCAAAAACTAGACTCTTTTCAGTTTATAGCAAATCTCAAAAACAATCACAAATAGGGCTAATCTATCATGCAAAAATGGCCCTAAAAGAGAGATTAAACACAAGGGACAGAAGCCGGCCCCAAATGGCAAAGAGCCCTTCAACAAAGTTGAAGAGGGGCTCAAAACAAGGCACTTTACAGTTTAGAGCAAGCCACGAAAATGAACAAAAATGAGGCTAAACTATCATGCAATAAAAAGGCCTAAAAGAGGGTCAAAGAGGCAAGTGGTACCAGCTGGCCTCAAACAGCAAGAGGTCCTTAACCAAACATGAAAAGGAGCTCAAAATAGGATCTTTTTCAGTTCATGACAAAGTCTAAAAATGCTTGCAAGCAAGGCTTATAGATGAAGCAAAAAAGAACAAGTTTGAGGGATATAGGCTCTTACCCTAGAAGAGCAGCTTTCCAGTAAGTTTTGATCCAAGTTTCTGAGCTTTCAACCTCCTCAAATGGCTTCCAAAGTGTTAGGATGGAGAATGGAGGTGTATATCTTGGTGTATAGTGCAAAAGGGCAAGAAAATCCAACTTTAAAGCCTTAAACACAAACAATATAGAGAGAGACAGAGTTTTTGCTCTCAAAAACTCAGAACCTCTGCTACGGAAGAGGCCTCTTCCTTATATAGAGCAAGGCAAAGCCAAAGCTTCTTGAACAAGCTTCTTTTGGCTTTGATCCCTCCATACACGTATATGGAGGGCAGCAAAAGAAAATCCAGCTGGCTCAAAAGATCTGCCAGAAAACCAGCTGAGATAGGGGGGTGCCGGCCATCAGTAATGGCCGGCAGTGGCACACTGATGGCCGACAGGGCATCACCAGTGGCCGGTAGGGGAAAAGCCATGGCCGGCAGTGCACTATGAAGGCCACACTGAAAGGACCAAAACAGGGTCCAAAAAAGAGGCAGAAAGGATACAGGGTCCGAGAACTCGAACCGGTGACGTTCCGCCGCGACAGTCGATTGCTGGGCGAGCAATCGAACCAGTTGTTGGGTGTACCTACAAGCACAACCAAGTCTTGAGGACGGTCAAAAATAGGGTGTCTACAGCGCTCCGCACTCTCCTCCATGGATGGCCTCCATCAGGCGCTTGGATTCTTCAGCATCAACACACAGTTTATGCATCCCCAGATGACCTCTCTTGTACAGTTTACCCCCGCAGATGATGAACTGAGCAGCCATTCTTCTAATTGCCCTCTTATCTTTGGCATTTGCCCCTGGTGGATACGCTCCCTGTTCCAAGAAGTTCCAGACATCGTAATACCAAGGATTCTCATCCTGTACTTCATCTATGGCAGCAATCAGCTCGTAGGTCGGCACAAATTTCTATTCGATGATGATTGGACGCATCTGGACCCCAAAAGGAATGTCTATCATAGAAGATAGAGTTGCTAAAGAATCAGTGAACCTGTTGTTCTCTCTTAACAGATGAGCGAAATTCAGCTTCTCAAACCGAGGAATCAGCACGTCCAAGGTCTGGTGATAGATTTTCATCTTTTCCTCTTTAACTTTCCAATCTCCTTTAGCTTGAGATGCGACAAGGTTCAAGTCCCCGATGACGTCTAACCGTTTTGCCCCTAGTTCTGGGGCAGCTTCTAAACCGGCAATACATGCCTCATACTCTGCCTCATTGTTTGAGACTTTGAATCGGAGTTTGAATGCAAGTGGTATGAAGGAATAGTCGGGTGCTATCAGCAACACCCCTATCCCATACCCATATTGGTTTGACGCTCTGTCAAAGAACATCGTCCAAGTTTCGTCTTTGACATGCAGAATGGCCTCGTCTGGGAATAGGTACTCAACTGCTTCATCCCCTTCAACTGGATGATCGGCTAGGAACTCTGCTACCGCTCTCCCTTTCACTGACTTGTGGGTCACATACTTCAGATCGAATTCAGAAAGTAGAAGCAACCAACAAGCTAGCCTACCCATAAGTGTCGGTTTCTCGAAGAGGTATTTGATGGGATCTAATCTCGAAACCAGCATTACAGAGTGAGCTAACAAGTAGTGTCGCAGCTTCCTGGTAGCCCATACCAAGTCCAAACAAGCCTTTTCCAGCAGAGTGTAGCGGGTCTCGTAATCCAGCATTTTCTTGCTCAAATAGTAGATAGCTTTCTCCACTTTGTCCTCAGACTCCTGTGCGAGCATGCAGCCCATTGTAGTTTCGGTCACTGAAAGATACAGAATCAACGGTTTCCCCAGCTCAGGCGGTAACAACACATGTGGGTTCTATAAATATTGTTTGATCTGCTCGAAAGCTGCTTGGCATCAGCCGTCCCGTTAGAACTTCTTTCCTTTCTTCAGGAGACCAAAGAGTGGTTCACAAGTCAAGGTTAATTTAGCGATAAACCGTCTTATGAATTGCACTTTACCCAGAAAGCCTCGCACCTCCTTTTCAGTCCTTTGTGGTGGCATTTCTAAGATGGCCTTGATTTTGGAAGGATCGACCTCGATACCTGTCTATGTGATCAAGAACCCCAGCATTTTCCCTGCTGTAACACCAAACGTACACTTCTGAGGATTCAGTCGCAACCTATACTCTCTGATCCGTTGAAAGAATTTTTACAAGGCGATGTAGTGGCCCTCTCTTTCCTTGGACTTGACAATCATGTCGTCCACGTACACCTCAACCTCCTTGTGGATCATGTCGTGCAATATTGTGGTCACAGCCCGTTGATACGTAGCTCCAGCATTCTTCAGCCCAAACGGCATCACCCTATAACAATAGGTCCCCTACGGGGTGGTAAAAGAAATCTTCTCCTGGTCTTCGGGTGCCATCAATATCTGATTGTAGCCTGAGAACCCATCCATGAACGAGAGCAACGCATGCCCAGCGGTGAAGTCCACTAATTCATCGATATGCGACAGAGGAAAGTCGTCCTTCAGACTGGCTTTGTTCAAATCCCTGAAATCTACACATACTCGAATTCTGCCGTCTTTCTTCGGCACTGGAACGATATTGGCCAACCAAGTTGGTTATTCAGATACCAGTAGGAACCATGCGTAAATTTGCTTGGTGACCTCTTCTTTGATCTTGAGAGCCCAGTCTGGGCGGATCCTTCTGAGCTTCTGCTTGACAGGTCGGGCCTCTGGGTCAAGAGGGATCCGGTGCTATACAATCTTAGGATCGATTCCAGGCAGGTCTTCGTAGGACCGCGCGAAAACATCTTTGAAATCTTTTAACAAAGCGACTAAGTGCTCGCGCTCCTCCGAAGACAACGTGGACCCGATCTGGACCAGCCGCGGGTCCTTCTCAGTACGAACATTAATTTGGGTGATTTCATCAACCAAGGGTTTAACAAACCTCTCCTGCTTTTGATCAAGCAAAAATTGCAAAACCGGAGGAATTTCTTCCTTGTCGTTTTCATCAAAATTTTGAAAATCCTGATTCATGCAATAAATTAAGGGCACAGAAAAGTAATCGAAGGCCACAGCCACATCATTCTCATTAATCTCTTCCAAGTCGCCTGGTTCCTCTGTTACAAAAGACTCAAAGGAAAACGAAAAAGAAGACCTAGATAGGACTGTGGCATCCGGTTTATCACTCCCAGGAATACCAGACTCAGACTCAGACGAGCTGGAACCTGATTCCGACTCTACAGACTCAGTGGAATTAGATTCCGGTTCACTACTTGACCCGGTGCTGCTCGATAAGAAGCCTTCCTTGTATTGCCAGACGAGGGAAGGTGCAGTGGATGCATCCAGAATATTTGAAGATGGGCTCGCAGCCATTTCATTCCCAATCATGAACACTGTGAGGTCATTCCCCAAGCACTCATGTACGATCTGAGGATCTGAGAGTAGACAAGCCAGTGCTACCCCCATTTCATTCTCTGCGTCCTCGAAAATTTCTTCTTTGTACTGATTAGCCTCAGCTATCGGGTCTGTCTGTTCCTTGGCAACATCATCCCCAGACAATTGCAAGTCAAAGAAAATTTTGAACCCCGACAAGCGCCTCCTCTCCGCATTTAGCCATGGCTCTGGGAAGCCGCAGAACGGGAAGTCCTCCCTCTCCCGGACGAAGCGTCCGTTCAGGGTACCCCGGATTGGTTGGTGCATCAACTCAAAATGTTTCCCCGCCTGCTTAGCTCTGGCCCTTCCGGCCATCTCTTTCATTTTCCTCACCCAGTCCTCCTTGGTAGGCAGATAACCTAAACCAAAGGTATGTGGGTTATGCGGCACTTTAGCAGATGTTGCGATGCCTTTCCGGCCACTGCATCCCAATCCCATCCCGGGGATATGCTGTAGCTTGTTCATAAGGTAGACTGATTGTGTACTGACGTAGAGCCCCTCATCAACAGCTAAGATACTCTATACAACCCGAGCCTCGGCTAGGGTAAATTCTGACAGGAATACATCTTCCGCACCATGTTCAATTTCCAGGACTGGCGTAGAAACCTCTGGCAACGGATGGATTGAAGAATTCCCAAAAACTATAGCCACCCCCTTCCCATGGGGGTATTTGAGCATTTGATGCAAGGTGGAAGAGACTACTTTCACTTGGTGCAGCCACGGCCGCCCCAGGAGTAGGTTAAAGGTTGCGGGAACGTCCAAGACATGAAAGTCAATGTCGTGTTGTCCTGGACCAACCTGGGTCTGAATCTGTACAGTCCCCATCACCTCTCTGCTCGTATTGTCATATGCCCATATCACCTGGGCAGTAAGCACAAAGTCCGCGAGCTTCAACCTGATTGCATATGCTGTCCTTGATGGGCATACATTAATAGCGGATCCTGTGTCAACAAGAACCACTAGTACCCATTTGTCTCTACACTCAACAGAGATATAGATCGGCTTGTTATGATTTGCCCCCTCAGGCGGCAACTCCTTGTCATTAAAGGTCAACGTTGGGGAAGCCCCTCCCGAAAAGACCAATCCTACCAGCTGCTCAGGCATGGTGTCGATTGAGAGTTTGGCCTTGTCCATTGCAGAAAGGATAGCCTGTCTATGAACTCTCGGGGCCATAAGCAGTCCCAAGATGGAGATGTCTGCTTGGATTTTCTTGAGTTGTTTCAGCACAGCCTCCTCTTCGAGCATTTTATCCTTCTGTCACTCTGTCTCCTTGTCCTTTCCGGACGCCTCTGGTTGAACCAAGTGCGGGGGCTTGAAAAACTGCCCGCTCCCTAGTCATGTGGTCCACTTCTTCCACATACCAGGTATCATCCGGTTGGCTTCATCCAATCTTCGTCTGTGTGGGCAAGACATAAGTCATCGTCTTCTCATCACATTCCGTCGGCCATCGACAAGCAACTATCCGATTTTGTTACAACCACTTCCGTGCGCACATCACATTCCGTCCCCTCAGGGTCTTTAGCCTTTCTCGCCCTTTCCAGGCCTTTGACATTTTCACGCTCAAACTCCCTCAGTGCAGCCTGCTGTTCAGAATCTTCCGTACCCAAAATGCTCTGATCCCGAGCAAAATTCTTAACACCGGTGCTCTTCGGCGATTGCTCCTGATTCCCGACCATTCCAACCACTGTTGATGTCCCTGTTTGTGACAGTCTTTGTCCTAACTGAGGTTGTTCAACAACATTTGGGTCGTCGCTGAGCCACCCGGTAGCTTTCGCTGATCCTTCCTGATCAAACCAGTTGACAGTCACGTCCGCTGAGTCCTGTTCATTGAAGAAATTGAAGGTTGGCTATGTCCTCTTCCAGCTGCGCTAGGTTATCTAGCCCCTGATTAGGTCCATCCTCCTGTACGACATTGATCTCTGCCCCTACCAGCAATTCTATCCTTGGCTTAATCTACCCTATTGGTGTAATGTAACTACTCGGGATTGTACTCAACGCCAGCAGACCCCTCAGGTTCTGAATACTCATTTCCATCTGCTCCCATAATCATCCCGGTTCTATCTTCGATAGTCACTACCACGGGTTTGGGTTGGATTAGGGAGGTGTCCAGCATGCACAAATCTATGCTTTCTGGAATGAACACCTCCGACTTGGGTAGGTGAGAGGGTGTGATATATATACTAGGGTCATATGACACAACCCCAGTTTGGATCAGGTTAATGCATTTGGGAGGTAGAGCTTGGTTATGTGGTGGGAGAGGGTTGGTTGTGACGTTTGGTTTTTCGGAGGTGCGATCACCTTATTGTCAATGAGTTCTTGGATCTTGTGACGTAATCTAAAGCATTGGTCGGTGTCGTGACCATGTTATTGGTGGTAGGCACAGTACTTTGCCTAGGTTATGAGAGGGGGAAAGTTTTTCTGGCAATGGCCGCGACTCTAGGGGCTTCAAGTGCCCTTTCTTGATCAAAACCCCCAGAGCTTTGGATAGGGGCATGTAGAGTGGGGTGAAGGTTCTTTGGCCTCTGGGTGCATATCTGGCTGTTTGTGAGCTACTACTAGACGCACCGGTGAATGGGGTAGCTGTAAGGGTTTTTGGAGTGGTGGTGGTGACCATCCCGACATCTGAAGTTCTGCCAGCTGCAGCACTACTTGTGCCTGTATTTGTACCGCAGTTGAATGCCCTCTTGGGCTGCTCTCTCTCATTATCAATGAGGCCTTGTTTCATGGCGTCCTCTATTTGTACCCCTATCTCGTGTAGATCTGCAAAGGTGGGAAGGGGGAGGACGATCATCTTCTGCATGAGCTTGGGCTAGAGGTTGCGCACAACCATCTGTATCTGATCTTTATCCATGGGCCTGATGGTCATCATCGAGGCTTTGGCCCTCTAACAGGTTAGGAAGTCGGAGAAGCTCTCCTTCGGTTCTTGCCTGGTTGTCTCGAGATCACGAGTTGTGACCTCGATTTACGTGTTATAGGAGTACTGAGCTATGAAGGCCTCAGCCATCTCCTCCCAATTCCTTTTAACAGAGTCTTCCAATTTTGCGTACCAAATAGCCGCTACACTGGACAGGGCCCGGCCAAACAGAGAAAGCTTCTGCAATCTTGAGAGGCCCATCGGCCTTAGTATGTCTGAAAACAACCGTAGGTGCACCATAGGATCTCCAGATCCATCAAAGCGGTCTATGTGCGGCATCTTAAACCTGTCCGACAGTGTCACAGCTGAGTCGGTATATCCATCCTCTATATCCGAAATGGAATGAACTCTTTGAGAATTCTTCAAAGCTTTTCTAGCTTGCTCACTTTTAATGCCGTTGGATCTGCCTCAAATTCAAACGGCGAATCAATAGGTTGGTGGGTGCTTCGGACAACTGGGGTAGGATTGGTGGTGGAGCTGGCCCCGTTGGCATGTTCATATTTTCTTGGACGGTGGCAGTCTCCCCTGGTGTTGGAACTCCGAGTGGGGGAGGAGCTTGGTGTGAAGCAGATGCTCCAGTTTGTTGCTGTAGCCTGGAAATTAACTCTTCCTGTTGGACCATTACCTCTGCTTGACGTGCAGCCACTTCTGCCTGACGGGCAGCATCCTGCTACATAGCATGCATACTTTCCTGGAGCTGACGCATCATCTCTTCCATTTTGACTGAAAAGTGTGGGTCTGACTGAACTGATGTGTATTCCCTCTCTGTGGAGAAACAGAGCTCGGATCCCTACTATACTCAGGTGGGGTAGACAAAGCTCTCTGAATTGACTGCTAAACTGGTATCCTCTGCCTAACTGCCCTCCGTCTAGTAACCGAGGGTAATGAATATAACATTAGTTGTCCGTCTATCAGATCCACAAATCGATTGAGCCTTCGACCTCTAACCCAGAGTGCTCAAGGAATATCTGCTTGGTCGGACACAATAGTGCTAAACTACCTTGCAAAAAGATAAATAACGCATAATAAGGAAATAACCAACCAAAACGCGCAGTTTGTTATGTTATGAGACGAATAATATTAAAGACAACACACAGTTGCCTTGAGAACACACAGTTGGCACTCGTAAGCTGAACACACTGTTTTCTGTGCCCAAATTGTTGTCCCAAAACTGATACCCTCAGGCAAAACTGATTCTTCAAATATTGATGCCCGCAGGCCTAATACCCAGACTTGCAAACTGATACGCGCATTCCCTGTAGAGACACACTCTCCAAAAGCACATAGCAAGCAAATGGGAGCCAAAACACCCCTATGTTGGAGTAGGGTTTCCCTGTCCTATCTTGTTAGGAGCTAGGGTTTCACTACGCACACAGCGGTTTCAAACAACCTAAAATTGGGTAAGCAACCTGTCCTAGTTTGGAATAGTCACTATGGATTCTGATATGCACTAGGTCGAATGGTCAAAAGGGGTGCCCCGTAAAAATCAGGGTTTGTGTTCCCGTCGTGGCAGAGCCCGTAACCGGTCAGCCTTATGGCACGCTTCTCAAAGCGAGCCTCCGGCAAACCGTTCAGGAATAGCATACGGTAAACACGGTGTCCTAGGCGCACCAATGCAAATGCAATGCAAAGAAACTCCTAAGTGTAGTCAAAACAAGATATCATGAGTTCGAGTCAAGTTCTCTAAATCCCCAGCCGAGTCGCCAGAAACTGTAGACATGCTCCCGGGAACTCTCCGAAATCTGCGTGCACCTGGCGAGGCGGCGACGCGAATCTCGTTTTGTTCTGAGCTACTACAGTTTGGACTCAAATGTCACGGTTCTGAATCTAATCTTACAATGTGCGATGTAAGACCGATAAATCACCAAAGAGTCCAAATCCGACAAATCGTTTTGGAAAACTGATTTTTATAAAGAAGTGCCAAACATGGACTGCTTTGCCAGATACAGAGTCGCCACCTAAATATTTTATTTTGGAGAAATTTAGGAAACCCTGACTCGTGCCGAAGGCCACGTGTCCGTCATCACCAAAGTTGCCTTGGCTCGGGAACTTGGATACGAGAGGGGAAGGTCATATAATCAGCACCCCCGCTCGCCCGATCAAAGTCGGCCTGCACTAAACATAATAACTTGTTTTTGAAAACACATGTGTTCTTATTCCGGCTATTTAACCTAGAATTACTATGTGATGCGCACAGCATACAAGTATAGACTAGATCGTCTAAGTTGGAACAAAACATCGCATATCCGTTTGTGAAAACGGTTTGAAGTTTGCTACTCGCAAGTAGGTTAAAACACGGATTTCAATGAATTGTTCCAATTCAAAAATCTAACCTTCACCCACAGGCATTCAGGCAGTTATATCACATAAGCAGTTAGCCTCATGGCAAGCATGCTTTCATGGCAACATTAACACACATGCAGTATGCTAAAGCGCAAACACTTACAGTGTACTCCGAGCCAAAACAAAGAACTAGTTAGAAATCATGCATGATCCTAGTTCATGTTAAGATGGCTAATGCAACACATGCAAAAATGCGACTAAGATAGGCTCGGCTATCCTAAGATGTCATGTGAAAATGCAACTTGATACATGTATTCAAATAGGAATTGAAATACAATGCAGTTAGTATGATGCGCCGAGCTCGGTGCATGCAAGACTGACGAATGGATGCACGCATGCAAGCATAAGGTATGCTAAATGAAATATGCCCTAAAACTAACCATCATAAGCGGTTAAGTAAAAGAGAGAAAGAAATGGGGATTGGAAGACATGCATTACACACTCACGCTTATTACAACAATACGCCCTCTCGAAGGAGAGACTGAATAAAAAGCTAACTACCTAATCTAAGCTAATTAAACTAATTATTACATAGCAAATTAATTAACTAATCCTAGTTAACTAATTATTACAAAAACAAATTGAATAGCTAACGCATTAACTATTAAGGATACAAACCAAAGCAAAAGCTAGCTATCTAAGCATGGCAGCTAAGGAAAGCAATAAAGCAGGAGCTTCAGAGGGAAAAAGATGCATGCAAGCCCGGTCGCCTTGTTCGGAAATCCAATGCGATGCCCCGATTTGCCTCTGTTTTCAATTGTTTTCAGAACCTTGCACTAAGCTCCAAAAAGATGAAACTCCACCCTGGGAGACCTGTGGGAGGGTGGCCAACCACTTTTGGTCTCCCTAGACACCTGCCGACCACTTTTTGTTGTTGCTGGATAGAAAAAGTGGTCGGCCAGCTAGTTTTTCTGGCTGGCTGGCCAGTTGTTGCTGCTGAATTCCAGTTTTCTGCAACAGAGAGCAAGAAAGGGCATGGCAATGTATTTGCAAGATATGTGTGCACAACCACCCTCCCTATCATGTGATGAGCTCAAGGGACTGTGGTTATCAGCCCTCGGGCCACCAATCGCGCATTTCAATGCATGATGGCCAAGAGGCGAAGTTGCACAATTCAATATGAAATGAATGCACAAGTAAACACATAAAGCCTAAAACTCTATCATGTAAGATCAAGAGCGTCGGCGACTAAGAATTGAAACACGTTTCATCACTTGAAGTATGAAACGTCCCTCGTTCCTCGTGCTCAGATTAACACTTAATCCAAAAAAATGCAACACATAACATGGCATGACATACACAATGCGACTCGAGCATGCAAGCATGGAATGCAACTTGAACAACCTAACAAGGCTAATGGCATGCACAATGCACAATGCTAATGCATGCAACAACTAGCACACATAATGCAAATATCAGTTAGCATGCACAATGCAATGATGTAACCTAAGCATACACAATGCGAGGTGATCATGAGGTTCTAAACACAAATGCAATGCATGCATGTACAATGCAATGCAACAAGGGCAACAATATGCAATACATTAGGCATGCGAAAACAAATGAAGGCACCGAAAACAAATGAAAGCATGCATGCCAATTGGCTCACCAATTAAGGCACTAAGGTGCAACTCTCAAGAGCACTTAAAGAGTGAAAATCATGGAAGTATAACAACACTAAGTGCACTGAAATGAACTAAGAAATGATGCCAAATTATTTAATCAACACAAGTATAGCATGCAAGGCCCTTAAAGCATGGGGCTAGTAAAGAGGATTACAAAGGAGGCATGCAATACATGGGAAATATGCATGAATTAAGCATGGACAGAGCTCAAGTAGGTCTTAACAAAGACCAAAACATGCTGAGATGAGGGCCTAAAGACCTAGGCATGGAAGCATACAAGCTAAGCCGTAAACTAGGCAACAATGCACAACACTCAAAGGCACTTAAAGCATGATTGAAGTGGGAATATGGCAATGCTATAGGCTCTGAAATGTCATGTTAAGTGATGCCAAATCATGTACACAACA
This sequence comes from Camellia granthamiana, assembly GCA_036172215.1. Lineage (NCBI taxonomy): Eukaryota > Viridiplantae > Streptophyta > Magnoliopsida > Ericales > Theaceae > Camellia > Camellia granthamiana. Next base: position 75,772 of record JAXFYN010000272.1, on the reverse strand, counting down.
CAAATGAAGCATGCAATGGTGCTCAAAGCCTGAGGCAAGCAAGAGCATTTATACTACAAGTATAAAAAACATGAAGCATGTGGTTAAGACAATCCAAAACAGTCCTAGAACATGTTAAAATGAGACTAAAACATGTATGGAAGTAAGCCAAAACAAGCAGGCATGGTGAGCATGAGGCATGATACATACAAGGCAAATAGGGTGGATTACACTACACCTATTAAGACCAAACATGGGATGACTCAACCAACAAAAATCAGAGTTATATCATGGCATAATAACCCCAAAAACACACTAAAATGATGGCTCGCAAGCTAAGGCATGAGGCATACGCAATGATTCATGTTAAGGCATAAAGGGGCAAACCCTCCACCGCATTGAATGAGTGACAAATGCAAGTGCACAAGCATGAAACGTGGACTGAAATCACATAATAAATGATGACAAATCATTCACATAGTCCAAGTAAAGCATGCTAGAGGACTCAATACACAAAGCTAACAAACTAGATTGAACCATAGCTATACAAAGCAAGTCATGCATGGCCAAAACAACCAAAATCATACCTTAAACATGGCAAAACGTAAACAAAGTCTTCTCAGAGCTAAGCCAAAAGCATGCTAAAATGACGTGTCAAAGCATGATGCATGTTAGGCTACTTCATGGAATTGCACTACAAGTGCATGAGGCATGCAAGGGGCAACCAAACCAAACCAAAACAGAGTCATGACATGGCAAAACATCACCAAAAACATGCTGAAATGGAAAGAAAACAAGCTAAAATGACATGTCAAGGCATGAAGCATATAGAGCTAGCTTGTGTGATTTACACTACAAGTGTATTAACCATGCATGGAGTGACTAAACCAAGCAAAAATAGTGGTATGCCTCAGCAAAATAACCACAAATACAAGCTAAGATATGGCCAACATAAACTTAACAAAGGTGCTCAAACATTAGGCATATGAAGCTAGTAAACAAGACACAAAGGAGAGGGGACGACCCTCTCCTATTTAAGACCCCAAAACCACCTTTCCACCACTTAACATCCTCTAGATTTTAGTGGTAGAAAGGTCATGCAAAGGCTTCAACAAGAGCCTAAAGGGATGGCTCAAAACAAGGCCTAACAAGGCCTAAGAGGGAGTAAATCACCCCAAACGAAAAAGTGACCTTAAACAACTATTTTAAGCATGCAAAAATAGAACCTTTTCTAGTTAAGAGCTAAGCTTAAAAATTTATGAAAGAAGGGCTAAAAGCTTAAGCAAGAAAGGGAGATTTAAAGGTCAAAGACTCACCCTTGAAGACCTTCTTTACAACTGCAACTCCAGTAAGTTCTTTGAGCTTAAACCAGTCCAAGAACACCAAAAACAATCCCTTAGCACCTCAGCAACCAAAGGACGGTGTTTGAGTGTGTGTTTGTGTGTTAAACTAAGACAAATATACACTTTAAGGCATAAAATGGGAACAAACAAGGAGGAATAGATACAAGTGTATATCTATCTCTTAAGCCTCAACTTTCTGAACCTAGAGGAGGGAGGAGGAGCCTCCCTCTTATAGAAAGCAAAAGGCAAAGCTTCTTGGAGAAGCTAAGGGCCAAGGCAATCCCTCCATACATGTGTATGGAGGATAGCTCAAATGCCCTCCAGCTGTGCCAGCTGGAGGAAAATATCTCCAAAAAGGTGCCAAAAAGCAGCCGACCACTTGAAGTGGTCAGTCTGCTACTTAAAGTGATCGACCGACCACTTCAAGTGGCCTTCCAAGACACAAACTGGTCATCCATGGTGGGAGAGAGTCCAGGGCATGAAAACAATGCAATGGTGTGGTGGCCGACCAGAAAAGGAGGTCCAAAGACCAAGAAAGCCAGTTGTCCGACCAGAAAACTGGCTGGCAGAAGGAAAAGTTGTCTCCAAGGAGAAAAAGTGGTCTCCCACCCTTGTACCACCTTCCAAACAAGGAAAACAAGGTTTGTACCAAAAACAAACCAAAGCGGATGCAAGACGAGAGATCGGGAAGCAAAGCACGCGGCCGAAAGTCCCAAAAACTAGCTAACGAACACCAAAAGTGATACACGACCACAAAAGTGGTCTCTCAGACCACAGTGTCCCTCTAGGCAGAGGCAACAAGGTGTGGTTCAAAAACCACACCAAACGGAGAACGTTAAGCGGTCCCGAGACAAGGCGTGCGGCCAAAGGCTCTAAAAATCGGAAACTAGCCTCCAAACGGGAAAAGTGGCCTACGACCACAAAGAGATGGTCTACAAGACCACTCCCTCCCTTCGGGAAGAGAAAACAAGGTTCGATCCTTAAACTGAGCTAAAGCACAAAGAGTTTAGAGGCCCGGAGGCAAGGCTCTCAGCCAATACTCCGAAACATCTAAACGAGCACAACATGCACCATCACCGAGCGCTCAATCGATGACGTCTGAGTCTTAAGGATGGTTAAAAATGGGGTGTCTACAGTTGTCCCTTTTTGACAGAGCTCGAAAGTCATAAGTGATGGGAGTGAATGTCAAAGCCCAGAGATGACCCATTTTTGACAAGGCCGAAGACTTAGACAAACAGGCAAGATAACAAAGAGATGCGCCCGCAGGCTGGGGAAAAATGCAAATGACATGCACAAAGCCGAACATAACTTATGATCATGCAAAGAAAGCTGTAACGAAGCAATTATGCAAAATAAATGCAACAGTTTAAGCGAATGAAATCAAACCAAACTACATTACATGCAGAAAGGATGTAAGAGAATTATAAAATTCTCACTACGTCTCAGGCGGAGTACATAAAATACCGTCATGTTCGTCTGGTCACGCTAGCTTCAAATGAACCGTGCATACAATATCGTGCCTACAAGAGAAAGAAACTCAACAGGTACAATATCGTTCGAAACATGCATAACAATGCAAGCGAAAAGTGCGTGACAACGCAAGTGGAGAGGTGCATGACAATGCAACCTAAGTGTGACGCATAAAAATGCGGAAGGAGTGCATGACAATGCAACCTAAGTGTGACGCATAAAAATGGGGAAGGGATGTATGACAATGCAACCTAAGTGTCACGCATAACAATGCGGAAGGGATGCAAAAAAATGCAACCTAAGTGTGACGCATAACAATGCGGGTAAAACAAGCATAATGATGTAAGTAAAACAAGCGTGACAACAAAAGCAGTGTGCATGACAATTCAACAAAAGTGCATATAACAAAGCGATGAGTAGTGTGCACAACAATGCAACAAGTGGTGGTCATAGCAAATGCAAGAAGACGTGCATAACAATGTGAGAAGAATGCAACTTTAAAAGCATGTTTGAAACAAAATGCTGAATAAAGAAGTACAAGCCTTAAAGAGAGCAATTCGGCCGTAACCTCCGATTTGCCTCTTGAACGGGTCACAACGTACTCACAAAGGATACACCTTGCTCTTTGTCGAGTGACGATGAGCCATGCATCAAAGACTTGAATTGAAGTTCCCACGGGGACATTCTTGAGCCAAAAGGTGACATTCTTGAGCCAAAAGGTGTACTTCTCTTGTACTTTCTCGAGAACCGGGGACTCCAATCACCACCAAAACACACAGGGAGAACAAAGGGACCATGGGGACCACCCAGGAGGGATGGCCGACCACCTAGGAAGTTGGCCGACCAGTTATTGCCCACTAAAGTGGTCGGCCGACCAGAAAAACTGGCTGGCCGACCAGTTTACCAACTTTCAGGGTAGTTTGGTCTTTTAGCTTTGGTTCTTTAAGTACATAACTCCAAAATATTTTGTATCACACCTCCAAGGCCGAAATACATTCTCCTTTGCTTCTAGACCCTTTTCTCTCAGATCTGCACTTTATTTGCGTTTTCCAACGCCCCACGCAAAGTTGTTTCGTGACAACTTTCGATTCTCGTCGTTTTGAACCGATTAAAATTTGTTTTCGGAGCTTCTTTCTCCATTTTCACCACTTGAGGTATGTTTGTCTCAAAGTTTAGCACATTTTCTTGGGCGTTGACTTTTGTTGACTTTTTCTCTTCCCGAGAGTTGACTTTTTTGCAATTTTGGCTCATTTTGCTCATTTTTGCATCTTTTTGCAGATTTCTTCAGATGGCCGACAATATCCCGTATGGCAGAGGTTCTCCATATGCCGAGGACGAGCCCAACATTATACCATTGCCTCCGAGGATACGGCCATTCGACCTAGAGGAGTACGACCCAGAGGAGCACGTCCTGCCTCCTAGCACGTTCTACCACTTCACGGACTTCGCGCGGCGGGCACCCACGGAACTGCTGCTACGGGAGCCGGAGCCCATTTATCTCATCGCGCGCATGAGGTACGTACTTTACTTTTGCATTTCTTGCACATTCCATACACAACATTTCACTCACTCTGAACACATAGTTCGTACACAACGCTCTGTTAATTCGGCACACAACGACTCTAGGGGTTTCAAGTGCCCTTTCTTGATCGAAACCCCCAGAGCTTTGGACAGGGGCATGTACAGTGGGGTGAAGGTTCTTTGGCCTCTGGGTGCATATCTGGCTGTTTGTGAGTTACTACCAGATGCATCGGCGAATGGGGTAGCTGTAAGGGTTTTTGGAGTGGTGGTGGTGACCATCCCGACATCTGAAGTTCTGCCAGCTGCAGCACTACTTGTGCCTGTATTTGTACCGCGGTTGAATGCCCTCTTGGGTTGCTCTCTCTCATTATCAATGAGGCCTTGTTTCATGGCATCCTCTATTTGTACCCCTATCTCGTATAGATCTGCAAAGGTGGGAAGGGGAAGGACGATCATCTTCTACATGAGCTTGGGCTAGAGGTTGCGCACAACCATCCGTATCTGATCTTTGTCCACGGGCCTGATGGTCATCATCGAGGCTTTGGCCCTCTAACAGGTTAGGAAGTCGGAGAAGCTCTCCTTCGGTTCTTGCCTGGTTGTCTCGAGATAACGAGTTGTGACCTCGATTTGCATGTTATAGGAGCACTGAGCTATGAAGGCCTCAGCCATCTCCTCCCAATTCCTCTTAACAGAGTCTTCCAATTTTGCGTACCAAATAGCCGCTACACCAGACAGGGTCCGGCCAAACAAAGAAAGCTTCTGCAATCTGGAGAGGCCCATCGGCCTTAGTATGTCTGAAAACAGCTACAGGTGCACCATAGGATCTCCAGATCCATCAAAGCGGTCTATGTGCGGCATCTTAAACCGGCCCGACAGTGTCACGGCCGAGTCGGTATATCCATTCTCTATATTCATAATGGAATGAACTCCTTGAGACTTCTTGAAAAGCTTTTCTAGCTTGCTCACTTTTAATACCGTTGGATCCGCCTCAAATTCAAACGGCGAATCCACTAGGTTGGTGGGTGCTTTGGACAGCTGGGGTAGGATTGGGGGCAGAGCTGGCCCCGTTGGCACGTTCGTATTTTCCTGGACAGTGGCAGGCTCCCCTGGTGTTGGAACTCCGAGTGGGGGAGGAGCTTGGTGTGAAGCAGATGCTCCGGTTTGTTGCTGTAGCTTGGCAATTAACTCTGCCTGCTGGACCATTACCTCTGCTTGACGTGCAGCCACTTCTGCCTGACGGGCAGCATCTTGCTGCATAGCGTGCATACTTTTCTGGAGCTGACGCATCATCTCTTTCATTTTGACTGAAAAGTATGGGTCTGACTGAACTGATGTATATTCCCTCTCTGTGGGAGAAACAGAGCTCGAATCCCTACTATACTCAGGTGGGGTAGACAAAGCTCTCTGAACTAACTGCTGAACTTGTATCCTCTGCCTAACTGCCCTCCGTCTAGTAACCGGGGGTAATGAATATAACACTGGTTGTCCGTCTATCAGATCCACAGATCGATTGAGCCTTCAACCTCTAACCCAGAGTGCTCAAGGAATATCTGCTTGGTCGGACGCAATAGTGCTAAACTATCTTGCAAAAAGATAAATAAAGCATAATAAGGAAATAAATAACCAAAATACGCAGTTTGTTATGTTATGAGCTGAATAATATTAAAGACAACACACAGTTGGCCTGACAAACACACAGTTGGCACTTGTAAGTTGAACACATTGTTCACTGATCACTGTTTTCTGTGCCCAAATTGCTATCCCAAAACTGATACCATCAGGTAAAGCTGATTCTTCAAATACTAATGCCCGCAGGCCTGATATCCAGACTTGCAAACTAATACGCGCATTCCCTGTAGAGACACACTCCCCAAAAGCACATAGCAAGCAAATGGGAGCCAAAACACCCCCATGTTGGGGTAGGGTTTCCCTGTCCTATCACTACGCACACAGCGGTTTCAAACAACCTAAAATTGGGTAAGCAACCTGTCCTAGTTTGGAATAGTCACTATGGATTCCGATATGCACTAGGTCGAATGGTCAAAAGGGGTGCCCCGTAAAAATCGGGGTTTGTTTTCCCGTCGTGGCAGAGCCCGCAGCCGGTCAGCCTTATGGCACGCTTCTCAAAGCGAGCCTCCGGCAAACCGTTCAGGAATAGCATATGGTAAACACGGTGTCCTAGGCGCACCAATGCAAATGCAATGCAAAGAAACACCTAAGTGTAGTCAAAACAAGATATCATGAGTTCGAGTCAAGTTCTCTAAATCCCCAGCAAAGTCGCCAGAAACTGTAGACGCGCTCCCAGGAACTCTACGACATCCGCGCACGCCTGGCGAGGTGGCAGCGCGAATCTTGTTTTGTTCTGAGCTACTACAGTTTGGACTCAAATGTCATAGTTCTGAATCTAATCTTACAATGTGCGATGTAAGACCGATAAATCACCAAAGAGTCCAAATCCGACAAATTGTTTTGGAAAACTAATTTTTATAAAGAAGTGCCAAACATGGACTGCTTTGCCAGATACAGAGTCGCCACCTAAATATTTTATTTTGGGGAAATTTAGTAAACCCTGACTCGTGCTGAAGGCCACGTGTCCGTCATCACCAAAGTTGCCTCAGCTAAGGAACTTGGGTACGAGAGGGGAAGGTCATATAATGAGCACCCCTGCTCGCCCAATCAAAGATCTGTCTGTACTAAACATGATAACTTGTTTTTGAAAACATATGTGTTCTTATTCCGGTTATTTAACCTAGAATTACTATGTGATGAGCACAACATACAAGTATAGGCTAGATCGACTAAGTTGGAACAAAGCATTGCATATCCGTTTGTGAAAACGGTTTGAAGTTTGCTACTCGTAAGTAGGCTAAAACACAGATTTCAATGAATTGTTCCAATTCAAACAATCCAACCTTCACCCACAGGCATTCAGGCAGTTATATCACATAAGCAGTTAGCCTCATGGCAAGCATGCTTTCATGGCAACATTAACACACATGCAGTATGCTAAAGCGTAAACACTTATAGTGTACTTCGAGCCAAAACAAACAACTAGTTAGAAATCATGCATGATCCTAGTTCATGTTAAGATGGCTAATGCAACACATGCGAAAATGCGACTAAGATAGGCTCGGTTATCCTAAGATGCCATGTGAAAATGGAACTTGATACATGTATTCAAATAGGAATTGAAATACAATGCAGTTAGTATGATGCGCCCAAGCTCGGTGCATGCAAGACTGATGAATGGATGCACGCATGCAAGCATAAGGTATGCCAAATGAAATATGCCCTAAAACTAACCATCATAAGTGGTTAAGTAAAAGGGAGAAAGAAATGGGGATTGGAAGACATGCATTACACACGCACGCTTATTACAACAATACGCCCTCTCGAAGGAGAGACCGAATAAAAAGCTAACTAGCTAATCTAAGCTAATTAAACTAATTATTACACAACAAATTAATTAACTAATCCTAGTTAACTAATTATTACAAAAACAAATTGAATAGCTAACGCATTAACTATTAAGGGTACAAACCAAAGCAAAAGCTAGCTATCTAAGCATGGCAGCTAAGGAAAACAACAAAGCAGGAGCTTTAGAGGGAAAAAAGATGCATGCAAGCCCGGTCGCCTTGTTCGGAAATCTAATGCGATGCCCCGATTTGCCTCTGTTTTCAATTGTTCTCAGAACCTTGCACTAAGCTCCAGAAAGATGAAACTCCACCCTGAGAGACCTGTGGGAGGGTGACCGACCACTTTTGGTCTCCCTAGACACCTGCCGACCACTTTTTGTTGTTGCTGGAGAGAAAAAGTGGTCGACCAGCTAGTTTTTCTTGCTGGCTGGCCAGTTGTTGTTGCTGAATTCCAGTTTTCTACAACAGAGAGCAAGAAAGGGCATGGCAATGTATTTGCAAGATATGTGTGCACAACCACCCTCCCTATCATGTGATGAGCTCAAGGGGTTGTGGTTCTCGACCCTCGGGTCACCAATTACGCATTTCAATGCATGATGGCTGAGAGGCGAAGTTGCTCAATTCAATATGAAATAAAGGCACAAGTAAACACATAAAGCCTAAAACTCTATCATGTAAGATCAAGAGCGTCGGCGATCGAGAATTGAGGCACGTTTCATCACTTGAAGTATGAAACGTCCCTCGTTCCTCGTGCTCAGATTAACACTTAATCCAAACAAATGCAACACATAACATGGCATGGCATACACAATGCGACTCGAGCATGCAAGCATGGAATGCAACTTGAACAACCTAACAAGGCTAATGGCATGCACAATACACAATGCTAATGCATGCAACAACTAGCATACATAATGCAAATATCAATTTGCATGCACAATGCAGTGATGTAACCTAAGCATACACAATGTGAGGTGATCATGAGGTTCTAAACACAAATGTAATGCATGCATGTACAATGCAATACAACAAAGGCAACAATATGCAATACATTAAGCATGCAACATCATGCAAACCACATACTCAATGGACTTAAACCAAAATGGATAGGCCTCAGTCTTGCCAAAACAGTGGCCATAATGCTAAAATGAAGGCAACGAAAACAAATGCAAGCACGCATGCCAATTGGCTCACCAATTAAGGCACTAAGGTGCAACTCTCAAGAGCACTTAAAGAGTGAAAATCATAGAAGTATAACAACACTAAGTGCATTGAAATAAAATAAGAAATGATGTCAAATCATTTAATCAACACAAATATAGCATGCAAGGCCCTTAAAGCATGGGACTAGTAAAGAGGATTACAAAGGAGGCATGCAATACATGGAAAATATGCATGAATTAAGCATGGACAGAGTTCAAGTAGGTCTTAACAAGACCAAAACATGCTGAGATGAGGGCCCAAAGACCTAGGCATGGAAGCATACAAGCTAAGCCGTAAACTAGACAACAATGCACAACACTCAAAGGCACTTAAAGCATGATTGAAGTGGGAATATGGCAATGCTATAGGCTCTAAAATGTCATGTAAGTGATGCCAAATCATGTAACACAACACAAATGAAGCATGCAATGGTGCTCAAAGCTTGAGGCAAGCAAGAGCATTTATACTACAAGTATACAAAACATGAAGCATGTGGTTAAGGCAACCCAAAACAGTCCTAGAACATGTTAAAATGAGACTAAAACATGTATGGAAGTAAGCCAAAACAAGCTAGCATGGTGAGCATGAGGCATGATACATACAAGGCAAATAGGGTGGATTACACTACACCTATTAAGACCAAGCATGGGATGACTCAACCAATAAAAATCAGAGTTATATCATGGCATAATAACCCCAAAAACATACTGAAATGATGGCTTGCAAGCTAGGCATGAAGGCATACGCAATGATTCATGTTAAGGCATAAAAGGGCAAACCCTTCAACGCATAAATGAGTGACAAATGCAAGTACGCAAGCATGAACATGGACTGAAATCACATAATAAATTATGCCAAATCATTCACATAGTCCAAGTAAAGCATGCTAGAGGGACTCAAATACACAAAGCTAACAAGCTAGATTGAACCATAGCTATACAAAAACAAGTCATGCATGACCAAAACAACCAAAATTAGACCTTAAACATGGAAAAACATGAACAAAGTCTTCTCAGAGCTAAGCCAAAAGCATGCTAAAATGACATGTCAAAGCATGATGCATGTTAGGCTACTTTATGGAATTGCACTACAAGTGCATGAGGCATGCAAGGGGAAACCAAACCAAACCAAAACAGAGTCATGACATCACAAAATATCACCAAAAACATGCTGAAATGGAAAGAAAACAAGCTAAAATGACATGCCAAGGCATGAAGCATATAGAGCTAGCTTGTGTGATTTACACTACAAGTGTATTAACCATGCATGGAGTGACTAAACCAAGCAAAAATAGTGGTATGCCTCAGCAAAATAACCACAAATACAAGCTAAGATATGGCCAACATAAACTTAACAAAGGTGCTCAAACATGAGGCATATGAAGCTAGTAAACAAGACACAAAGGAGAGGGGACGACCCTCTCCTATTTAAGACCCCAAAATCACCTTTCCACCACTTAACATCCTTTAGATTTTAGTGGTAGAAAGGTCATGCAAAGGCTTCAACAAGAGCCTAAAGGGATGGCTCAAAACAAGGCCTAACAAGGCCTAAGAGGGAGTAAATCACCCCAAATGAAAAAGTGACCTTAAACAACTATTTTAAGCATGAAAAAATAGAAATGTTTCTAGTTAAGAGCTAAGCTTAAAAATGTATGCAAGAAGGGCTAAAAGCTTAAGCAAGAAAGAGGGATTTAAAGGTCAAAGACTCACCCTTGAAGACCTTCTTTACAACTGCAACTCCAGCAAGTTCTTTGAGCGTAAACCAGTCCAAGAACACCAAACACAACCCCTTAGCACCTTAGCAACCAAAGGATGGTGTTTGAGTGTGTGTTTGTGTGTTAAACTAAGACAAATCTACACTTTAAGGCACAAAATGGGAACAAACAAGGAGGAATAGATACAAGTGTATATCTATCTCTCAAGTCTCAACTTTCTGAACCTAGAGGAGGGAGGAGGAGCCTCCCTCTTATAGAAAGCAAAAGGCAAAGCTTCTTGAAGAAGCTAAGGGCCAAGGCAATCCCTCCATACACGTGCATGGAGGATAGCTCAAATGCCCTCCAGCTGTGCCAGTTGGAGGAAAATATCTCCAAAAAGGTGCCAAAAGCAACCGACCACTTGAAGTGGTCGGTCTGCTACTTAAAGTGGTCAGCCGACCACTTCAAGTGGTGTTCCCAGACACAAACTGGTCGGCCATGGTGGGAGAGAGTCTAGGGCATGAAAACAATGCAATGGTGTGGTGGCTGACCAGAAAAGGTGGTCCAAAGACCAAGAAAGCCAGTTGTCTGACCAGAAAACTGGCTGGCAGAAGGAAAAGTGGTCTCCAAGGAGAAAAAGTGGTCTCCCACCTCTGTACCACCTTCCAAAGAAGGAAAACAAGGTTTGTACTAAAAACAAACCAAAGCGGATGTAAGACGAGAGATCGAGAAGGCAAAGCACGCAGCCGAAAGTCCCAAAAACTAGCTGACGAGCACCAAAAGTGATATGTGACCACAAAATTGGTCTCCCGGACCACAGTGTCCCTCTAGGCAGAGGCAACAAGGTGTGGTTCAAAAACCACGCCAAACGGAGAACGTTAAGCGGTCCCGAGACAAGGCGTGTGGCCAAAGGCTCCAAAAATCAAAAATTAGTCTCCAAACAGGAAAAGTGGCCTACGACCACAAAGAGATGGTCAACAAGACCACTCCCTCCCTCCGGGAAGAGAAAACAAGGTTCGGTCCACAAACCGAGCCAAAGCACAAAGAGTTTAGAGGCCCAGAGGCAAGGCTCTTAGCCAATACTCTGAAACCTCTAAACGAGCACAGCATGCACCATCATCGAGCGCTTAATCGGTGATGTCTAAGTCTTAAGGACGGTCAAAAATTGGGTGTCTACAGGGAGCAGCGCCAGTTTTAGTAGTCCAAGCGGGGACAATAGTGAGGCTAGAAGTGTGAAGGAGTTTTGATTCTTCGCAGTGTTATTTGATATTATATTATGAAAGGCTGTATGCCTATGGATATTGTTTATATATGTGTATGTGGTTGTAAACCCACAAGGTGTGGTTATGTAGTTAACTTTGTGCTCATTGGTAATATGTTAATAGAAGTGGTACGAATTGAAAATCCTAGTGTTTTTTATGCCATATTGACGTCGTGGGAAACGGGTTAGCTTGTGATATCTCAGGTCAGTCACGAATGCCTTGTGAAAAGGCAGGGAAGTGTTTTATTTTAGACTCTGAGTCTTGAGGATAGAGGACTGGTGGTTGGGTCGTATGGTATTTGAAGTTGGTTTGCACGTAGTCACCTTGGAAATTGTTCTCGGGTTGCGTTAATGGACTTAGGGGCGTGGGGGCCTCGTTTATGGGTATATTTCATTGGTGTGGTTATATAAAACCCCTTGAATTGGGGCAACGTGTTAATGTGAAAATTTTGCAAACGCCTTAAGCCATTGAATTATGATGATTAAATATTGTTGGTGTTATATTGGTTTGAGACTTCCGTGATTTGGAAAGTTATGTGCGTTGTACTATATCTCTTAGTACTGTATGTATTTCTATTTATTGTTGTGATAGAAATTTCATGGGAATTAGGTAAATTAAAGCTAATTTCTCACCTGTTGTCATTGAATATGATTATATCTTTAAATAAATTGTATATGTAAGATGTTTGGAGTCACCGTAGGTGTGATAGTTGTGATTGGGTGAAGGTTGAGATTCACCGGATATTGTTGGGAAATAAGTTGGAGGGTGAGTTCGGCTCTGTGGCCTTTTATGACATTCATTTCAACTGAAAACCCTGATTTGAAATTTCGTGGATTGTTTGGAGAAAAATGTTTGCAAAACAATTAGTCTCCTTGAGATTTTGGAACAAATTTTTTGTTAGAGAATGATGTAAGTTTGAATAATTTTTTTAGAAAAAAGGGGTAAGTGGTGAAAGAGCCTTTGAAATAACAAGAAATATCGTTGCTTTAATCAGATTATGTGATTGTTCTATTCAACATTGTAGGGGTGAGATTCTGTTATGGTTGGATTTCAGTTACTAGTTATGTACGTTTTATTTTCTTATCTGTTGTTTCCTGTGAAGCGGTGTTAGTCCCTTATCGTAATGTTGGTTGTTAGTATCGGTTAGTTGGTGTGTTGTGAGAAGCTGGTAATATGTTTCAGGCAGAGGTATAGTGGAGGTTTCCTAAGTTTTAGGACTCTTTTATTATGTTTGAATGCGATAGGTATGTACCTTAATTCTGGTTAAGTCATGTGATGCTGTCGGAAGGGTTGGTTGGGTATATAACCCATGGTTAAGGTGTGACCTGTGTGTAGGGTCATAGTAGTTTGGTGCTTACGAGCAAAGGTTTGGGATAACGATGAGGAGATTGAGGACTTCATTTGTTCTTCTAGAGAGTTAGGACGGTAAGTCTTTGAAAGCCCTGTCGGTGTTTTGCGTTGGCCCCGGGGCTTAGTTCGGAATAGTTGTTCAGCAGTAGCAATGGCTAGTGGATTGACACGGAGGCTTAGTATTTTGATTGTACTCTTGTGATGAGTGACGAATAGAATGTGGAATAAAGAGTTGACCTTATTGGTCATTGAGGGATGAGGTGTTATGTTTGCATGTGTTCGATTCGAATGGTTGTGTAGTAACGAGGGTGTTGTAGCGTGGTAAGCCTTTGCTGGTTAACTTGGTGTGAGGGAATAAGTGGGTAAATTTCGTTATTGTGAATTCAGTCGAGGTTGTGAGTACATCCTCAGAATGAGGAATTCAATGTTGGTGTAGAATATCATGCATTAAGTGAGAAGATTTTGCTAGTATGGTATGTGGTGGTGTGTGGTTCGTATGTTGTTATTAGAATATGTGTAGAAGGAGATCGGTCACAAGGCAATCCTAGGAGAGTGCCTTGGTAAGGCAATTGTGTAGTTAATGATTGGGTTGAGTAATTTAATGTTCAAAATTGTTGGGTCACTTTGGTGTGGGTGTTTGTCGTCCAGTTTGGATAGTGGAGCTCCAAGTGAGGCAGTAAGATTGTGTAGAGTGAGTGATGCACTCTGTCAGAGTTGTTTCGACTTATTCAGTCCTTGTGTGCGTTGACTTGAGATGGTGTATTGGGTTTGACTTGAAGAGTTCGGTTAGGACTCAAATGTGAAGCAAGGATATGTGTGCCACTTAGGCATACGTGTGAGGGATGAATGAAAAGTTTGAGTACCATGGGGTAACTCTGAAGAATTCGGAGTGATTCATTGAACCGGAGAGATTGTGTATGGAACCCTATTTAGAAGTTGGCGAGGTTGAGCAAGATGTTGGTGTTAAAGACTGGCACGAGCGAATAAAGTTAGATAGCTGATTGGTCAATACTTTGGTTGGTTGACATATAGTCACCTCGAGAATCAGTCGAAATTGTAGGTTGTGTAATTAAACGGTGTCTTGGTGTGGAATGTAAGTCCCTCATGGACAGTTGGAAGGTTGTTTCAGTGGTAGTAACCAATTTGGGATTTCGGTTGAGAACTTTGGTCTTATAAGCGCTTTCCACCATTATGTGATCAATGGTGTGCAATTTCTTCCTTTGTGTTATTGCGTTACTGGCATTTCTAAAATTTATAGGGGTTCTCATTGTGGAAAATCTTGTTTTGGGTATTGTAACACCACCGTGAGTGTGATGGGTTTTGTGGGATGACTATGTTGTGATTTACTCAAGGAAAGCTGAAGAATAATTTAGAGGAAAACCAAGTGTTTTGGAACAAATGGGATAGATTAAGCATTTTCTTTAACTTGAACGGAATATCTTATACCATGTGTTGAGAAGTCACATTTTGATCTAGCCTAAGTTACTGGTTACATGTTGTATATCCTTTAGCAAGGGCTTGGAATTGTCGAGTACTGATGTGCCATGACGTTATTGATTATTCGTGTTTTATTTTTGCGTTCTCGTTCTACGAGAGTTGACTGAAAGCCTTGTGTGCGAGTGGTTTCCTTTTTCCTATGTTGGAGTGTTAAACACTCAATGGTGATTCGAGTATTGTAAGTAGTCAAGCCATGGTGGATGTCATGAAGCACGGTTGTTATTGATGACGTTGTTACTATTATTATCGGGGAATGTGTTCTTGTCTTATAAACTGCTGCGAGTTTGGCCGGTTGGGGAGGTAATCATATTCATTCCTTGTTGTTGAGTCGAGTCTTGTGAAGCAAGACGATTCTATTAGTTACGGTATCATGGAAACATCTCGGGATTGAGGAAGCTACTTGGGAGCGTGAATTGGAAGTCCGTGAGAAATATCCGGACTCATTCGTTGGTATTTGAATATATGTCGAGATTTTAGTTTGTTAATGAAATGGTAAAACATTGTATATGTTGTGGGTGTCTTGAAAACATGGATTCAATATGAGCATTGTATATGTTCTGGGAATGTAGAATATTGTATGTGTTGTATCAAATTTGGAAACATTATATATGTTTTGGATTATGAAAGCATTGTGAATGTTGAATATGTTTCGGAAACGCAAGTTTAATTTGAACATTGTATATGTTGTTTAACTCTTGAAAATGCAAATTTATCATAAACATTGAATATGTTTTGGAAATATGAGATGCACGTATTGAAATTTGTTAAATTCAGAAGAATCATATTGATAATATATGTTGAGATATATCTACTGTGGAATTGTTCTTTTGTGGAAGGATTGAATGACCGGTAGGTGGGTCATGGTAATGAGAATTGAATTGTAATCATTTGAAAATTGGGCAATCATGGTTTTGAAACTTGTACTAAAATTTCGAGGACTAAATTTCCTAAGGTGGGGAGGTTGTAGCACCTCTATCTTTCAAAGCTTTTGGGGAAATGTATTCGAATCCTTTATTTTTATTTTTATTTTGGAAATCTTTAGTGTTGTTGTACATTGGTTTTGGAGGAGTATAATCCGATTTAAACTTGTTGGGTTTGGTTGTTCACACTTATTCTTGTCAAAAGTTCCTTGGAAACTTAGAAATTCTATTCTAGGGTCGACACCAGCCTTCCTAAGGGTCGACCCTTATCTGTTGGTGAAGTTTCTGGGAGTGTTACTGGAAAATAGGGTAGACACCAGACTGGAGAGGGTCGACCCTCTTATGTCTGTGTGTTAGTTGCTGGAAGATAGGGTAGACATCAGACTGGGAGAGGGTCGACCCTCTTATGTATGTGTGTTGGTTGCTGGAAGATAGGGTCGACCCCCTCCTGTCTAAGGGTCGACCCCTACGTGTTTTTTTTTTTAGATTTTTGAGGTTCGAATGGGCTCTATCTAAAGGGGTTTTTGGGCCCATTATTTTATTTGACCTTAAGGCTTTTCCTCACTACTATAAATAGGCCCAAACCATTTTTGTCCCATGATTTTCCTTCCATTTTTCCTCTTAAACCGTGATTTCTCTCTTCTCTCTCTAAAACCCAAACTTTTTCACTTAAATCTCTAGATCTACTCACCTAGAGTGATCTTTTCACCTTACTCCCTTGAGATAAAGTGTAGAGCTTGTCAAGGGCTTCATTTTGATCGGGGCAAAACGTGGTTTCGTCGCCATCGACTTTTGAGCTTTCTCTTCTCTCTCTCATCTAAGCTTGAGGTAGGGATATTCTACTCTTTAATATGAGTTTTAACCTAGATATTTGTCATTTTGTATAAATGGTGGAGTTTGTGAAGATTTTGGTAAAAGTTAAGGTTTGGGTTCTAAACTAATGGGGGTTTTTCATGTTGATTTACAAAGTAACCTTGCGGGTTTGTGTATGAGGTTCTTTATTACTGAAGTGGTGAGATTTGGATCTATGGGTTGATATTTTGGAAAAAAGGGAAATTTTTTCCTAAGTTGAGTTGAAATAACTATTTATGCAAATAATGAAATTGGGGGGAAATGTGATTGAATGGTGTAGTTTGGTTTGATAAATCACATACCTATGGAATTTGTTAAGTTATCTGTTGATAGATTTATTTATCTGTTTAGATATATCTGTTTTGGGCTATCGGTGGAGGATATCTATGATTGTTGTAGAAACTGCATGAGAATTAGGATGATTGAAACTAATCAATTGAATTATGTCATTGAATATGCCGGTTTGATTAAACCATTGAATATGTGTTTTGATTTGTCATTGTATATGACAAAGTGTTTGAATACATTATATATGTATCTTTGTTTGGGAGGAGATATGGGATGTACTCCATTGTTTGAGAGGAGATAGGGGATGGACTCCATTGATAATTAAGTTAGCCGGAGTGTCCAAGGTGAAAGTCTCGAAATCTTATATATTTATGGGCGTCGGTTCCCTCGGACGTGGTTCCGTAAAATGGCAAAAAATAGAAGTGTTGGATTTGATGAATATGTTGAATTGTGAACCATTGAGTTGTAGTCTCATATTGGTTGCTTGATAATAATGAATTTGGCTAATTGATTTACCCGAAATGGTAGAATGGAAATGAATTGAGATATTGGTTATCTATATTCCCTACAACAAAACTGACTTTTTATGACACCACATCAACGGCATACAATAAATGCATGCCGTAATTTCTTACTTTTACGACTTGCTTTTTTTGCACATCATAAATATTTTTCCAACCACGACGTGTCTATTGTGTAGGCCGTGAATGGTAATAACGATGATTTTTTACGGCTTACAATGCACGCCGTAAATAATGAAACTTTCTACGACACGCATGTGGCATGCCGTTAATACATCAATTATACACGACACACATACACCAGCCATGAAAAGTGAATACTTTTCACAGCGTACACAACGCCTGCCGTTAAAAATATTGTATTTTTTACGATGCACACATCGCTTGCCATTAAAAATATTGCATTTTTACGACGCACAATACATGTCGTGAATTGAATGATAAAAAAATATTATAAAAAAAAGCGCAAAAATAAAATTTGAAGTGCCAAAATGAAATTTAGGGCACCAATCACCCAAAATAAAAATAAAAATAAAATAAAATAAAATAATATATATATATATCTATATAATATGGAAGAAAGCTTTTTGAAAATGTCCCAAGATGAATCCTGAGTTTAGATCAACGGTCTATATACATTTTCCCACCCTTCATCTCTCCCTCTCTCCCACGTCCCCAAACACATTCTCTTCAGCTCCCTCTCTCCCACGTTCTCGTCACAGTGTCTCTCATTACCACAGCCATTGAAGACCCTTCGAACCCTTCGATACCCACCCTCCCTCTTCGCTACGCTACTCCTCCTTCCCTTACAACCCTTCTCTTCGACCTGATCGAGGCTGTCACCGACCGAGCCTCCTTCCATCCGACGATCAAGTCGAGTCTCTCTCTGACGATCGAGTCTCTTGCCTGACTCGCTTCTTGCCGCTCAGTCCTGTCGGACTCTCTTTTGTCAACGCTCTGTCTTTTGTCGACAGATCTGTCTTCTCTCGACTCTCTCTCTCCGACCAACCCGATTCTATCTCTGACCCGAACCAGCGACTCCAACCTACAGGTATATAACTACAAATTGAAATCTGTTGTTGTTGTAGAATTAGGTTTTTTTTAAGATTTTTTTAAGGGGGCAAAAAAAAGAAAAGTTAAATTTGTTGTTGTTGTAGAATTTGGGATTTTTTTTTAGGGTTTTTTTGTAAGGGAAAAAAAAAAGAAAATTGAAATGTGTTGTTGTTGTAGAGTTTAAAATTTGTTCGACGCTCTGGTGAATGGGACCGTACCCATCCCAATACAGTTCTTGCTGGATTTTTCTTTAATTTGTATCTGTAATCATTACTCTAGATTTTTCTTTAATTTTGTATCTGTAATCACTTTTTATTGATGGATATGTGGGTGTTTGGTTGGGTTGTTTGGATTTTTGAAATCACCTGCCAATAAGGTTTCTAAGCAAAATTCAGTTGACCCTGGATTTCCAGGTTCTTCAACTTCTAACCCTTTGGATTCTGATATATAAACCCAGTTTATACACTCTATATTTTGAATCTGGATAAAATTTGGAGTTCCTTATTTTCTCTAATATATGTTTTCTGGGTTTGTTTTCTCGGTCTCTGAGGTTAGATCTACTGGGTTAACTAAATTTTTTTTTTCTGTGGGTTAACTGCTGATGTGGATACTGTTCGTGTGAAAGGAGCTAAGAAGATTGGTGGCTATTGCAAAAAGCGGTGCAAATTTGTTGGCCAAACTCATCTTGCAGGATCAGCATGATTCTTACAGATGGGAGGTGGGTTGGACACATATTCCACTCAATTTTGGTTTGCAGGTGTTGAATCCTTAATTATTATGGTGTAATTCTTGGCCTTTTGCAGTGCCTTTTCCGAACTCCTTTGAACAATTACAATGCCGTTGTGCTTCTTCACAGGGATAGATTACCTTACCCACATTGTCTTCTCTTCCCATCTGAACTTAACCAGGGTATTTTTTTCCCGTCCTTTTTCCCCCCTCCTAATCAATGAGTTTTTCAGCATTGAGATTCTAATAACTTGCGCATTTGGGCAGGGAAGCATGTGGTTCGTGGGAATGCAAGCAAGGTTTTTCACCCCTTCATGTTGCCTGGAGACATGAAAGGGAGCTTAGAGGAACTAAAACATAAGCTGATGGTGAACTTTGATCCACTGAGATGCTTTGTTAGAGATTTGGAGGCAAGTATTACTCAAATGCTTTTACATTTTTAGGTAGTGTTTGGTTCATTGGAATGAAGTGGAATGGAATGATCATTTCATCATAATGTTCATTCTTACGTTTGGTTCATCAATAAAATGATGAAAATGTGTTGCAAATGGAATTATCATTCTCTACTGTAAAGAAATGGTAATTCCACAAGGAGATTAAGGATTGACACCATTCCATTCCATTTCACCTCATTCCAGGAAAACGAACACTACCTTAATTGTAGGACTATCCCTCATTGTTGCTGATCCTTAGAGAGGAGCTAACTTTCTCCTGTTGTCTCTGCAGAGAGAGTTCCCTGCCATGTTCAAAATATGGTATGATTCACTTGGGATCATCAAAGGTACATTAAGATGTGTACTTATTTTAATGCGTGAAATGAGGATGATGTTCAGCAGCTTAGAACTACCTAACCCCTTTATCTGTTTGCTTTTTTGCAGAAACGGGGACGAGGAGAAGTGGGTGAGGATGATCATGATCTGCTTGATGTACTAAAAACTGTTGTAAGGTCGGAAAGGGTTTGTGAGGATTATTTATTTTCTCAAGGCCCCAAGGTTGAGTAATTAAAATTTTCGTTTTCGAAGGCCTTCAAGTTCAACAAATAGTGAAGGTGATGTTGTAATCTTATTGATTCTCACATCTTATAGTCTCGAATTAGGTGAAATTATTGCCACATTTTTGTACCCTGTGGCCCCATAGTGAAGGTGATGTTGTATAGACTGGTATGTATGTGTTTATAATACATACATATGTATGTGTGTGTATGTATCTATTATACAAATGATTGATTTTGTGTCATTTTTTCCAGTTAAATTAAATTGTTTATTTCGGTGGACTTTATGTGGTTCAATTAATGATGATTGAGATTCGATTTGGCTATTGATTTTATAGATTTTTGTGTTTCATTTTTTTCGTAACCAGGAGTCCAGACCCAAATTGCCCAACTCAACTTTTTATTCAGAGAACATGTGTTGACTGGTGAGACTTGAAAGAAAGGTATGAAATCTTTGTCTTGCTTACCAATCGAGCTATTGTTTGTTATTGTTTTAAAGGTTTTTAAATTAGAATGGGAGTTTCTCTTCACTATGATTTTATCAAGACTTGATGTTTCATTGCTGATATAAATATTATTATTATTATTATTTTGTGTGTTCATTTTGCCACTTTTGGTTTTGTTTGCTGCCTTAGGATTTTATGTTTGATGGAGTCTATGTTTAGTGGGAATGATATTTTTGTAGGGATGATTCAATTAGGTTCAGTAATGTTGTCAATTATAGTTCGATGCTCTGTTATCTTTTTGTTATTTTTGGAGGAGTTCTGATAAAGTAGTTTTTGATGAGATTTGGTTCTTTGACTGGTGTTTGTTCATATGGGAGTTTAGGACGGTTTATTTATAGTTTTCCATTTGTTGAGATCAACCCAAAGGTCAATGAATAAAGTTGAGTTGTAGACTATAGTGTTAGGCATGTTTTGAATTGGGGTTGAGAAATTCCAATAGGAGATTTGTGGGCTGACAGTGTTTAGAAACTGTATTATTACATGTTGATGTTATGAGGAATTTGCAATTACAATTAAGGAAGACACACCCTATGTGAGAAATTTCTTGGAAAGTTCTGTGCTTGGCTTAAGCAATCCACATTACCTTTCTCTTTTTCATTTCTACAATCTGAAGATGATTAAATGTGCAACATTAGGGTATTCTTTTCAAATGGGTTTATCTATTTTCTTTCATAGACTTTGTTACAAACATTTTTTGGGCTGATTTGACTTTGTCCCTTGAAGGTCTCAAGGAAAATTGATATGTTCCAATTTCTTTTATTTTTCACCATCTATATCTACATGTTTAATTTCTTAAATAGTTCACTTCCTTCATGTTCCTAATTGACAATGATCTTATTTTATTGAATTTTAGATCCTCTTTCTTCATTAATTTACATCACCATCTAAAATCTTGCTTTTATTGACATTATGTTTCAGTTACTAGAAGAGTTGAGGAAGCAAAATTCCAGTGCTGAAGTTCACCTATGTAATGCAAGTACTTTACCTTGGTCATTCTCTATCTTTTGATTGCTCTTAGTATTACTTTTTTTTTCCCCTTCTTTCTGTTCACTTAGTAGTACTCTCATAGATGAATACAGTACTTGACTAGATAACGAAAAATTTAAAACTGCGATCCATCACCTATTGGAGGGAGTATATCCTGCTATTTAGTATTCTCCCAAGTGATGCATTTCTTTCTGGACCTGGGAGCAATATTGAGGTATGTAAACTTAAAAACATAGGCTTTTGCAATTGAAGTATATAACTGAAAACTCAGGCCCATTGAAATCAATACACTATTCTTCAATTGATATTCCCTGTTCTATTAAAGAAGCTATATAAATAATACATATTTTTGTTATTTAGTGGAAGAGTCCATGCAACATTTACTTAATTGTTTGTGACAGATTTTTTTTCATTCATTTTAAAGATGCCTAATTTAATTATTATTTTTTTTAAACCTATCTCTCATGGTATTGTGGAACTATATATATGACATGGAAAATAAGTATAGTAGTTTGTGTTTGAATTTTATAGAGTATGTCTATATGACATGGATAATATTGCCTCTCCTTTCAGCTTCAAGGGTATCAAATTCTTTGTTGGCTTTGTTCTAGAGGCATAAATAATTTTGTATCCATAGTAGCATTAGGTGTTTCTGAGAATTGGTGTTCTGCCATCTTTGGTTTCCCTTTCTATGGTATATTCATTTTTATTCAAGTATATTTTTAGGGTTCATTTGTCTTTATAACCAAGTTATTTATCAAAAAATGAGGAAAGAAAAGTGTAAATTTTGAATTTTGGTTTTTTATGTAAATGTTACGTGTCAATACTTCATTCTCTTTTTATAAAATATTAACAAACTTTTATAAAGGAATATTTTTTGTTTTGCCAAGTTTTATAAAGGAAGTTTAAGTTCAATATTCTTAAAAACTATTAGGTCGGTAGTCATGTTTTAAAATGTAAAAATATTTTATATAATTTAAAAAAAAAAATCACCAACAAAAAAATCCAAATTAAATGTAAAAGAATTAACCCTTAAAAAAATATTGGATAAGGCAACCTTACTGCTTGCCAAATTGGTGCATAATATTGTTTTCAAGAATAATTCTTCTAAATTAGTAATAATTTTTTGGTAATGGAAATGGTATAAATCTAGAATTTTTAACCTGGAAAATATTTCAAAATTTTAGTGTACAATGTAAATTATGACCATCCATTGAATTATGACCATCCATTCTTGCCAATTAAATAGTAAACAACAAAAAAATATTTGGATAAATTATACTATACTCATTTATGTTTAATCATTTTTTTATTTTAATTTTTTAGATTTTAAGTTTTTTTAATTTAATCTTAAAAATAATTTTTGTTAAAAATTTTACAAAAAATGCTATAATAACCATTACATAATGTAAGCATTATCCTAGGAAGTTGCATCACGCAACAGGTAAGACTCGAACCCAAACATCACCCCCGGCAAGGGAGCACCTCATCTACTGGCCCAATCCTTAGTCTTACTCTGGTACATACTTTATAGAGTCAAATTTGAGAAAGTAAAGAGTCAGTATTGTAACTTCATTGTCCTGACTGTGGCATGAAAAACTCTCTTTCCCTTTCAATAGTTTAGCAAACTCCTAAACAACGTTGCTAAGTTGGAACAATTAGAAATTCCAATTCATAGTCAAATGTGAAGCATGGCATGAATCTCTCGCTATTACAAATCCAGCAAGTTTGAGTTAAAATTAGAATGTCTTTTTGGAGTTGTTTTCAAGAATTCAGTGGTTCCTCTTGCATTGGATATTTTATATCACTGCTGCAAAAAACCACTATTACCATTTTCGAAAACATCATTCCCTTTAGTTTACTATTTCTCTTTAGCCTATACACAAATCTTAATGGCTTGGGTGTTTTGACATCGGCACTCTTTCCCTCACTCTCGCTATGCAGTGTTTTGATATCCTCTCATTGGTCTTGGGTGTTCTTCAATTTGAAGAGAGATAGAAAAACAAAGTGAGAGTGAATTAGTTTTGAAACTGTATTTCTCTTTAGCTTACACACTAAGATCTTAATGGTTTGGGTGGGTGTTTTGACATCGGCTCTCTCTCCCTCACTCTCTCTGTACAGTGTTTTGACATCCTCTCATTGGTGTTGGGTGTTTTTCAATTTAAAGAGAGAAATAGAAAAACAAAGTGAGAGTGACTTTTTTTAGACTGTATTTCTCTATTAAATATATTTTTATAATTATATTTTAATTTTAAATTTAAATAGTGCTGTAATTACGATTATATTATAATCTTAATATTATTTACACCGTGCCTTCAGGCACGAGAATACACTAGTGTATATATATATATTTGCCTCCCTCTGATCAAAATGGAACATTGCCTCCCTCTAATCAAAATGGAACATCACGAGGATTCAAATCTCTCTCTCTATCTCCTGTCTCGCAGCAGCCTTCACTCTCTCTCACTCACTCTCTCGTTCTTTCATCTCTCTCTCTCTCTAGCAATCGGTGATCGGCCAGCGAGACAACCGGTGGTGATCGAATCAGGTTGGCCTTCGCAACACATTCGGATGATCCAATTAATTCCAGATTGAGATCGTATAACCTCGCTCTCAAATTCGATCCGCCCAATTTCAAAGGTAATTTTACGGGTTTTTTTTTTGGTTTGATCTTGGAAAAGCTGGGCCTTAAATCAGCAGAATATCGATCTTCATCAGTTTATTTATGGGTTTTCAATTATTAGGTGGAAAATAATTTATTTCCTTATAATTTTGTTTATAGGGTTTGCGATTGTTTTTTAATTTATACTATTCCTGTTATTTTTGTGTAAACATTTAGCTTTTTTTGATAAATTTATGCTTTATTTATTTATTTATTTTTAATCTGCTTGTTGACATTGATTTTGTTTCAGAATGGGAACAATTTTCAATTTTCAAATTTCTCCTTTAATTTTTTTTTTTTAATCTGCTTGTTAACAATTTTCAAAAGAAGACATGTGTTCTCTTCTCTACCTCTGATAGTCGAATATATATGATTGTGTACTTGTTTGAAGTTTTATACTCAAATATGTTTCGTCTTGGACACCACTGTTGGCTCAGATCTTATGTGTTTGAAGTTTTATACTCAAATATGTTTCATCTTGGACACCACTATTGGCTCAGGTCTTCTGTTTTTTTTGTTCTTTTTATGCCACACTCTCAATCCTTAAGATATCAAATGTTTTTTTCTACATAAGATTAAAACTTACGAGTCCCGCTACAGAGCTCGAATTACTCAGGCTCGAAGTTGGCTCGAATTTTAAACGACGTCATTTTTGTATTTTTTTTTTCAGCAGAAGGAAGAAGACGAAGAAGAGAAGGAGGGGGAGGCGGAGGGGGAGGAAGGACTGGAGGGGGCCTAAAAAATGGAGGAGGAGGGGGCGAAGGCGAGGCAGAAGCATGGCGACGCGATCGGCGGAGGCGACGCGATCGGCGGAGGCAAGGGACGGACCTGCGACGATGACCTGCTGCCTGCGACGATGACCTGCTGCCTACGACGACGAGCTGCCAATGACGACGAGCTGCTGCCAGCGACGACGACGAGCTACCTGTGACGACGAGCTGCTGCCAGCGACGACGACGAGCTGCCTGCGACAACTCTCTCGCCTCTGTTTCTCGCCTCCTCTGTAACAGAAGAAGGAAGAAAAAGAATGAAAAAAAAAATCGATTTCGAGCCAGATTCGAGCCACACATTTCAAGCACTCAAACATTTTCGAAAACTTACCAATGGGCCACTTTTTTTGATGTGGGTATCTCCAAAATCCCACTGATCAAGATAGGGAAGTACTACTGATTGTCCAAATAAATTAAGTGAACTCTTTTGATGATTGCAATTGTAAAAAGACCCATGAGGTCCCCCAAACCAACACTGATGTGAAGCAATGTCATGTTCATAGAGATGCTTTAGTCTATAAGAGGCTTCCACACACACATACACACACAAAAAAAAAAAAAACTTCCCATATTCAAATCTACTTTTGGAATTGGAGTTAGAAGAGAACATTTTAGGGTTAAGTAACCCCAAATAGGTTTCAATCTGCAAGCTCAGAGTAATTATTCATAGCAATGTTGCCACACACTGCATCCACAATGATGTATGGAGGATATATTGTGTGGCAACTGTACTGAATAATTTTTCCTGTTGCATAATTGTAGTGATCAAAAGTGTGGCCAAACTACGTATGGTTCTACCTGTTTTTTAGTTGGTCTGCCCCCATTGTCTTCTTGCTGTGTTAGTTGCCTAAGACTCTATTCCATAAAACATTATTGGCCTATAGTTGCTCTATAAATTTTCCCTTCAATTTGGTTTATGGGTCACATAATTTCCAAACTCTCCATCTTTGTTAGTAATCGAAACTAGATAGCACAATTATTCCCTTTTTGGTCTCCTGGTTTTTTATATTCACTTCGCCGTTATTTCTACTTTTATTATGACTAAAGTTAAATTTCATTTATTCAGTTTTAGTCCTTATTTTCAACCCTTTTGACTCAAATAGTTTATCTTCAAATTTTTGATTTAGTGTTAATTCCTCTTTTAGTTTCATCAACTAGGACTATCATATCTACGAACAACATACACCTTGAGATATCATTCTAAATGTGTACTGAATTCATCTAAAAGGGCAAATAGGTAAGGACAAGGGTGACCTTTGATGCAATTCTACAGTAACTATAAATTCATTTGTTTCTTCTAGATGGGATCTAACTGTAGTCATAGTCCCATCATATGTGTCATTTATCGCATTAATGTACCCCTTTGTCACTTCTGTGACACCTGCCATATTAAATCTTCAAGCACCTTACCATAAGTGTCTTTTTTTTTATCTATAAAAATCATGTGAAGACCTCTCTTCTTATCTCTATATTTTTCTATTAGTCTAATTCGTAAGTATATCACTTATGAATCCAAACTGATTTTATGACATTGTTGTTGCAACTCTTTTAAGCGTTGCTCAATCACTCTCACAATTTTATTGTATGACTCATCAACTTAATACCTTTATAATTGTTTTAGTTTTGAATATTTATTATCTCTTTATATATAGGTTGTAAAATACTTTTTTCTCCACTTATCATACATTTTCCTAGTAATTGTAATCTTATTAAATAACTTTGTTAACTGACATCCCCTCGGAATATTTTTTTAATGAATTCCACCATTGTATTCCACATATTTTTAGTTTCATCTTATAAATTCCAGATTGTTTCTATAAACATTTTGTCCTTGAAACATTTTGGATTCCACCATGTAATTCGTGGGTTTCTACTTATTTTCAAGGTTCAATGTTCTACATTTTCCTATCTATTTTGCCATCTTAACTGTGAGGAAAAGTTGTTTTCGAAAGCACCGAAAAGTTGTTTTTGAAGTTTTGGAAATTGTTTTCATACAAAAATGAAAAAGATGAATTTTTTTTTTAAAAAAATTTGAAATTTCGTAGTTTTGTTTTTGATAACAAGAAAAATGAAAATGAAGAACAAAAAAAAAAAAAGAAAACAAAAACACAACCAAACAGTCATGCTTGAATTTCTTTCAACAACACTTACAAAAAGTGAGGTTTGGACATGTTTATTTATCAAGTCATTTACGCCTGGTAGTGTCGATTGCTTGGCAGACAGAAGATGCCAAAGAAAGGGCACTTGAAAAGCTTTCGATAAATGTATGTGGCAAACAACTACTGATCTTCAGAATTCATGCACCAAGGACAACAGTTGTGAGGATTTCAAATCTGTACTCAGCAGAAGCCAAAAAGAAACTCTTTTCCATATGCAAGAGTTATGGGAAGGTCAAGGTTGTAGTTTTTAGACACAAGGAAATCAGGGATGTGCATTTCATGCTTTCTGAATGGTCAAACATGTTAAAGATTCTTAACAGGTTAGTGCATACCCATTTTTAAGAAATTTTCAGTGTCATTGTGCATTAAACTTCCAAGGGTTAATGTATTGTCGGTCCCTATAGTACGCGCTCTGTTTCATTTTGGTTTCTGATGTATCAATTGAGTCAATTTTGGTCCCAACTTATCCAATTTGTGTTGGAAATGGTCCCAATGCTGTTTCCATCCAAATTTGGAGAACGATACCTCTGCTTCTGTTACAAAATTTTGATGAGGTATTGTGACAATTTTGGACCATAATGGAAGCCAATGTAATGTTGTCCAAATTTGGGTGGAAACAATGTTGTGAGCATTTAAACACAAATTGGCCAAGTTACGAATTAAATTGACACAATTAAAACACCCTATGACCAAACAGACACAAAACTCAAAACTTTGGGACCAAAAGTGTATTTAACTTAACTTCTGCTATATGTGTGTTTCCATATTCAGATTAAATGGATTGAAGGTAGATGATTGCCGGATAATTGCTCAGCCAGCACTGGTCTTTCCTCTAGAGGTTCTCCGTGTTCTATGGAGTCACCCGGATGAAAGACAGCATCTAGAAACTACGATCTGGATGAAAACCCTCCTATACACAAGGTTGGATTAACTACCATAACAACTGAATAATTATAGAATATATTGTTACAAATTTTGATCCCACAAAAGTAGATTTGTTGTTTACCAGGGAAATCTTCTTCTATGACCCAGTTGGATTAGTTCATTTATAGAGATTTAAATGTAGCAGGACAATGCTTAACTGAGTTAATTGAAAGATGTATGGATCGAAGGCTTCTACTCTTTTTAGGGTAATGTACGCATATTTAGTCAGTGGAATTTCACTGTTAGATCTTCTCATTTGTGATTTTTTTTTTTTAAATATTTGAATCTTGAATTTGTGGAGGAAAAAAGAGAGGAAATGAAATTTACTTGTATCAATCTACTTTTCTATGGGTAATCAAATAAAAAATGGATGGTTTTTTTTTTTTTTGGCAAGGAATTGTGTCACGCCCTCAAAATTTAACCCATAATAAATGATATTAACATGCATCAATATACTAAAACAAGAAGATAATTCCATTCATCAGAGTATTAAGAAATAAAATATCAAAATAAATGCCCTACGGGCTTACATCTTGCCAAGTCAATACTTGGACACAAATCCATGAGTTCTAACTCAAAAACAAATAAAGCCCTAGGCTTGAGTGTTTTACATATAAAAGCAAATAAACTAAGAATAAATCTTCCAGTCCAAATCCTCACAAGCTAAGTCCTTGGAGGTAGTGAACCGCCTGAACCTGAAAAAAAAGTTCCCATATAGGGTGAGCCACAGCCCAGTAAAGAAATACTAAACTAGGCAGAAGAATTAACTAAAGCATTAGTATCCGATACATGGTTAGCACAAGGTAATAAATTCCCATTTTAAGACATGAATGCCTACATTGTCTATGACACATGGTCTATGACACAATTCATTTTCCATTTATACTGACATGGCTCAGAACCTGGCCAAACAACTCAATAAGGATAACAAATCAGGTTAGCCTTTCTCACAACATAACAAACACTCATACTGGTGTTGCATCAATCACAATCAACTTCACTTCCATACTTCCCAACTGATACACATGGTGGTGATGTATCATATCAACAACAAATAAAGATGAGCACCCACATAAGTGATGCTACAGGAGTCCATCCCCTATCTCCTCCCAACAAAATCCGGTTTAGAGGTCCATCCCCTATCTCCCCCTAAACCGTGGAGTTCATCCCCTATCTCCTCCAAAACCAAATGCATATGCAATATGAATAATGCTTGCCATATACAACACATAATTAATACAAGTAATGTTCTGTATTAATTCAACAGTTAACACAAATGATTAAATTCCAGTTATACCTAAGCCACATGCAAGGTCTACAACAATCACTGGCTATCCTCCACCGATAGCCCAGACAATTATTTCTAAGCAAGAAATAAATATCACAATGTATATAATATCAATTTCACAGACGAGTGATTTAATATTCAACTACATCAACAAATCTCAATTTTCCCAAATCTCATGAATTTAACCAATACACAGTTTCCCCCTTAAATTAATTACATGAATTAATCTATGACCAAACCCTATGGTTTTTCCCCCAAAATTTACCAAACTACCTCCCACATACCAAGACACCAACACTTAGGATTAAAACGTATACAAGGAGTAGGAAATCCCTACCTTAAACCGAAGATCGCAAAAGAAGAAGACGAAGAGGATGCCCGAAACCCCAAAATGCTCCAAATCAATAACTGCTCCGATTAAATGAAAGCCCTCACTCTCCTCTATCTTATTTGTAAAAGAACTAGGGTAGAAACACACCTTAACTAGATCAAACCTCGAGAAAAAGGTGTTTGGAGAAGAAAAAAAGTCGGACTTTAGGGTTTGGGATCAAAAAGAATGAGAAACTGCCCTAAAAATCCCGCTGCTGCGTTTAAATACTGGACAGGCTCGCTCGAGCGAAGACCTGGTCGCTCGAGCGACCAGACACAGAAACAGACCTCGCTCGAGCGAAAAGAAGCTCGCTCGAGCCAAAGACAAACCATCTCGCTTGAGCGAAGGAAAGCTCGCTCGAGCCAACAAATACTGCCCTCAGGTCTAGCACTGGACGCAAACCTCGCTCGAGCCAAGAAAGGTTCGCTCGAGCGACGAACCAAAAAGAAGGACCTCGCTCGAGCGAAGAGAAGCTCGCTCGAGCGACCAAGCTAAAAACTGAACATCAAGAATTGGTTTCTAGACTCAACCAACCTGTAATCAACCTGCCCAAAACATCTTATAACCAAAGAATACGGAATCAAGGACAACAACGACAATAATATGGCAACGGGAGAGGTGGCGGAATGGGTTGATCATAAGATAAAATTTGGCTGGCTGATTTAAGTTTACAACCCACCGTTAACTCGACCCAACCGGCTTATCTCATATACAGGTTATGCTAGTTTGATAGACCAACCCATTGATCCTAAAGAGTTCCCAAGCCTAAACCATTTTGGTTTCACTTTTTAAGATTTATTTTGCACGCTTTTTTTTTTTACTGATTTTTTTTGATATTTTAAATAATTTTTTTAATTTTGAAATTTATTCCTGGACTACCTTGCATTATCATTCAATGTCAAGTTCACCCCAAAAATCTGGGGTTCTAATCAACTTCCATCTGAACTGTTAGATCAAAACATGATGTATTAGCTAAATTAGTCAATTACAGAACTTTCATATTCTTCTTCAGTGTAATGAGATTGTGTTAACATATATAATAAATAGCTTGTAAGAAATTACTCGGACTTCTTTGGCCACCTCTCGCAGACCACAATTGATATGATAAAAAACACTGTTATCAATGCTCAATTGTTTAGGTTTTAAACTTTCACGATGGTATCCAATTCCTTTGCACTTGAATCAAAGTCTAATCCTTGCAATTTGGTAGCATGAACTTCCTAGCGAACCTGAGGATTGATGATCCAATGTTTGTTCAACATGTGCAGACTCTAGAAGGTTCACTGTTGGATATTATATGCAATGCCTATGATCTTCTTTCTCACTGTGATATAAAAATTCCTAAGGTACATCCTCTTATATTTGCAACTTTAATATTGAACATTCGTCCCAGGATTTGTGATGAATGCTGTTGCTAATTTTCTCCACCACAAGATTCTATCTAAGATAATTTTTTATTATGCTTGTCAGGCTTATATTTTCTGGTACATGTAGATACATATTTTTTGAAACTTTGGTCAATTATTCTCTTTTGTTTATTGTGTTACACAGATTGAAGGTAATGACAAATATGTTGATTCTGGACCCCCATATCTCATCTTCCTTTATCCTGCTTTGGGCCCACTATGGGAAGTCACCAGACAAAAAGTACACTCAATTTTCAGACTTTGCTTTTTATATATTAAGCTTGTATTACATGGGAATTGCCCTAAAATTCTGGTTAATATGTACAAAACTCTTAATTTTGTTAAAATCATGAAAACATTATAATTTTTATCTGTATATTTGGAACATTAGAGAAACTGGGTCTTACCAATTAGAGCTGGGAAGTTATCAATATTTGATTTTCAAAAAGAGTTATCAAACTATTATTTCTTGTGACTTAATAGTTAGTTAGAATATATAGGATGAGAATTACGGTTAGGGAAAGAGGTGAAGAGAGGAAGAAGAGAGACTTAAAACGAATAGGTTCATGGTCATCTAACTAACTTTTACATTTACCTCATATTTATGACAAGAATGCCCTCATCTATAAAACAAAACATAGCACAGCATATCAACTAAGACTAATAAGCTAACATGGTTCATTGGACTCAGCAGTTTCCTGTAGCAATCAAGCAGTTGTTTTGAATTATACCTTGTTGATTGCATTGGAAGTGTATGCATTTGTTGTCGTTCAATGATTGAAGCACTAAGCGGTTGTATATAATTAAATTGTAACTGTCATTTCTGTCTTCTTGCCCCAGTTTCATGGAGGTTCCATTTCCAAGGGTTCTGAGTTACAAATAGAGGTTGCTGAATTCTCTTCGAGAAATGTTCAGGTTTTAATATTCTTCTCCCAAATAAGTGAAGGGATGCAAATTGTTTCTCTTAGCTGATCTGGTTCCTCTATTTCCAGCTCCATGGAAGTTTGATAGTTGTGGCTGAAAATATCCTGGGCTCGACTAGGATGGATGAAAATGGTGAGCTCAAACTAAGATATTGGCACAGGTAATAGATGATTCTGATTTTGTTTTTCTTTATTTTTTCCAAGAGTAGTAGCAACCAACTTGAAGTTTGAATGGAATTCTATTTTGTAGGTGTGGAAGATGTAAGTTATAGAATGTCAAAGTACTGAATGAAGGAATTGATTGGACTTCAAGAAACAACACATACTGGAAGCATGATGTACAGCGTTTTGAGGCATTAACGGTCATACTGCATGGAAATACTGAATTTGAAGCAACAGATGTTGTCTTTCAGGTTAGATAATATGCATTATAGGATTGAGTTGTTCAGGTTTTGAGTAATGTTGGAGGTGGTCTTCTTCTTTTACTTTTGTGTACTTTGGTCTGGCATGCTCTGACATTGAACTAGAAGGCATCTTTTGATTGAGTGGAAACTATAAAACAATTAAGGCATCGTTTGGGAAGGTTGGCCCAGGCTAATTTAGCCACTAAATGCCAAAAGAGGCTAAATTAGCCGGTAAAGGACAAAAAAGCCATAGTTGCTTTGTAAGAAGAAATGGCAAGGGGAATTTATGAAACTACCCCTCATGAAGAGGGGCATGCGATGGCACACACAAAAAATAAAATATATATATATATATTTTCTCAAAAAACACATTTTCCTAGAAAAAACAAAGTTGAAAAAAAAATTAAAAACATTTTTTTGTTTTTCGTTAAAATATTTTATAAAAATAAATTCAAACTCTATTTTATAAAAATAGTTTTAAATATTTCAATTTTTTTGTTATGTATTTGGTTATGATTAGAGTGTAGAGTTGTGAAAGTAGTGTGGAGTTTCAAATTATGTGTTTGGTTATGAGTTTTTAAAATAATTTATTACTTGAGTTTTATTTTATGTGTTTGGTTACGATTTGAGTGTAGAGTTGTTTTTAAATTTAAAATATTAACATTTTAAATTATCTAAATTTTTTGAATATTTAAAATTTTTAAATTTTTTTGTTGAAAGAATCTTTTGAATATTTAAATTATTTAAATTTTTACGATTTAAATTCTTTGAATATTTATTTTAATTTTTTACTTATTCAATTTTGTAGATTATTTACATTATTTAAATATTTAAAATAAAATTAAAATTAAAATTAAAATTAAAATTAAATATTAAATATTAAAAAATAAATTAAAATTAAATTATTTAAAATATGCAGGACAATATAATAAATAAAAAACGCATGAAAACCCTCTCCACGTAATTTTTAAAAAAAAAATTGAAAATAAATATAAAAAATTAAACTTAAAAAAAATTAAAATTACCAGTTGCCACGTAATTTACAAATAAATAAAACACATGAAAACTCATTTCAAAATTAATATAAAAACAAATTAATGTATACAAATAAAATAAATTACAAAAACGTAAATTTAAAAAAGAAGAACGACAAATATACGCCGCCTCCAAAAAAAAAGGAAAAAAATCAAAAAAACAGAAATTACCATTTGCCACGTAATTTACAAATAAATCAAACAAATTTAATGTGTACAAATAAAAAAAATGACAAAAACGTAATTTACAAATAAATATAACACATGAAAAATCATTTTTGAAAATAAAATTAAAAAAATTAAAATACACAGGACAATAAAATAAAACTAAAAATTAAAATTATTAGCATTATTATTATTTTAAAATTAAAATAATAATTATTATTATTATTACTATTATTATTATTATTATAAAATTATAATTTAAAATTAAAATTAGTATTATTTTTTTTAAAATAATATATTAAAAAAAATTAAAAAAGAACAACAACTATTTCGGACAGTTGGCTTGCTGACGTGGACGACATGGCCCTTGCAATTAAGGTAGATGTGTTTTGGGAAGGGCACTTTGGTAAATTAACATGAACACACCTCACCAAAAAGCCAAAAAATCCAAAAAAGTCAAAAAGCTAAAAAGTCCTTCCCAAACCAGGCTTTTTAGCTCAAGCTAAAATAGCCAAAAAAGTCAAAAAGTCAAAAAGCCAACCCACTTCCCAAACAGAGGCAAAGTATTTTGTAGTGTTATATATATATATATATCAATTATTTGTAATCGATCATTCATTTCAAATAAAATGGTACTTTTTTTTTGAACTAGAAATAAAATGGTACTTGAAAATATTTGTTTTTTTCTTTTTTCTTTATATTTTGGAAGAGATAAATCTGAATGCATAGAATTCAAGTGATATTTTATTTTGGCTATGAATATAGATTAAGATTTAAAACTCTTATTTGTATCAAAATAGAGTAAATTTATGGGATTGGATTATTTCAAGTTGACTTTTGGGCTTCATGAATTAATTTTTGAGTCGACTTTAGTGATCTGAATTATTCATTTTTTAGAACTTATTAAGTAAAATATTCATGCAAAAAATTAAGATGATCGAACATCGGTAGTTATATGTTTGAATCATTTTGTTTTAAAAAATAGACGATGATTATAATTTCAAGTAGCTATTTATTTTTTGTAATATAAATATGATTTAAACATATAACTACCGATATTTGTTACATTTTGACATTCTCTCAATTGTTTTCCATTTATGTTTATTTGGACGATGTTTATTTTTTATTTTTTAATTTGTTAGTAAAACTTGATCCATCACATAAAAAAAAGTTAGGTGAGCAAAAAGAAAGAGTGCCAGAATTTCATTTTTTTTTCTCTAAGATTTCCTGTACATGTATTTCTGATATGCTGCGGCTTCACCACTTCGAAAATCAATATGGTGGTCTCAACTATGGATCAATCCAATCGTCTTCTCTTTGTCTCTTTCCTACCCATCTCGAAGAACTAAAGCTTTCGCTTGCAGCGTTCGGTCCGCCTCAGATTCTTCGGGGTCGGAGGGCAGCTTACCATCGTCGGAATGTGGTGTTCTAGAGATGTCGGGGTGCGGCATTCATTGGTGGAAATTTCATTGGCGGAGGGTAGAGGCAAGCTGGTGGACATCTTGAGGTTGAGAAGACGATGAATTATAGAGAGGGAGAGAGAGAGAGAGAGAGAGAGGGGAGAGAGATACAAGAAATGAAGAAGAAGAGTTGTACATATATAGAATTATAGAGAGAGATAGATAGACAGACAGACAAGAATTAAATGTAAAGATGTTTTTGATTCGGTAATTATAATTAGTAGCAGTTTTGATTCAGTAATTAGCTGTTTTGATAATATCATATATTTCACTTTTTGAAAAATCGATCATTGTCTGTCTGTCTGTCTATCTCTCTATAATTCTATATATATACGACTCTTCTTCTTCATTTCTTGTATCTCTCTCCTCTCCCTCTCTCTCCCTCTCTCTCTCTCTCTTCCTTTCTATAATTTATCATCTTCTCAACCTGAACATGTCCACCAGCTTGCCCCTACCCTCTGCCAACAAAATTCCCACAAGGTAATGCCGCACCCCGACATCTCCAGAACACCACATTCCGGCGATGTGTAAGCTGTCCTCTATCCCCGAAGAAGCTGAGGTGGACCGAAACGCTGCAAGCAAAAGCTTCAGTTCTTCGAGATGGGTAGGGAAGAGACGATGAGAAGACGATTGGATTGATTCGTAAGTATGGGCTTATGTGCTGCAGACAGTGCCTCCGCAGCAATGCCAAGGAAATTGGCATTTATTAAGGTAAATCTCATAATGCCCCCCTACTCGGTAATGTATTTTGCTTGATAGTTGTTTTCTAGCTGAAAACTTGCTTTTAACTTTAGCTGGAAGTTTGTATTCACGATTGGTTGCTCTTGTTTATTTTTTAGACGATAATATGATTTGTAATATATAAATATGACTCAAACATATAACTACCGATATTTGTTACATTTTGACATTCTCTCAATTGTTTTCCATCTATGTTTATTTGGCCTATGTTTATTTTTTATTTTTTAATTTGTTAGTAAAACTTGATCCATCACATAAAAAAAGAGTTAGGTGAGTAAAAAGAAAGAGTGCCAGAATTTCATTTTGTTTTATCTAAGATTTCCTGTACATGTATTCCTGATATACTACTGCTTCACCACTTCGAAAATCAATATGGTGGTCTCAACTACGGGTCAATCCAATCGTCTTCTCTTTGTCTCTTCCCTACACATCTCGAAGAACTGAAGCTTTCGCTTGCAGCGTTCGGTTCGCCTCAGCTTCTTCGGGGCCGGAGGGCAGCTTACCATCGCCGGATGTGGTGTTCTGGAGATGTCGGGGTGCAGCATTCATTGGTGGGAATTTCGTTGGCGGAGGGTAGGGCAAGCTGGTGGACGTCTTGAGGTTGAGAAGACGATGAATTATAAAGAGGGAGAGAGAGAGAGAGAGAGAGAGAGAGAGAGTGCGTGTGGGGAGGGAAGAGAAAGATACAAGAAATGAAGAAGAAGAGTTGTACATGTATAGAATTATAGAGAGAGAGACAGACAGACATACAGACAAGAATTAAATGTAAAGATGTTTCTGATTCGGTAATTATAATTAGCAGTAGTTTTGATTCGGTAATTAGCTGTTTTGATAATATCATATATTTACTTTTTGAAAAATGGATCGTCGTCTGTCTGTCTGTCTGTCTCTCTCTCTCTATAATTCTATATATGTACAAATCTTCTT
This sequence comes from Camellia granthamiana, assembly GCA_036172215.1. NCBI lineage: Eukaryota > Viridiplantae > Streptophyta > Magnoliopsida > Ericales > Theaceae > Camellia > Camellia granthamiana. The sequence goes on along the minus strand of JAXFYN010000272.1, from coordinate 38,961 downwards.
CTTCATTTCTTGTATCTCTCTCTTCTCTCTCTCTCTCTCTCTCTCTCTCTCTCTCTCTCTCTTCCTCTCTATAATTCATCATCTTCTCAACCACAAGACGTCCACCAGCTTGCCCCTACCCTTCTCCAACGAAATTCCCACAAGTGAATGCCACACCCTGACATCTCCAGAACACCACATTCTGGTGATGGTAAGCTGCCCTCCGGCCCCGAAGAAGCTGAGGTGGACAGAAATGCTGCAAGCAAAAGCTTCAGTTCTTTGAGATAGGTTGGGAAGAGATGAAGAGAAAATGATTGGATTGATACGTAAGTATGGGCTTCTGTGCTGCAGACAGTGCTTCCACAGCAAGTGCCAAGGAAATTGGCTTTTATTAAGGTAAATCTCAGAATCCCTCCCCCTACTTGGTAATGTATTTTGCTTGATAGTTGTTTTCTAGCTGAAAACTTGCTTTTAACTTTAGCTGGAAGTTTGTATTCGCGATTGGTTGCTCTTGTTTATTTTTTAGACGATAATATGATTGGTAATATATAAATATGATTCAAACATATAACTACCAATATTTGTTACATTTTGACATTCTAACAATTGTTTTCCATCTATGTTTATTTGGCCTGTGTTTATTTTTTATTTTTTAATTTGTTAGTAAAACTTGATCCATCACATAAAAAAAGAGTAGGTGAGCAAAATGAAAGAGTGTCAGAATTTCATTTTGTTTTCTCTAAGATTTCATGTACATGTATTCCTGATATGCTACTGCTTCACCACTTCGAAAATCAATACGGTGGTCTCAACTACGGATCAATCCAATCGTCTTCTCTTTGTCTCTTCCCTACCCATCTCGAAGAACTGATGCTTTCGCTTGCAGCGTTCAGTCCGCCTCAGCTTCTTCGGGGCCGGAGGGTAGCTTACCATCGCCGAAATGTGGTGTTCTGGAGATGTCTGGTTGCGGCATTCATTGGTGGGAATTTCGTTGGCGGAGGGTAGGGGCAAACTGGTGGACATCTTGAGGTTGAGAAGACGATGAATTATAGAGAGAGAGGGGAGAGGGGAAAAAGAGATACAAGAAATGAAGAAGAGTTGTACATATATAGAATTATAGAGAGAGAGACAGATAGACAGACAGACAAACATACAAGAATTAAATGTGAAGATGTTGTTTTTGATTCGGTAATTATAATTAGCAGCAGTTTTCATTCGGTAATTAGCCGTTTTGTTAATATCATATATTTCATTTTTTGAAAAATCGATCGTCGTCTGTCTGTCTCTCTCTCTCTCTATAATTCTATATATGTACAACTCTTTTTCTTCTTTTCTTGTATCTCTCTCTCTCTCTCTCCCTCTCTCTCTTCCTCTCCATAATTCATCATCTTCTCAACCTCAAGATGTCCACCAGCTTCCCCTACCCTCCGCCAACAAAATTCCCACAAGTGAATGCCACACCCCGATATTTCCAAAACACCACATTCTGGCGATGGTAAGCTGTCCTCCGGCCCTGAAGAAGCTAAGGTGGACAGAAACGCAGCAAGCAAAAGCTTCAGTTCTTCAAGATGGGCAGGAAAGATATGAAGATGAGACGATTGGATTGATCCGTAAGTATGGGCTTATGTGCTGCAGACAATGCTTCCGCAGCAATGCCAAGGAAATTGGCTTTTATTATGGTAAATCTCAGAATCCCTCCCCCTACTTGGTAATGTATTTTGCTTGATAGTTGTTTTCTAGCTGAAAACTTGCTTTTAACTTTAGCCAGAAGTTTGTATTCACGATTGGTTGCTCTTGTTTATTTCTTAGATGATAATATGATTTGTAATACATAAATATGATTCAAACATATAACTACTGATATTTGTTACATTTTGACATTCTCTCAATCGTTTTCCATCTATGTTTATTCAGCCTATGTTTATTTTTTATTTTTTAATTTGTTAGTAAAACTTGATCCATCACATAAAAAAGAGTTAGGTAAGCAAAAAGAAAGAGTGCCAGAATTTCATTTTGTTTTCTCTAAGATTTCCTGTACGCGTATTCCTGATATGCTGCTGCTTCACCACTTCGAAAATCAATATGGTGGTCTCAACTACGGATCAATCCAATCATCTGCTCTTTGACTTTTCCCTATCCATCTCGAAGAACTGACGCTTTCGCTTGCAACGTTCGGTCCGCCTCAGCTTCTTCGGGGCTAGAGGGCAGCTTACCATCGCCGGAATGTGGTGTTCTGGAGATGTCAGGGTGCGGCATTCATTGGTGGGAATTTCGTTGGCGGAGGGTAGGGGCAAGCTGGTGGACATCTTGAGGTTGAGAAAACAATGAATTATAGAGAGAGAGAGAGAGAGAGAGGGGGGAGAGGGGAGAGAGAGATACAAGAAATGAAGAAGAAGAGTTGTACATATATAGAATTATAGAGAGAGAGAGAGATAGACAGACATACAAGAATTAAATGTAAAGATGTTGTTTTAGATTCGGTAATTATAATTAGCAGCAGTTTTGATTCGGTAATTAGCCGTTTTGATAATATCATATATTTCACTTTTTGAAAAATGGATCGTCGTTTGTCTGTCTGTCTGTCTATCTGTCTCTATAATTCTATATATGTACAACTCTTCATTTCTTGTATCTCTCTCTCTCTCTCTCTCTTTCTCTCTCTCTCTATAATTCATCATCTTCTCAACCTCAAGATGTCCACCAGCTTGCCCCTACCCTCCGCCAACAAAATTCCCACAAGTGAATGCCGCACCCCGACATCTCCAAAACACCACATTCCGGCGATGGTAAGCTGTCCTCCGGCCCCGAAGAAGCTGAGGTGGACAGAAATGCTGCAAGCAAAATCTTCAGTTCTTCGAGATGGGTAGGGAAGAGACGAAGAGGTGACGATTGGATTGATCCGTAAGTATCGGCTTATGTGCTGCAGACAGTGCTTCCGCAGCAATGCCAAGGAAATTGGTTTTTATTAAGGTAAATCTCATAATCCCTCCCCCTACTCGGTAATGTATTCTCCTTGATAGTTGTTTTCTAGCTGAAAACTTGCTTTTAACTTTAGCTGGAAGTTTGTATTCACGATTGGTTGCTCTTGCTTATTTTTTAGACGATAATATGATTTGTAATATATAAATATGATTCAAACATATAACTACCGATATTTGTTACATTTTGACATTCTCTCAATTGTTTTCCATCTATGTTTATTTGGCCTATGTTTATTTTTTATTTTTTAATTTGTTAGTAAAACTTGATCCATAACATAAAGGAAAGAGTGCCAGAATTTCATTTTGTTTTCTCTAAGATTTCCTATACATGCATTCCTGATATGTTGCTGCTTCACCACTTCGAAAATCAATACGGTGGTCTCAACTACGGATCAATCCAATTGTCTTCTCTTTGTCTCTTCCCTACCCATCTCGAAGAACTAAAGCTTTCGCTTGCAGCGTTGAGTCCGCCTCAGCTTCTTCGGGGCTTGAGGGCAGCTTACCATCATTGGAATGTGGTGTTCTAGAGATGTCGAGGTGCGGCATTCATTGGTGGGGAATTTCGTTGGCGGAGGGTAGGGGCAAGTTGGTGGACATCTTGAGGTTGAAAAGACGATGAATTATAGAGTGGGAGAGAGAGAGAGGGAGAGGGGAGAGAGAGATACAAGAAATGAAGAAGAGTTATACATATATAGAATTAAAGAAAGAGAGAGAGAGAGAGAGAGACAGACAGACAGACAGACAGACAAGAATTAAATGTAAAGATGTTGTTTTTGATTCGGTAATTATAATTAGTAGCAGTTTTGATTCAATAATTAGCCGTTTTGATAATATCATATATTTCACTTTCTGAAAAATGGATCGTCGTCTGTTTGTCTCTCTCTCTATAATTCTATATATGTACAACTCTTCTTCTTCATTTCTTGTATCTCTCTCCTCTCTCTCTCTCTCTCTCCCTCTCTCTCTCTCTCTTTCTTCCTCTCTATAATTCATCATTTTCTCAACCTCAAGATGTTCACCAGCTTGCCCATACCCTCCGCCAACGAAATTCCCACAAGTGAATGCCACACCCCGACATCTCCAAAACACCACATTCCGGCAATGGTAAGCTGTCCTCCGACCGCAGAGAAGCTGAGGTGGACAGAAATGCTGCAAGCAAAAGCTTCAGTTCTTCGAGATGGGTAGGGAAGAGACGAAGAGAAGATGATTGGATTGATCCATAAGTATGGGCTTATGTGCTGCAGACAGTGCTTCCACAGCAATGCCAAGGAAATTGGCTTTTATTAAGGTAAATCTCAGAATCCCTCCCCCTACTCGGTAATGTATTTTGCTTGATAGTCGTTTTCTAGCTGAAAACTTGCTTTTAACTTTAGCTGGAAGTTTGTATTCACGATTGGTTGCTCTTGTTTATTTTTTAGACGATAATATGATTTCTAATACATAAATATGATTCAAATATATAACTACCGATATTTATTACATGTTGACATTCTCTCAATTGCTTTCCATATATGTTTATATGGCCTATGTTTATTTTTTATTTTTAAATTTGTTAGTAAAACTTGATCCATCACATAAAAAAAGAGTTAGGTGAGCAAAAAGAAAGAGTGCCAGAATTTCATTTTGTTTTCTCTAAGATTTCCTGTACATGTATTCCTGATATGCTGCTGCTTCACCACTTCGAAAATCAATATGGTGGTCTCAACTACGGATCAATCCAATCGTCTTCTCTTTGTCTCTTCCCTACCCATCTCGAAGAACTAAAGCTTTCGCTTGCAGCGTTCGGTACGTCTCAGCTTCTTCGGGGCCGGAGGGCAGCTTATCATCGCCAGAATGTGGTGTTCTAGAGATGTTGGGGTGTGGCATTCATTGGTGGGAATTTCGTTGGCGGAGGGTAGGGGCAAGTTGGTTGACATCTTGAGGTTGAGAAGACGATGAATTATAAAGAGGGAAAGAGAGAGAGAGAGAGAGAGAGAGAGAGGGAGAGAGGAGAGAGGGGAGAGGGGAGAGAGATACAAGAAATGAAGAAGAGTTGTACATGTATAGAATTATAGAGAGAGAGAGAGACAGATAGACAGAAAGACAAGAATTAAATGTAAAGATGTTGTTTTTGATTCAGTAATTATAATTAGCAGCAGTTTTGATTCGGTAATTAGCCGTTTTGATAGTATCATATATTTCACTTTTTGAAAAATGGATCGTCGTCTGTCTGTCTGTCTCTCTCTCTATAATTCTATATATGAACAACTCTTCTTCTTCATTTCTTGTATCTCTCTCCTCTCTCTCTCTCTCTCTCTCTCTCTCTCTCTCTCTCTCTCTTTCTTCCTCTCTATAATTCATCATTTTCTCAACCTCAAGATGTCCACCAGCTTGCCCCTACCCTCCGCTAACAAAATTCCCACAAGTGAATGCCGCACCGCGACATCTCCAAAACACCACATTCCGACGATGGTAAGTTGTCCTCCGGGCCCAGAGAAGCTGAGGTGGATAGAAATGCTGCAAGCAAAAGCTTCTGTTCTTCGAGATGGGTAGGGAAGAGACGAAGAGAAGACGATTGGATTGATCCATAAGTATGGGCTTATGTGCTGCAGACAGTGCTTCCGCAACAATGCCAAGGAAATTGGCTTTTATTAAGGTAAATCTCATAATCCCTCCCCCTACTCGGTAATGTATTTTGCTTGGTAGTTGTTTTCTAGCTGAAAACTTACTTTTAACTTTAGCTGGAAGTTTGTATTCACGATTGGTTACTCTTGTTTATTTTTTAGACGATAATATGATTTGTAATACATAAATATGATTCAAACGTATAACTACCGATATTTGTTACATTTTGACACTCTCAATTGTTTTCCATCTATGTTTATTTGGCCTATGTTTATTTTTTATTTTTTAATTTGTTAGTAAAACTTGATCCATCACATAGAAAAAGAGTTAGGTGAGCAAAAAGAAAGAGAGCCAGAATTTCATTTTGTTTTCTCTAAGATTTCCTGTACATGTATTCCTGATATGCTGCTGCTTCACCACTTCGAAAATCAATATGGTGGTCTCAACAACGGATCAATCCAATCGTCTTCTCTTTGTCTCTTCCCTACCCATCTCGAAGAACTGAAGCTTTCACTTGCAGTGTTCGGTCTGCTTCAGCTTCTTTAGGGCCGAAGGGCAGCTCACCATCGCCGGAATGTGGTGTTCTGGAGATGTCGGGGTGCGGCATTCATTGGTGGGAATTTCGTTGGCGGAGGGTAGGGCAAGCTGGTGGACATCTTGAGGTTGAGAAGACGATGAATTATAGAGTGGGAGAGAGAGAGAGAGAGGGGAGAGAGAGATACAAGAAATGAAGAAGAAGAGTTGTACATATATAGAATTATAGAGAGAGAGAGAGATAGACAGACAGACAAAAAAGAATTAAATGTAAACATGTTTTTGATTCGGTAATTATAATTAGCAGCAGTTTTGGTTCGGTAATTAACCGTTTTGGTAATATCATATATTTCACTTTTTGAAAAATGGATCGTCGTCTGTCTGTCTCTCTCTCTCTCTCTCTATAATTCTATATATATACAATTCTTCTTCATTTCTTGTCTCTCTCTCTCTCTCCTCTCTCTCCCTCTCTCTCTCTCTCTCTCTTTCTTCCTCTCTATAATTCATCATTTTCTCAACCTCAAGATGTCCACCAGCTTGCCCCTACCCTCCGCCAATGAAATTCCCACAAGTGAATGCCCACCCCGACATCTCCAAAACACCACATTCCGGCGATGGTAAGTTGTCCTCCGTCCCCGAAGAAGCTGAGGTGGACAAAAACGCTGCAAGCAAAAGCTTTAGTTCTTCGAGATGGGTAGGGAAGAGACGAAGAGGAGACGATTGGATTGATCCGTAAGTATGGGCTTATGTGCTGCAGACAGTGCTTCTGCAGCAATGCCAAGGAAATTGGCTTTATTAAGGTAAATCTCAGAATCCCTCCCCCTACTCGGTAATGTATTTTGCTTGATAGTTGTTTTCTAGCTGAAAACTTGCTTTTAATTTTAGCTGGAAGTTTGTATTCACGATTGGTTGCTCTTGTTTATTTTTTAGACGATAATATGATTTGTAATATATAAATATGATTTAAACATATAACTACCGATATTTGTTACATTTTGACATTCTCTCAATTGTTTTCCATCTATTTTTATTTGGCCTATGTTTATTTTTTATTTTTTAATTTGTTAGTAAAACTTGATCCATCACATAAAAAAAGAGTACGTGAGCAAAAAGAAAGAGTGCCAGAATTTCATTTTGTTTTCTCTAAGATTTCCTGTATATGTATTCCTGATATGCTGCTGCTTCACCACTTCGAAAATCAATATGGTGGTCTCAACTACGGATCAATCCAATCGTCTTCTCTTTGTCTTTTCCCTACCCATCTCGAAGAACTGAAGCTTTCGCTTGCAGCGTTCGGTACGCCTCAGCTTCTTCGGGGCCGGAGGGCAGCTTACCATCGCCGGAATGTGGTGTTCTGGAGATGTCGGGGTGCGGCATTCATTGGTGGGAATTTCATTGGCGGAGGGTAGGGGCAAGTTGGTGGACATCTTGAGGTTGAGAAAACGATGAATTATAAAGAGAGAGAGAGAGAGGGAGAGGGAGAGGGGAGAGAGATACAAGAAATGAAGAAGAGTTGAACATATATAGAATTATAGAGAGACAGACAGACAGACAGACAAGAATTAAAAGTAAAGATACTGTTTTTGATTCGGCAATTACAATTTGCAGCAGTTTTGATTCAGTAATTAGTCGTTTTGTTAATATCATATATTTCACTTTTTGAAAAATGGATCGTCGTCTGTCTGTCTGTCTCTCTCTCTCTCTATAATTCTTTATATGTACAACTCTTCTTCTTCATTTCTTGTATCTCTCTCTCTCTCTCTACAATTCATCATCTTCGCAACCTCAAGATGTCCACCAGCTTGCCCCTACCTTTCGCAAACGAAATTCCCACAAGTGAATGCCGCACCCCGATATCTCCAAAACACCACATTCCGGCGATGGTAAGATGTCCTCTGGCCCCGAAGAAGCTGAGGTGGATAGAAACGCTGCAAGCAAAAGCTTCAGTTCTTCGAGATGCGTAGGGAAGAGATGAAGAGGAGACGATTGGATTAATTCGTAAGTATGGGCTTATGTGCTGCAGACAGTGCTTCCGCAGCAATGCCAAGGAAATTGGCTTTTATTAACGTAAATCTCATAATCCCTCCCCCTACTCGGTAATGTATTTTTCTTGATAGTTGTTTTCTAACTTAAGACTTGCTTTTAACTTTAGCTGGAAGTTTGTATTCACGATTGGTTGCTCTTGTTTATTTTTTAGACGATAATATGATCTGTAATACATAAATATGATTCAAACATATAACTACCGATATTTGTTACATTTTCACATTCTCTCAATTGTTTTCCATCTATGTTTTTTTGGCCTGTGTTTATTTTTTATTTTTTAATTTGTTAGTAAAACTTGATCCATCACATAAAAAAAGAGTTAGGTGAGCGAAAAGAGAGATTGCCAGAATTTCATTTTGTTTTCTCTAAGATTTCCTATACATGTATTCCTGATATGTTGCTGTTTCACCACTTCGAAAATCAATATGGTGGTCTCAACTACGGATCAATCCAATCGTCTTCTCTTTGTCTCTTCCCTACCCATCTCGAAGAACTGAAGCTTTCGCTTGCAGCGTTCGGTCCGCCTCAGCTTCTTCGAGATCGGAGGGCAGCTTACCATTGCCGGAATGTGGTGTTCTGGAGATGTCGGGGTGCGACATTCATTGGTGGGAATTTCATTGGCGGAGGGTAGGGGCAAGCTGGTAGACATCTTTAGGTTGAGAAGACGATGAATTATAGAGAGGGAGAGAGAGAGAGGAAGAGGGGAGAGAGAGATACAAGAAATGAAGAAGAAGAGTTGTACATATATAGAATTATAGAGAGAGAGAGAGAGAGACAGACAGACAAGAATTAAATGTAAAGAGGTTTTTGATTCGGTAATTATAATTAGCAGCAGTTTTGATTCGGTGATTAGCCATTTTGATAATATCATGTGTTTCACTTTTTGAAAAATGGATCGTCGTCTGTCTGTCTGTCTCTCTCTCTCTCTCTCTATAATTCTATATATGTACAACTCTTCTTCTTCATTTCTTGTATCTCTCTCTCTCCTTTCTCTCCCTCTCTCTCTCCCTCTTTATAATTCATCATCTTCTCAACCTCAAGATGTCCACCAGCTTGCCCTACCCTCCGCCAACGAAATTTCCACAAGTGAATGCCGCACCCCGACATCTCTAGAACACCGCATTCCGGCGATGGTAAGCTGCCCTCCGTCCCCGAAGAAGCTGAGGTGGACAGAAACGCTGCAAGCAAAAGCTTCAGTTCTTCGAGATGGGTAGGGAAGAGACGAAGAGAAGACGATTGGATTAATCCGTAAGTATGGGCTTCTGTACTGCAGACAGTGCTTCCGTAACAATGCCAAGGAAATTGGCTTTTATTAAGGTAAATCTCAGAATTCCTCCCCCTACTCGGTAATGTATTTTGCTTGATGGTTGTTTTCTAGCTGAAAACTTGCTTTTAACTTTAGCTAGAAGTTTGTATTCACGATTGGTTGCTCTTGTTTATTTTATTATCCATTGTTGTCATATAAATCCATGCTTTGATTCATGTTTATTCGTTGGGGTTAATCTTCGTTGTGTCGTTACTCATCTTTGCAGTATCGCTAAAGGATTTCACTGGTTCTACAGGTGAAGAGGATTTTGGCCCAAGCATAATGCTGTTTTTGTTTGTTTTTTTCCCTTTGGTTTGAGTACCTTTATGATCGTTCTTATTCTGTATCTTTGGATACAAACCATTGTCAACATTGCTTTTCCTAGTTTAATATTAAACTTGAGTTGATTGGTGGACCAAGAATTGCTAGTCTTTTTAGTATTTTGGATTTAACAAGTTATTTTCAAACTAGGATGCATAAATTGAAATTTTAATATGATAAGTTGGACCCAAATATGGTCATGTTGTGTGTCCAAATATCAATATTTAGAATTGACAATTTTCAATGGTTAATAATAACAATTGATAAAGAGAGAAATAAAGGGAGAGAGATATGGAGATAAAGATTGAGGACAATAACAACAATGGGCACATGAAAGGAGGAAACCGTATAAAGATGATGAAATAGAGGAAGAAGTTGGAGAAACATATGGTAGAATCAAACATTAAGGGCATTGCTTGGGAGTAATGACAAAAAAAGGTGAAGATAATGGTGATTAAGATGTAAAAGTTAATTCATAGCATTAATTAGCTCTGTTTAGTTTCTTGGAGGAGGAGAAGGTGTAATTGTGTTAAATTTATGATTTTAGTTGTAATTTTCCTATTATTTCAAGGAGAGGTTAATGTAATTTGATGATCATCATATCTTATGATCAAATTACAAGAGATAATTGGCATATACAATAAAGAAAAAAAAAGAAGTAACAAGAGATAATTGATTACCTAACTTCCCTTTTTATACACACTAGTCTATCACTCATGCTATGCACGGGATAATTATAGATATTTATATTTGTTTTAAACTTTTTTAATATATAAATTATGTTTTTAAAGATTTTTTGTAGAAATAATTTAAGAATCTTATCACTAACCATAGTATATGAAAGAAGTTGAAAAGGGTACTAAAGTAACTATACACGGATTGTATTTATAATTATTTGTATGAGGAGATTTTAAATGTTGATCAGGAAATTTTGACTAAATCAATAAATGCAAGCATGTGGAAAGACATGTGGATTGAAAAAAGTTAATAAATGCTGATCAGGGGATTTTGAGCAAATCAATAAATGTTGAGTTTTTTTTTTAATAAGAAATTTAGAAAATTTAGATTGGGATATTGAAGCTCCCACAGGCCTTGGGGTTAAAAACCCCCTTCTGCTTAATATATAGTATAGATATAGATATAGATATAGATATAGATATAGATATAGATAGACAGATAGATAGATACTAGTGGTAACCCGTGCTATGTACGAGATTTTATAAATTAAAAAAATTATTATAAATATATTGAACTAATTTAATATTTTATCTTGTAATATACATGAAATTTATAAATTAATTTTTATATTTATAACTTTTTAAATTATTAGTTTAAATTTTTTCTATATATATATATAAATCTATTTGGTGCAATTTTGATAATTTGTAATAAAAAAAAAAAAAGAAAGAAATAAACCTTATTAAACGAGGTTACATTAGTTATGATATACCTCTTCCTATTATGAAAATATACCAATTTAAAAGTTATAATTAAGACAAATATACAATTTTATTATTAAATATGAAGTGAAGTGATATTTAACAATAATTGATATGATATTTTTGTTATTAATCCAATAATTTAAGTTACATTTTTTTTGGTTTTAATTTTACTAGCATATCACCCCTGCTATGCACGGGTTGTATTTACAATTATCTGTATATGTGAATTGTGATTTTTAAATGTCTTTTTTTTTAAATGTCTTCTTTTTTTTTTCTTTTTTATATTATATTAAATTTTAATATTTTGATAATAATATGTGTTGGACTTTTCAAGGAATTAAATGTCTTCTTTTTTTTATACTATATTAAAGTTTAATATTTTGATAATAATCATATGTGTTGGACTTTTCAAGGAATTTTTTTTTTATGCTTGTTCTTAATGCATTAAAAGTTATAATTAAGACAAATATACAATTTTATTATTAAATATGAAATGAAGTGATATTTAACAATAATTGATATGATATTTCTGTTATTAATCCAATAATTTAAGGTACATTTCTTTTGGTTTTAATTTTACTAGCATATCACCCGTACTATGCACGGGTTGTATTTACAATTATCTGTATATGTGAATTGTGATTTTTAAATATTTTTTTTCTTTTTTATATTATATTAAAGTTTAATATTTTGATAATACTATGTGTTGGACTTTTCAAAGAATTAAATGTCTTCTTTTTTTATATTATATTAAAGTTTAATATTTTGATAATAATCATATGTGTTGGAATTTTCAAGGAATTTTTTTTTATGCTTGTTCTTAATGCATTAAAGTGTTATTATGAGAGATAATAATCATATGTGTTGGGACTTTTGAAGGAATTCATATGTCAGGAAAAATAGATTGGGATATTGGAGCTCCCACAAGACTTGGGGGTTAGAAACCCCTTTTTCCTTAATATAGATAATAGATATATATATATATATATACATATATACAATAAAATAGTAACATATCAATACCAAACCCGACCATATTTGTAACGCTTTCAAAATATTATACAAATCAATCATTCATAAGGTCTAGAGACATAATAGAAATGTTATACTTTCATTCATCAGAGTTAATATTACAAAAGATATCATATGCATTACACGTTCATAAATATCCATCTTGAAACCATAGCATGTAACTCTAGTTTAGAATAACAAAATAAATGCCCTAAGAGCTTACATCTTTCCAAGTAATCACTTGGTTACAACAAAAGAGAGAGTCAGAAGCTTTTTCCAATTAAAGCCCTCGACTTAAAAGAAGACATATAAACACAAAAATGAAATCAAAAAAGTAGAGCCTTTAGCCTCTAAGCCTCCCAAGCTATGTCCTTGGAGGTGACATGTCACCTGTACCTGAAAATGGTTTCCTAAGTAGGGTGAGCCAAAGCCCAGTAGAGATATGCTAAACCATACATGAGAATTAACTAAAACATGAACATCAGATAAATGTGCAACATTCTTAACCAACACATATTCTTTTCAAGGTCATCAATATAGATAACCAATATCTCAATTCATTTCCATTCTACCATTTCGGGTAAATCAATTAGCCAAATTCATTATTATCAAGCAGCCAATATGAGACTACAACTCAATGGTTCACAATTCAATACATTCATCAAATCCAACACTTCTATTTCTTGCCATTTTACGGAACCACGTCTGAGGGAACTGGCATCCATAAATATATAAGATTTCGGGACTTTCACCCTGAACACTCCGGCCAACTTAATTATCAATGGAGTCCATCCCCTATCTCCTCTCAAACAATGGAGTACATCCCTTATCTTCTCCCAAACAAAGATACATATATAATGTATTCAAACACTTTGTCATATACAATGACAAATCAAAACACATATTCAATGGTTTAATCAAACCGTCATATTCAATGACATAATTCAATTGATTAGTTTCAATCATCCTAATTCTCATGCAGTTTCTACAACAATCATAGCTATCCTCCACCGATTACCCAAAACAGATTTATCTAAACAGATAAATAAATCTATCAACAGATAATTTAACAAATTTCATAGGTATGTGATTTATCAAACCAAACTACACCATTTAATCACATTTCTCCTAATTTCATTATTTACATAAATACTTATTTCAACTCAACTTAGGGAAAAATTTCCATTTTTTCCAAAATATCAACCCATAGATCCAAATCTCATCACTTCAGCAATAATGAACCTCATACACAAACCCGCAAGGTTACTTTGTAAATCAACATGAAAAACCCCCTTTAGTTTAGAACCCAAACCTTAACTTTTACCAAAATCCTCCCAAACCCCACCATTTATACAAAATGATAAATATCTAGGTTAAAGTTTATATTAAAGAGTAGAATATCCCTACCTCAAGCTTAGACGAGAGAGAGAAGAGAAAGCTCAAAAGTCGATAGCGACGAAACAACGTTTTGCCCCGATCAAAATGAAGCCCTTGACAAGCTCTACACTTTATCTCAAACGAGCAAGGTGAAAAGATCACTCTAGGTGAGTAGATCTAGAGATTTAAGTGAAAAAGTTTGGGTTTTAGAGAGAGAAGAGAGAAATCATGGTTTAAGAGGAAAAAGGGAAGGAAAATCATGGGAGAAAATGGTTTGGGCCTATTTATAGTAGTGAGGAAAAGCCCTAAGGTCAAATAAAATAATGGGCCCAAAAACCCCCTTCGATAGGGCCCATTCGAACCTCAAAAATCTGAAGAAAAAAAAAACACACAGGGGTCGACCCTATCTTCCAGCAACCAACACGCAGATATAAGAGGGTCGACCCTCTCCCAGTCTGGTGTCTACCCTATCTTCTAGCAACTAACACACAGACATAAGAGGGTCGACCCTCTCCAGTCTGGTGTATACCCTATTTTCCAGCAACACTCCCAGAAACTTCACCAATAGGTAAGGGTCGACCCTTAGGAAGGCCGGTGTCAACCCTAGAATATAATTTCTAAGTTTTCAAGGAACTTTTGACAAGAATAAGTGCGAACAACCAAACCAAACAAGTTTAAATCGGATTATACTCCTCCAAAACCAACATACAACAACACCAAAGATTTCCAAAATAAAAATAAAATAATGGATTCGAATACACTTCCCCAAAAGCTTTGAAAGATAGAGGTGCTACAACCTCCCTGCCTTAGGAAATTTCGTCCTCGAAATTTTAGTACAAGTTTGAAAACAATGATTGCCCAATTTTCAAATGATTACAATTCAATTCTCATTACCATGACCCACCTACCGGTCATTCAATCCTTCCACAAAAGAACAATTCCACAATAGATATATCTCAACATATATTATCAATATGAATCTTCTGAATTTAACAAATTTCAATACGTGCATCTCATATTTCCAAAACATATTCAATGTTTATGATAAATTTGCATTTCCAAGAGTTAAACAACATATACAATATTTAAATTAAACTTGCGTTTCCGAAACATATTCAATATTCACAATGCTTTCATAATCCAAAACATATACAATGTTTCCAAATTTGATACAACACATACAATATTTTATATTCCCAGAACATATACAATGCTCATATTGAATCCATGTTTTCAAGACACCCACAACATATACAATGTTTTAACATTTCATTAACAAACTAAAATCTCGACATATGTTCAAATACCAACGAATAAGTTCGGATATTTCTCACGGACTTCCAATTCACGCTCCCAAGTAGCTTCCTCAATCCCGAGATGTTTCCATGATACCATAACTAATAGAATCGTCTTGCTTCACAAGACTCGACTCAACAACAAGGAATGAATATGATTACCTCCCCAACCGGCCAAACTCGCAGCAGTTTATAAGACAAGAACACATTCCCTGATAATAATAGTAACAACGTCATCAATAATAACCGTGCTTCATAACATCCACCATGACTTGACTACTTACAATACTCGAATCACCATTGAGTGTTTAACACTCCAACATAGGAAAAAGGAAACCACTCATACACAAGGCTTTCAGTCAACACTCGTAGAACGAGAACGCAAAATAAAACACGAATAATCAATAACGTCATGGCACATTAGTACCCGACAATTCCAAGCCCTTACCAAAGGACATACAACATGTAACCAGTAACTTAGGCTAGATCAAAATGTGACTTCTCAACACATGGTATAAGATATTCTGTTCAAGTTAAAGAAAATGCTTAATCTATCCCATTTGTTCCAAAACACTTGGTTTTCCTCCAAATTATTCTTCAGCATTCCTCGAGTAAATCACAACATAGTCATCCCACAAAACCAATCACACTCACGGTGGTGTTACAATACCCAAAACAAGATTTTCCACAATGAGAACCCCTATAATTTTTAGAAATGCCAGTAACGCAATAACACAAAGGAAGAAATTGCACACCATCGATCACATAATGGTGGAAAGCGCTTATAAGACTAAAGTTCTTAACTGAAATCCCAAACTGGTTATTACCACTCAAACAACCTTCCAACTGTCCATGAGGGACTTACATTTCACACCAAGACACCGTTTAATTACACAACCTACAATTTCAACTGATTCTCGAGGTGACTATATGTCAACCAACCAAAGTATTGACCAATCAGCTATCTAACTTTATTCACTCCTGCCAGTCTTCAACACCAACATCTTGCTTAACCTCGCCAACTTCTAAATAGGGTTCCATACACAACCTCTCTGGTTCAATGAATCACTCCGGATTCTTCAAAGTTACCCCATGGTACTCAAACTTTTCATTCATCCCTCACACGTATGCCTAAGTGGCACACACATCCTTGCTTCACATTTGAGTCATAACCGAACTCTTCAAGTCAAACCCAATACACCATCTCAAGTCAACGCACACAAGGACCGAATAAGTCGAAACAACTCTGACAGAGTGCATCACTCACTCTACACAATCTTACTGCCTCACTCGGAGTTCTACTATCCAAACTGGATGACAAACACCCCACCAAAGTGACCCAACAATTTCGAACATTAAATTACTCAACCCAATCATTAACTACACAATTGCCTTATCAAGGCACTCTTCTGGGATTGCCCTGTGACCGATCCCCTTCTACACATATTCTAATAACAACATACGAACCACACACCACCACTTACCATACTAGCAAAACCTTCTCACTTAATGCACGATATTCTACACCCACACTAAATTCCTCATTCTGAGGATGTACTCACAACCTCGACTGAATTCAGAATAACAAAATTTACCCACTTGTTCCCTCACACTAAGTTAACCAGCAAAGGCTTACCACACTACAACACCCTCGTTACATTTTTTATGGTTATAGTCTGATATGGTTTTACATTTTTCAGTCTCTACTTAACATTGCTTAACATATGTAAATCTTATACTTCCTAGTTGTATATATTCCAACGGCTATATATTGCTTAACATTTGTTCTTGCCTATTTTTTATATAATGAAACTCAATGAATTACGATTATAATGATAAAAATCAAACACAACATTTATACTAATTAATGAAAAGAAACTCTCAAAGAAAAGCCCCAATATATACACACAAGGTGTAACAGTTTAGATCAATCAAAATAGTCCCATTGGTTGAATTAAGATGGTTAAAGAAGCCTTCTAATAGAAATTATAAAAATTAGATCAATCAAAATAGTCCCTTTTAGATCAATCAATTTATATAAATGAGAGAACTCATTAAAAGATCAATCAAAATAGTCCCTTTTAATCAACTGTCTTATAAAAATTATATAAATGAGCGAACTCATTAAAAGATCCAAGTAATAAATGAGAGAACACATGAAAAGATATTGGTAAATGTTGATAATTTAGATAACTGGATGCATAGAGGTACTTTATTAAATTAGAAACATAGAGATAGAAAATTAAACACTGGCATACCTGTCCAAAAAAATCTAAGTCATAGATCAAAGTAATATAAATTGATTCATTGCACCTATAAATCGAATTGCGGGTAATCGAAGAAAATAATGTTGTTGATGAGTTGGCTAATTGTGGTTGGAAGCCGAAATTGGGCATGTCATTTGACTCTGAACAAGCTGCATATGACTTTTACAATACCTATGGCGGAAAGGTGGGCTTTAGTATTAGGAAGGCATATGCACACAAGAACAAACATATTAAGGAAATAACTTCACGGACTTTTGTATGTTACAAAGAGGGAAACGAGATCCACTAGTATTATATAAAGAAAAGAGGGTTTCTAACCCACAAGTTTTGTGAGAGCTCCAATATCCCAATCTTAATTTTCTAATTTTTTTTATTTAAAAAAACAAAACTTAGCATTTATTGACTTTTTCCAACTCATAAGTCTTTTGACTTCTTTCATACCTATTGTTACACCATTTCCAACTTCTTTCATATGCTATGGTTAGTGATGAGATTGCTAAATTATTTTTATAAAAAATCTTTAAAAAAAATTGTATATTAAAAAAAATATCTAAAACAAATATAATTTTTTTATTAAATCTATCTATCTATCTATCTATCTATTATATAAGTAAAAGGGGGTTTATAATCACAAGTCTTGTGAGGGCTTTAATATCTCAAACTAAAATTTATAATTCTTTTTATTTTAAATAATTAAAAAAAAATCATCTATAGCTCTCATTCAAGCAAATATATATATATATATTTAATATCTCTAAATTTATGACTTTCAAATGGAAAGTATATCATATATATATATTTAATATCTCCAAATTATGACTTTCAAATGGAAAGTATATCTCATATATATATATGTATAATAAAAAATAGAAAGTATACCAATCCATTTCAGAATTCAAATTTGAGGGCACTAAATATGGAAGGCATTTCATTAATTTAAATTTAAAACTATACTAATTTATCCCATAATATATAAGTTTTAAATAATGATCTATTCTATGATTTAGCTATATATCTATATACTATTATAATTGCAAAATATTGTCATTTCATTAAGGTTGAAAGTTGTAATTCTTTTTTTCTCATTTTTTTTATTTTGTTTAAAAATATTTAATATCTCTAGATTTATGACTTTCAAATGGAAAGCATATCAAATATAGAAAATAAAAAATAGAAAATATACTAATCCATTTCAAAATTCAAATTTGAGGGCCACTAAATATGGAGAGCATTCCATTAATTTAAATTTAAATTTATAATAATTTATCCCATAATATATAAGTTTTAAATAATAATCTATTCTATGATTTATCTATATATCTATATACTATTATAATTACAAAATATTGTCATTTCATTAAGGTTGAAAGTTGTAATTCTTTTTTCTCCCTTTTTTTTTATTTTGTTTAATTTTTTGTTAATTCGTGTTACAATATGATTGGTCTATAAATTAATTTTATATTCTTAAAATAAAGGGTAAATTATAAATACGCCTTGAGATTTGATTAAAATACAAATCGCCTCTGTAGTTCTGAAAATTACATTCCACCCTCTGAGGTTTCTAATTTCATAACAAATCACCCATTTTATTAATAAATCATCAATCAATTAACAGCTTTTAATAATGTTGGAAATATGTTTCAATTAACAATTTAAATAATTTTATTATTGTATAGGAAAGCAATTATGAATTTTATTTTTTTAGTTAATTCTGTTAAATAAATTTTTTTAACAAAGGGGTGTTTGTAATTTTTCAAACCACAGGGGGCAATCTGTACTTTAAGCAAACCTTAGGGGGTGTATTTGTAATTTACCCTTAAATAAAATTTCAAATTTGGATTCTTACTTACATTATGTTACTGTAATTGGAATGAGACCAATATTCATTCCTTAAATTTTGTATCCTTTATTAAATTATAAAATAAAATTTCAAATTTAATTTTTTTTCAAATTATATTGCTACAATTAAATGAGATCAATATTCACATGTGTCATAATATACATGTAACGCCCCAAAATAATCCCAACATATCTAATACATCAACTCACTTCCAAATCAAATAATAACCATGGCTCATGGAATACCGGAAAGATACATTCACTATATTCCTTTACATAAATTCCAAATGTTTTACAAAAGAAATCTCACATGCGATTATACATTCATTGACAAACTAGTACATAAATCTATAGCATGTAAAATCATTTAGTCAAAACAAATAAGGCCCTAAAGGGCTTACAAGTTCCAAGGCAATAGCCCGGTTACACAAAATGATCTCTCGGACCCATACATATTAGCCCTTGGCTTTACAAAAATTTCACAAAAAAAAAAAAAAAAAAGAGTAATCTACTCTTCACAATAACACATCCACACCCTTAATTTGGCGGGATCACCACATCTTTACCTGCACCAAAATCCCATAGGAGTGAGCACATAGCCCAGTAGAGAATTCTCACAAAGTATATACAGTTATGCAAATTCCCTCAACAATTGAAAATGCAACGGTAATGCCATGCAAGTGCCGAAAATAAAGGGGAATTCCATTTCAATGCACTATTTGAAAATCACCATGTTCTAAAAAATATCCTTCAATCTCATCAATTCCAAGACTTCCAATATTTAAATTAATAGGGGTGGTAAATACGACACTAGTAATCCCTAGGTTGGTTTCTGCAAGTAGGCTCTACGAGCTCTACCAATACCCCACTTTACCGGGTTGCTAACCGAAAGGGAAGTGGTACCTCATTCGCGCGTGTTTTCGGTCTTTCACCCCGGACACTCAAGCCAACTTATCAATCTCATCAACACCGCCTAACCGGACTTACCAACGTATTTACCCCTTTAAAATTTCCATAGTTCTCATTACAATTAATCTTTCTCAATGTAAACGTTTTTCCAACTCATGTCATGATGTACAATAATTATGATAAACCAATTGAAAACATGATGCGATAATTACTGTTTCATAGTATTTCTCTATTTTCAAAATATTTCTACAACAATAACAATTTATCCCATTTCTCATTTCTTCTTTTCAAAACTAATTCACAAATGCCCATGTGCCATCCATTTATAGTAACAACAACTCCCACCATGCACAAACCACATCAAGTTTGCCTGTTCAAGGCAATATAAGATGTCTTCAACATAAACCCCAAGGTTTTAGAAGTTTAACATTTCATGGTGCATAATCATTCATCACTTTCCAACAACACATGTTCAAGTAATTTAACAAATATACTATAATAACATCTCATTTCTCATACCTTTAATAGATTTCCATTTTCTTGCCAAACTTGTTATGAGATTTACTCTCAATCATCTTCATGACACAAATAATAAAGGATTTCATAAATATTTTCCAAAATCCCTAAAGTCTAGGGTTCTTCATCACATACAAAATAATTTTCCCATTTCTAGGTGAAAACCCTAATCAAAACATCTTTCTTAGATTAACAAGATGAAACCCTCAAAGATTGACCAAAAATTTTGAAAGTTTAAAACCCTCTTTTTTGAAAAAATCTCTACATTTTTAAAATCACAAGGTTGAAATCATCAAAACTAGAAGGAAACTCTTAAATCATCAACAAAATAGCAAAACTTGTATATATAACTCAAGAATGTCCCTACCTCAAGGTCTTGATGATGGACAAAATGAAACCCTAGCTTCAATGGAGGATTCTTCAACCCTCACTACACCAAGAGGAGCCCTAGCTTTAGATCTTCAAGATTTAGAGGAAGATGATGATGATCTTGACCCAAAAATTTGCAAAATCAAAGAGTCTTAGTGTGTGAGGAAGTTTTCTAGAGAGAAGGGAGAGAAAAATAGGGTTTAGAGTGAGAGAGAAATGTGTAAAATGAGTGAGACATTCAGACCAAAAAGATATAAAAAAACAGAGTTTCGGACTGCCTAGTTGGCTGCATGTGCGGCCCCCATCCCTGTACGTGCAGCAGCCTCCACCGCTCGTGTGGCCTACCCCACCGCTCGAGCAGTCCACTTCCCCCGCTCGTGCATCGATTTCAGAATGCAAAGTCATGTGCCTCAACCTTCACCGCTCGTGCGGCCACTCCCGCCGCTCGTGCGGCCCAACTCCCCACGTGCGGCCTAGGGCCCCACATGTGCGGCCCTGGCCTAGCAGCCCAAGTTTCCCGCTTCGCTCCCGGACACTCCGGACTCACCTGCGCACCCTTCAGAACAACCGAATTTCAACACCGAATGAAATAAGAACTAGGGAAACGAAGATAAAAGGGAAACGAAGCGAAGAAGGAAAGAAAGAAGGAAAGGAAAAGATCCGGTCGTCACAATACATGTGTTCAAATTATTAATCGCTATTAATTTTTTTTTCTTTTTTGTTTTAAATTTTATTTAAAAAAAATAATCTCCTTCTAAACTACAAGGACTTGAACAATAATATTTCTTAATATAATTTTTTTTTTGACAAAAGAACAAAACATAACTTTTTTAGTACTTACCAAACATAGTGAATTTTGTTAGATTTTTTTTTAATCTCAATTGTTAATTAAAGATATTAAAATAAAGAATAAAGATATCTTTGGCTCAAAACTTTTGCTAAGATAAATTAGAAAGCAACGCTAATTTTTTTATTTTAAAAAAAGAGGATTATAAGTGATACTTTATTGTTCACCTAAGATTATTTTCAAATTAAATGAAAATACCATATTAAATTTTCTTTTTACCTTTTTTTATTCAGACACTTTTGTTTTGTAAGAAATTCGTTTTTATTATATTTAATATTTTATTGTAATTTTTAAATTAAAAAGAATTTCTAAAAAATCATATCTAAATTATTTATGCCATTATAAAAAGTAATTTTTTTAATATCAACTTAATGGTAGTTTGGAAAGTGCTAAATAAATATACTTTTTTTACTTTTTATGAAAATATGTACAGAAAAGTAAAGATGTGATGTGACCTAAAAAAGATAATTAAGTATACTTTTTTTACTTTTTACGAAAAAATGTATAGAAAAGTAGAGATATAATGTGACCCAAAAAAATATAAAAAAATAAAAAAATAAGTAGTTAATATGACACTTCCCAAACAATCCTATATTCGATGATCCATTTCTAAAAGGCATATTTTTAAATATTTTCAAAAAACATTCTACTGGAAATCTCAAGTATATTGTTTTTTCTTTTGTTCATTAATATTAAATTTTTAATTAATTTTATTTATTATTTAAAAAATAAATTAGCAAATAATTTTTATATTTATATATATAATTTCGTTTTGGTTTTCCAGGTTATTTAGTGTTTCTACCCAAGTTCACTCAAATTTAATTTGAATTTTTAAATTTTTACATAGGTCCTCACTTAATCAAAAACTGTATTGTTCAATCTTTAAAAAATTTTAAGCTCGACTCAAGTTTCTTGGGTTGAGCTCACCTAAATTTGTAATTTTAACAAGGGGGTTGAAAATTACATGATTAAATTTGTAACAAATTAAAAAATAATTAATATATTGTGATACAATTGTGGGACTTAAATTGTAAATTTTAATCTTATTTGTTTTCATAATTTGCATACAAAAATTTAACTATTTATATTATTTTGTATAAAAATATATTATTAATTTTTTACATGCCGTGCATAGCACGAGTTATCACTAGTATTATATAAGGAAAATGAGATTTCTAATTTACAAGTTTTGTGGGAGCTCCAATATCCTAATCCTAATTTTCTAATTTTTTGATTTAAAAAAAAAAATTCAACATTTATTGACTTCTCTCAACCCGGAAACCTTTTTGACTTCTCTCATTATTACTGCAGCACCATTTTCAATTTCTCTCATACACTATGGTTACACAGAAAAATATAGAAGATAAGAATTTAGCCATGGATCTCAAGAAGATATAATAACATCTAAATTTGAATTATGATTTAGTAATATAATTATCTATTTTTTTGATGTATATCTATCAAAATTTTAAATCACTTAATGGGACAAATAAATCAATTTTCTAAAATTATTGATTTTTAATTTATAAAATAGATTAAAAAACTATTGATTGATTTATTTATTTAATTAATAACGAAAATATTTCATAATCTCTTCATCTTAATCTCTCTCTCTCTATTTCCCAAAAAAAATATTAAAACTTGCTTTCCTTCTCTCTTTCCCAAAAAAATAGATAATATTTTTCATGAAAAATGTAGATATCTATCTATATCTTATATATTATATTATAACATAAAAAAAAATTAAAAATCAGATATACAAACAGATAAAATTAATAAATTTAATTTTTATTTATTGAGTTAAAATTTTTCTTTTGTATCTCAGTATCCAATTTTAAATTTTAAAAATCATTAAAGTTTATCTATACAAATCTAATTTGAAAATATCTCTCACCATTATACTTTAAATCAATAAAACTCACATGGCTATCACATATCTAACTTATAGCGATCTAGGTTTTTTCCCCGACTTTCGTTGTGTCCGGACTTGGGTTTTGTGGTTGAATGTTATTGTCTATATCTTGTTTCCATCCTTTAATTCCTTGTATTTGAGTTTTGGGATGTGTTGAGCGAGTTTGGAACAGGTGGGTTGCAAGTTGGTCTAGAACCTTGTTGCCTAGAATTTTGGTCTTTCGCTTGAGTGGGCCTTCTTGTGCTCGAGCAGGGTTTGCAATCACTCACTACTTTGTGCGTCTGAAAGAAATGCCATATAAGTGTTTTTCACGCTCGAGCGGCATTTCTTACGCTTGAGCGGGTCTGAGCTCGAGTGGCCCCTATGGCACTCGAGTGACTATCTGAAGTCTGTAAAATACTGGACGAGTGTATTCTATGCTCGAGCGGGTATCATTGCACTCGAGCGGGTAGTGCCTTGCTGTTGTGTCTTGGCGCTCGAGCGACCTTTGTTGCGCTCGAGCGGGTTGAATTTATGTGTCTGATGCTCGAGCGTCAAACTCTCCGCTCGAGTGGACTGTACGTATATCAGATCGCGAAAGCGACATTTTAAATCACTTTTTCTGTCCTTTCTCTCTCTAAAACTTTCCAAAACCCTAAGTTAAGAGCTTCTCTCTCTAAAATACTCTCTCTCTCTCTCTACATTTTGACCTAGATCTAGTGATCTTTTCACCCTCATTCCTTTGATAAAAAGATTGAGCTCTTTAAGATCTCCATTTTCATCTGAGTAAAAGTTGATTTCATCATCCTTGGAGTTCATCCCTTGCTTGGCTCATCTTTTCTTCTTGAGGTAGGGATATTCTACTCTTCTATATGGGTTTTAACATAGATGTTGGTCATTTTGCATAAATGGTGTGATTTTGAAATTTTGGGTGAAGTTAGGGTTCGAGTTGAAATTATAAAAGAGGGGTTCCTATTGTTGGGTTCCATATGTGTGTGTGTGAAGTCTTGAAAATGGGGTTGTTTGTGTAATATGGGTGAAATTTGGCCTTGGGGGCAACATTTGAGAAAATGGAGAGAATGTCCTAATTTGCATTATATAAATTATTTGTTTAAGTAATGAAATCAATGTGGAAATATGAAATTGGCTTGGGAATAATGAAATTGGGGAAATATGTGATCAAACGGTATAGTTGGATTGATAAATCACTCACCTATGGAAAAGTCAATAAATTATCTGTTTGATAGATTTATTTATCTGTTTAGAAATAACTGTTTTGGGCTATCGGTGAAAAATAGCCATGATTGTTGTAGAAACTGCATGATGATTAGGTAAATTAAAACTAATCAATTGGATTATGTCATTGAATATGACGATTGGATTAACGCATTGAATATGTGATTTAATTGGTCATTGTATGTGACAACGTGTCTAAATACATTGTATATGTATCCTTGTTGGGAGGAGAAAGGGGATGTACTCCATTGTTTGGGAGGAGATAGGGGATGGACTCCATTGATAATTAAGTTGGCCGGAGTGTCCAGGATAAAAGTCCCGAAATCTTATATACATCTAAATGATGTTGATGATTAAAGTGTTGATGATATAAGTTGTAGCCTCATTTTGAATTGTTTGGGAAAAAAATAAACCATGTTAATGAATTGATTTGGGTAAATAAGTGGAAGTAAATTGAAATATAGATGTCAATGTTGATTGGTTATGAAAAGAGTGTAACTAGGTTTTCAAGTGTTAAACATTTATCGAATACTAATTTTTAGTTAATTCTCATATGTTGTTTAGCATATCTCTACTGGGCTTTGGCTCACCCCATTTGGGACACCATTTTTCAGGTACAGGTGATATGCCGCTTCCAAGATCTTAGCTTGGGATGTTTTGGAGTTGAAGACTCCCTTTTGTTATTCGTTTTGATGTTAATTGTATATTTAAGCCTAGGGCTTTCTATATATAGAGCTAGGGATCCTTTTATTGTAACCAACGTTTTGTTTTCAATTTTACTCCTTAATTTATCTGTTGAATTTTTTTTTTCTATATTTTCAAATTTACGTTTAAGTGTTTAATTATTTTTCTTGTGTCTATATATTCAAAAAATTTCACTTTTTGTTCAATTTTTTTTCCCTATCTGTGTAAATTTTTGTCTAGATTTTATAATCAGTTCAATTTTAATCTCTTATCTGTTCAAATATCTATCAAAAATTTCTTATCTATTCAACAAACTAGTCACAATCTTCAATTCATTTTTATTTGTCCAATTTTATTATCTGTTGAAATACACCAAACCAGGATCTGTTGCAGTCTTTTTTTCTCTCTATCTTGTTCTTTCTCTATATATGTTGAAATTCTTTCTCAAATATAATCCAGTATATATATATCTGTTCAATTTTTTTTATTATTTTTATCTTCTTAATTTCTAAATTTTTTTTGGTTCATTTACAACTATCTGTTGCAATTTGTTTCATCATACAACAACGACATAGATCAATAACATAAATAATAAAAAAAAAGGAATTGGATCTGTGTGCTTGAAGAAAAAAATTGTCCTACGGAACTGGATCAATGGAGTCTTCTCCTCCGATGGTCTTCTGCAGGTATTGATTAAAATAATTTGGTGAGAAATC
Organism: Camellia granthamiana; assembly: GCA_036172215.1. NCBI lineage: Eukaryota > Viridiplantae > Streptophyta > Magnoliopsida > Ericales > Theaceae > Camellia > Camellia granthamiana. The sequence continues at coordinate 12,791 of JAXFYN010000272.1, read as the reverse complement.
TTTTTGTTTGATTTGAATGACGTTTTGTTTTCAATTTTACTCCTTAATTTATCTGTTGAATTTTTTTTTCTTTATGTTCAAATTTACATTTAAGTGTTTAATTATTTTTTTTATATTTATATTCAAAAATTTTGACTATTTGGTCAATTTTTTTCCCTATCTGTGCAGATTTTTTTCTAGATTTTATTATCAGTTCAATTTTAATCTCTTATCTGTTCAAACATGTATGAAAAATTTCTTATCTGTTCAACAAACCAGTCACAATCTTTAATTTATTTTTAACTGTTCAATTTTATTATCTGTTGAAATACACCAAACCAGGATCTGTTGCAATTTTTCATTCTCTCTCTCTTGTTCTTTCTCTCCATCTGTTGAAATTCTTTCTCAAATATAATCCAGTATATATATATCTATTAAATTATTTTTATTATTTTTTTCTGCTTAATTTTTAACTTTTTTTTTTGTTATTTTACAACTATCTATTGCAATTTGTTTCATCATACAACAGCAACACAGATCAACAACTTCAAAAAAAAAAAAAAAAAAAAAAGGAATTGGACCTGTGTGCTTGAAAAAAAAAACTGTCCAAAAGGAGTTGGATCAATGGAGTCTTCTCCTCTGATGGTGCTCAGCAGGCATTGAGTAAAATAATTCGGTAAGAAGTCCTTTTATTTGTTTTGAAAGACGTTTTGTTTTCAATTTTACTCCTTAATTTATCTGTTGAATTTTTTTTAATATGTTCAAATTTACATTTAAGTGTTTAATTATTTTTCTTTTGTCTATATGTTCAAAAATTTTGACTATCTGTTCAATTTTTTTTCTCCATCTATGCAAACTTTTGTCTAGATTTTATTATCAGTTCAAGTTTAATATCTTATATGTTCAAATATCTATCAAAAATTTCTTACTTGTTCAACAAACCAGTCACAATCTTCAATTTATTTTTATCTGTTCAATTTTATTATTTGTTGAAATACACCATGCCAGGATCAGTTGCAATCTTTCTTTCTCTCTCTCTTCTTCTTTCTCTCTCTGTTGAAATTCTTTATCAAATATAATCCAGTATATATATATATATATATATCTGTTTAATTTTTTTATTATTTTTATCTGCTTAATTTTTAATTTTTTTTTTCATTTACAACTATCTATTGCAATTTGTTTCATCATACAACAACAACACAGATCAACAACTTAAAAAAAAAAAAAAGGAATTCGATCTGTGTGCTTGAAAAAAAAAACTATCCATTAGGAGCTAGACCAATGGAGTCTTCTTCTCCGATGGTCCTCTGTAGGCATTGAGTAAAATAATTTGGTGAAAAGTCCTTTTGTTTGTTTTGAAAGACATTTTGTTTTCAATTTTACTCATTAATTTATCTGTTGATTTTTTTTTTGTCTATTTGTTCAAATTTACATTTAAGTGTCTAGTTATTATTTTTTTGTCTATATATTCCAAAATTTTGACTATCTGTTCAATTTTTTTTCCTATCTGGGCAAATTTTTGTCTAGATTTTATTGTCAGTTCAATTTTAATCTCTTATCTATTCAAATATCCATCAAAAATTTCTTATCAGTTCAACAAACCAGTCACAATCTTCAATTTATTTTTATCTGTTCAATTTTATTATCTGTTGATATACACCAAACCAAGATCTGTTGCAATTTTTCTTTCTCTCTCTCTCTTGTTCTTTCTCTCTATTAGTTGAAATTCTTTCTCAAATATAATCCAGTATATATATTTGTTCAATTTTTTTTTATCATTTTTATCTACTTAATTTTTTATTTTTTTTGGTTCATTTACAACTATCTGTTGCAATTTGTTTCATTATACAAAAACAACACAGATCAACAACTTAAAAAAAAGGAAAAGAAAAAAAACGGAATTGGATTTGTATGCCTGAAAAAAAAAACTGTCCATAAGGAGCTGGATCAATGGAGTCTTCTCCTCCGATGGTCCTATGCAGGCATTGAGTAAAATAATTTGGTGAGGAGTCCTGTTGTTTGTTTTGAAAGACGTTTTCTTTTCAATTTTACTCCTTAAATTATTTGTTAAGTTTTTATTTATTTTTTTCAATATGTTCAAATTTACATTTACGTGTTTAATTATTTTTCTTTTGTCTATATGTTCCAAAACTTTGACTATCTGTTCAATTTTTTTCCCTATCCGTGCAAACTTTGGTCTCAATTTTATTATCAGTTCAATATTAATCTCTTATATCTTCAAATATCTATCAAAAATTTCTTAGCTGTTCAACAAACCAGTCATAATCTTTAATTTATTTTTATCTGTTCAATTTTATTATCTGTTGAAATACACCAAACCAGGATCTGTTGCAATCTTTCTATCTCTTTCTCTTGTTCTTTCTCTCTATCTGTTGAATTCTTTCTCAAATATAATCCAGTATATATATCTGTTAAATTATTTTTATTATTTTTTTCTGCTTAATTTTTAACTTTTTTTTTGTTATTTTACAACTATCTATTGCAATTTGTTTCATTATACAACAGCAACACAGATCAACAACTTAAAACAAAAAGAAAAAAGGAATTGGATCTGTGTGCTTGAAAAAAAACTGTCCATAAGGAGCTGGATCAATGGAGTCTTCTCCTCTGATGGTCCTCAGCAGGCATTTGAGTAAAATAATTTGATGAGAAGTCCTTTTGTTTGTTTTGAAAGACATTTTGTTTTCAATTTTACTCCTTAATTTATCTGTTGAATTTTTTTTTTCAATATGTTCAAATTTACATTTAAGTGTTTAATTATTTTTCTTTTGTCTATATGTTCAAAAATTTTGCCTATCTATTCAATTTTTTTCTCTATCTGTGCAAACTTTTGGCTAGATTTTATTATCAGTTCAATTTTAATATCTTATATGGTCAAATATCTATCAAAAATTTCTTACTTGTTCAATAAACTAGTCACAATCTTCAATTTATTTTTATCTGTTCAATTTTATTGTCTGTGGAAATACACCAAACCAGGATCTGTTGCAATCTTTCTTTCTCTCTCTCTCACTTGTTCTTTCTCTCTCTCTCTCTCTGTTGAAATTCTTTCTCAAATATAATCCAGTATATATATATCTTCAATTTTTTTTTATTTTTTTCTGTTTATGTTTTAATTTTTTTTTTGGTTCATTTACAACTATCTGTTGTAATTTGTTTCATCATACAACGACAACACAGATCAACAACTTAAAAAAAAAAAGGAAAAGAAAAAAAAAAGGAATTGGATCTGTGTGCTTGAAAAAAAAACGGTCCATAAGGTGTCAGATCAATGGAGTCTTCTCCTCCGATGGTCCTCTGCAGGCATTGAGTTAAATAATTTGGGGAGACGTCCTTTGGTTTGTTTTGAAAGATGTTTTGTTTACAATTTCACTCCTTAATTTTTCTATTGAATTTTTTTTTTCTATATGTTCAAATTTACTTTTAAGTGTTTAATTTTTTTTTTTTGTCTATATATTCAAAAATTTTGACTATCTGTTTAATTTTTTTTCCTACCTGTGCAAATTTTTATCTAGATTTTATTATCAGTTCAATTTTTATCTCTTATATGTTCAAATATCTATCAAAAAATTTTTGTCTGTTCAACAAACCAGTCACAATCTTCAATTTATTTTTATCTGTTCAATTTTATTATCTGTTGATATACACCAAACCAGGATCTGTTGTAATTTTTCTTTCTCTCTCTCTTGTTCTTTCTCTCTATCTGTTGAAATTCTTTCTCAAATATAATCCAGTATATATATATATCTGTTCAATTTTTTTTATTATGTTTATCTGCTTAATTTGTAATTTTTTTTGGTTCATTTAAAACTATCTATTGCAATTTGTTTCGCTATACAACAACACAGATCAACAATGTAAAAAAAAAAAAGGAATCGGATCTGTTATCTTGAAAAAAAAAAAATTGTCCATAAGCAGCAGGAGTCTTCTCCTCCGATGGTCCTCTGCAGTCATTGAGTAAAATAATTTGAGGAGAAGTCCTTTTGTTAGTTTTGAAAGACGTTTTGTTTTCAATTTTACTCCTTAATTTATATGTTGATTTTTTTTTGTCTATTTGTTCAAATTTACATTTAACTGTTTAATTTTTTTTTGGACTATATATTCAAAAAATTTGACTTTCTGTTCAATTTTTTTCCTTATCTGTGCTAATTTTTGTCTAGATTTTATTTTCAGTTCAATTTTAATCTCTTATCTATTCAAATATCTATCCAAAATTTCTTATCTGTTCTACAAACCAGTCACAATCTTCAATTTATTTTTATCTATTCAATTTTATTATCTGTTGAAATACACCAAGCCAGGATCTGTTGCAATCTTTCTCTCTCTCTCTTGTTCTTTCTCTCTATAAGTTGAAATTCTTTCTCAAATATAATCCACTATATATATCCGTTAAATTTTTTTATTATTTTTATCTGCTTAATTTTTAATTTTTTTTGTTCATTCACAACTATCTGTTGCAATTTGTTTCATCATACAAAAACAACACAGATCAACAACTTAAAAAAAAAGGAAAAGAAAGAAAAAAGGAATTGGATCTGTGTGTCTGGAAAAAAAAAACTGTCCATAAGGAGCTGGGTCAATGGAGTCTTCTCCTCCGATGGTCCTCTGCAGGCATTAAGTAAAATAATTTGGTAAGAAGTCCTTTTGTTTGTTTTGAAAGACGTTTTTTTTTTTGTTGCAATTTTCATCCTTAATTTATCTATTGAAATTTTTTTTTTCAATATGTTCAAATTTACATTGAAGTGTTGAATTATTTTTCTTTTGTCTATATGTTCAAAAATTTTGACTATCTGTTCAATTTTTTTCCCTATCTGTGCAAACTTTTGTCTAGATTTTATTATCAGTTCAATTTTAATCTCTTATATGTTCAAATCTCTATATAGCGACCCCGGTCTTTTTCGCATTTGATTATTGTATCCGGACTTATGTTCCGTGGATTCCGTTGCCATATTATTGTCGTTGTTGTCCTTGATTCCTTATTCTTTGGTTATAGGATGTTTTGGGCAGGTTGATTACAGGTTGGTTGAGTCTAGAAACCAATTCTTGATGTTCAGTTTTTGGCTTGGTCGCTCGAGCGAGCTTCTCTTCGCTCGAGCGAGGTCCTTCTTTTTGGTTAGTCGCTCGAGCGAGCCTTTCTTGGCTCGAGCGAGGGTTGCGTCCAGTGCTAGACCTGAGGGCAGTATTTGTTGGCTCGAGCGAGCTTTCCTTCGCTCGAGCGAGATGGTTTGTCTTTGGCTCGAGCGAGCTTCTTTTCGCTCGAGCGAGGTCTGTTTTTGTGTCTGGTCGCTCGAGCGACCAGGTTTTCGCTCAAGCGAGCCTGTCCAGTATTTAAACGCAGCAGCGGGATTTTTAGGGCAGTTTCTCATTCTTTTTGATCCCAAACCCTAAAGCCCGACTTTTCTTCTTCTCTAAACATCTTTTCCTCTAGGTTTGATCTAGTTAAGGTGTGTTTCTACCCTAGTTCTCTTACAAATAAGATAGAGGAGAGTGAGAGCTTTCTTTTAATCGGAGCAGTTTTTGGTTTGGAGCATTTTGGAGTTTCGGGCATCCTCTTCGTCTTCTTCTTTTGCGATCTTCGGTTTAAGGTAGGGATTTCCTACCCTTGTATACGTTTTAATCCTAAGTGTTGGTGTTTTGGTATGTGGGAGGTAGTTTGGTAATTTTGGGGAAAACCTTAGGGTTTTGTTATAGATTAACTCATGTAATTAATTTAAGGGGGAATTGTGTATTGGTTAAGTTCATGAGATTTGGGGAAATTGAGATTTTGTTGATATAGTTGAATATTTAATCACTCATCTGTGAAATTGATATTATATATATTGTGATATTTATTTCTTGCTTAGAAATAATTGTTTGGGGCTATCGGTGGAGGATAGCCAGTGATTGTTGTAGACCTTGCATGTGGCTTAGGTATAACTGGAATATAATAATTTACGTTGACTCTTGAATTAATACAGAACATTACTTGTATTAATTATGTGTTGTATATGGCAAGTGTTATTTATGTTGCATATGCATTTCGTTTTGGAGAAGATAGGGGATGAACTCCACGGTTTAGGGAAAGATAGGGGATGGACCTCTAAACCGGATTTTGTTGGGAGGAGATAGGGGATGGACTCCAGTAGCATCATTTATGTGGGTGCTCATCTTTATTTGTTGTTGATATGATACATCACCACCATGTGTATCAGTTGGGAAGTATGGAAGTGAAGTTAATTGTGATTGATGTAACACCAGTATGTGTGTTTATTATGTTGTAAGAAAGGCTAACCTGATGTGTTATCCTTATTGAGTTGTTTGGCCAGGTTCTGAGCCATGTCGGTATAAATGAAAAGTGAATTGTGTCATAGACCGTGTGTCATAGACAATGTAGGCATTCATGTCTTAAAAATTGGGAATTTATTACCTTGTGCTAACCATGTATCGGATACTAATGCTTTAGTTAATTCTTATGCCTGGTTTAGTATTTCTTTACTGGGCTGTGGCTCACCCTATATGGGAACTTTTTTTTCAGGTTCAGGCGGTTCACTACCTCCAAGGACTTAGCTTGTGAGGATTTGGACTCGAAGATTTATTCGTAGTTTATTTGCTTTTATATGTAAAACACTCAAGCCTAGGGCTTTATTTGTTTTGAGTTAGAACTCATGGATTTGTGTCCAAGTATTGACTTGGCAAGATGTAAGCCCGTGGGGCATTTATTTGGATGTTTTATTTCTTAATACTCTGATGAATGGGATTATATTCTTGTTTTTGGTATATTAATGCATGTTAATATTATATATTATGGGTTTATTTTTTAGGGCGTTACAACTTGGTATCAGAGCCTACCGGGTTCGAATACTTTGGGTACGTGGGAAGTGATTAGTATCACAATGGGTTCGTCTCGTTTGATAGAGACTTAGTGTAATGATTGCATGCTTATATGATAACATGTTTATGTGACTATGTGGGTATGGAATGTAGTTTCTAGGATGTTGATTGGAACCTTGAGTCTCTGAAAGTCTTGTTGGAAAGGCACTTGATCAATGTTGTTTCCAACCGGAACTTTGGTGACGCCTCGGGACTGTCATTATCCAGGAATGAAATTCGTAGGTGCTTATGTGATTATGTGCTTACGTGGTGTGATTTATTGTTATCCAATGTATTAAGACGCAAGTGTTATAGTTTTGGCACATTATTTAGAGTGCTAATGTTTTTGTTTCCTTTAATAGGATGTCAGGGCGAGGACGAGGTCGCGGTAGGCGCGGTAGGCAGGCTAGGCAGGAAGTGCCTATACCGGAGGAAATTCCGGCAGTTCAGGAGGGTGTTGGCCAGGCCAATGTGGCCGAGCCAGTAGGACAGCAGTTTATGGGCACTTTGGCCCAAGAGATAGCAGGGGCATTTCAGGCGTCAGTGGACATTCTGAGGGCTGCGAATCCAGCCCAGGTAGTTCCAGCCTCGGTAGTTGCTGCAGATGCAGGGCCTTCTTTTCTGAAGAGGGAGTTTTTCCGGTCTCAACCGGACGTGTTTGTAGGTGATCCTAGCGAGCCGCTTAAGGCAGACGAATGGCTCGAACAGACAACGAAAACGTTTGAGATGCTTGGCATCGAAGACGAGGGGTTGAAGGTGACCTTGGCATCTTTCCAGCTGAAAGGGGATGCGGGTCAGTGGTGGAAGTTCACCAAGGGTCGTATTGGAGGTACTTGGAAGGAGTTTGTTGATGCTTTTCAGGAGAAGTACCTGTCTCCAGCTGTTCAGGAGACGTTGAGAGATCAGTTCTGCCAGCTGAAGCAGAATAGTTCATCAGTGGCTGAGTTTGAGGCCTTATTTACTAGTTTGTCCAGGTTGGCACCTGAGTTAGTGGCGTCCGAGGAGCGCCGGTGTATAGAGTTCGAGAAGAAGTTGAGACGCGGCCTCAAATTGAGAGTTGTGCCGACTATGCTTGGGGATTTTGGGCGTTTGGTTGATGCAGCAGCCCATACTGAGATTGCGATGCGGGAGGAGGAGGAAGGGCAGAAAGGCTCCAAGAGGAGTCAGGATGGTCAGGGCGATGGCAGGAGGCAGAGAGGTTTCACTCCTCAGCAGCCTCAGAGTAGCTTCTCTAGGTCTACTTTTCCAGTACCGAGTGCCAGTTCGGGGAAAGGCAGTCAGGGAGACATCACTTGCTTCAAGTGTGGTCAGTTGGGCCACAAGTCTCCAGTTTGTCCTCAGAGGGGAGGAGCTCAGAGAGCAGCATCTTCTTCGGCTCGATCTCAGGGCCAGAGCCAGAGTAGAGGTCAGCCACTCTCTTGTTTTCAGTGCGGTCAGCCAGGGCACATGAAGAGGTTTTGCCCACAGTTGGGTGGCACATCTGGTGCTACTGGTTCGAGGCAGACTCAGAGTCAGCTGCCTACTCAGTCAGTTCAGGCCTCGAGGGCCAACCAGGGGGCTTCTTCGTCCCAGTCAGTGCAGCAGTCTAGTGCTCCGAGGGGTGAGCAGGTTGATCAGAGGTCATCTGGGCGCGTGTATGCTGTTACCGCGCAGGATCTGGTGCCGGCTCCATCTGTTGTGAGAGGTACCTTCTTGTTTTGCAATTCAGTTGCTAGTGTTTTGATCGATACGGGTGCATCTCATTCCTTTGTGTCTGCTGCATTTGCATCTATTTTGGAGTTGGAGTTAGCTCAGTTAGCATCTCCTATTTGTGTAGTGTCGCCTCTTGGGGGTGAGTTGAATTTGAAACAAGGTGTTAGGGGTTGTGACATAGAGGTCGATGATCATAGAATCCCTTTCTCTTTTGTAGTTATGCCCATGAAGGGCTTCGATGTTATTTTGGGTATGGACTGGTTATCGTCATACCGGGCAGTTATTGATTGCTACCGTCAGAGGGTCACTTGTTGTACCGTGGACGGGGAGTGTTTCCGTTTTCTGGGGGACCGGGTTGGTAGTGTTTTGCCACCGGGGTATGATCCGCGAGGGCGGAGTGAGCTTAGTGGTCTACTTGCTAGCTTTGAAAGTAGTGAGTGTGATGAGACCCAGATTGTGTTACCGAGGGTGGTTTGTGAGTACCCGGACGTCTTCCCCGAGGATCTTGTTAGTTTGCCACCTCAGCGAGAGATCGAATTCTCTATTGATTTAGTGCCCGGCACGGCGCCGATTTCTATGGCACCTTACCGTTTTGCCCCAGCCGAGTTAGTTGAGTTGAAGGTTCAACTCCAGGAGTTGCTAGATAAGGGCTATATCCGTCCTAGTGTCTCGCCGTGGGGAGCACCGGCCCTATTTGCTAAGAAGAAATGTGGTGCTTTGAGATTGTGTATAGATTACCGGAAATTGAATCGGGCTACGGTTAAGAATAAGTACCCTATGCCTCGCATAGATGATTTGTTTGACCAGTTGAAGGGTTCCCGTTGTTTCTCTAAGATAGACTTGAGATCGGGTTATCATCAGTTGAGAGTCAGGGAGGAGGATATTCCAAAGACGGCATTCCGTACGCGGTATGGCCACTATGAGTTTCTGGTGATGCCGTTTGGGCTCACCAATGCACCGGCAGTGTTTATGGATTTGATGAACCGGATCTTCCGGGAATTCTTAGATCGTTTTGTGGTCGTCTTCGTGGACGACATTCTGATTTATTCACCTTCAGAGGAGGAGCACGAGGAGCATTTGACAGTGGTGCTTGAGTTGCTTAGAGCCCATAAGCTGTATGCTAAGTTTGGGAAGTGTGAATTCTGGCTAGAAGATGTGAAGTTTTTAGGCCACGTAGTTTTTGGGAAAGGGGTGTCTGTTGATACATCCAAGATTGAGGCAGTGCAAGATTGGGCACAACCTAAGAGCGTGTTTGAGATCCGCAGTTTTCTGGGATTGACAGGGTATTATCGCCGGTTTGTGAAGGATTTCTCCAAGTTAGCTTCACCGTTGACTAGATTGACTCGGAAGGGAGTCAAATTTGTATGGAGTGAGACTTGTGAAAAGTCGTTTCAGGAGTTGAAGGTTAGATTGACCACCGCTCCAGTCTTGATTATTCCGGAGAGAGGGTTGGGTTATGCAGTTTACTGTGACGCCTCACGAGAGGGTCTGGGTTGTGTGTTGATGCAAGAGGGGAAAGTGGTTGCCTATGGCTCACGTCAGTTGAAAATTCATGAGAAGAATTATCCTACGCATGATCTAGAGTTAGCAGCTGTGATATTTGCCTTGAAGATTTGGAGGCATTATCTGTTTGGTGAGAAATTTGAAGTATTCTCCAATCATAAGAGTCTGAAATATCTGTTCACACAGAAAGATTTGAATCTGAGGTAGAGGAGATGGATGGAATTTATTGAGGATTATGATTTCGAGTTGCACTATCATCCGGGAAAGGCCAATGTTGTGGCCGATGCCCTTAGCAGGAAATCTGTTGGTGACGTTGCTAGTATAGCCATCCGAGAGTGGGAGATGTTGGGTGCACTTGGGGAGTTTGATCTGCTTCTGGGGGAATCCGTTGAGGCTGCAGCCTTGTTTTCTGTTGTTGCGCAGCCCACACTTGTGACTCGAGTGTTAGAGGCTCAGAGGGGTGATCTTGAGGTAGAATCTCTCCGAGAGAAGATTTCCAGTGGTACGGTTGAGAAGGGCTTGACGGTGTATCCCGACCTGAGTGTGAGATACCGAGACCGTTTGTTTGTGCCGGAGTCTTGTCGAGAGGAGGTACTCCGAGAGTTTCATCATTCATGCCTTGCGGTGCATCCGGGAGGCACTAAGATGTGTAAGGATTTGGGTCGCCAGTTTTGGTGGCGAGGTATGAAGAGAGATGTGGCAGCTTTCGTATCTAAGTGCCTTACTTGTCAGCAAGTGAAGGCCGAGCATCAGAGGCCAGCGGGTTTGTTGCAACCCTTACTTATTGTCGAGTGGAAGTGGGAGCATGTCACTATGGACTTCGTTGTGGGTCTTCCTAGGACTCAGCGAGGTAATGATGCTATTTGGGTTGTTGTGGACCGATTGACTAAATCAGCGCACTTTATTCCTATGCGCGTGAAAGATTCAGTAGATCATCTTGCCGATTTATATGTTCGGGAAATAGTAAAGTTGCACGGTGTCCCAGTGACGATCGTCTCAGATAGAGATCCTCGTTTCACTGCCAGGTTGTGGCAGAGTTTGCAGAGTGCTCTAGGCACTAAGTTGACCTTTAGCACGGCTTATCATCCTCAGACTGACGGTTAGTCTGAGCGTACCATTCAGATTTTGGAGGATATGCTTCGGGGTTGTGTTCTTGATTTCAGTGGGTCGTGGGAGAGGCACTTGCCATTGGTGGAGTTTGCTTATAATAACAGTTTTCAGTCTAGTATCGGTATGGCACCGTTTGAGGCCTTGTATGGCCGACCATGTAGGTCTCCAGTTTGTTGGGCCGAGGTGGGGGTGATTGCACCTTTGTTGGGTCCGGAGTTAGTGAGGGAAACGACGGAGAAAGTTGAGCTTATCCGTAGGAGGCTTGTTACAGCTCAGAGTCGTCAGAAATCTTATGCCGACCGTAGGAGGAGACCTTTGGTGTTTGAGGTAGGTGATCATGTCTTTCTGAAAATCTCACCTAGGCGAGGTTTAATGAGGTTCGGGAAGAGTGGGAAGTTGTCCCCTCGGTTTATTGGTCCCTTTGAGATCCTTGAGAGGATTGGCGAGGTTGCTTACCGTTTAGCTTTGCCACCGCAGTTGTCCGGAGTTCATGACGTATTTCATGTGAGTATGCTTCGGAAGTATGAGCCGGATCCATCACATGTGTTGGATTGGACCGATTTAGTTGTTGATGAGGATGTTTCGTACGAGGAGAGACCGATTCGAGTCTTGGATAGGCGGGATCAAGTCCTGCGTGGCAAGACTATTCCTTTGGTGAAAGTTTTGTGGAAGCATCACGGAGTGGAGGAAGCCACTTGGGAACGTGAGTTGGAAGTCTGTGAGAAATATCCGGATTTATTTAGTGATTTGTAATCTTGTATTTAGATTATGTACTATTGTGGAACTTGAGAAATGTATATATATATATCTTAAGTTGGAAAACATTGAGAATGTTTGGGTTTAATGTTAACATTTTGAAACTTGCTTCATAATGGAAGTAGAATATAACATTTATATATTGAATGTGTTTCTTATACCATGAAATTGAATATGTTATGGAAATTGTTAACATTGAAAGGAATAATGCATAATATTGATGCAGGTTGAAATATACGTTGATTTATACATACTGTGAGATGCCTCTTGATAAGAGATGAAGTGACCGGTTTTGGGTCAAGTTTTTGTTTATTATTGTGTTTATATCATTGGGAATTGAGAAAAAAATTATTTTTTACAAACTCACGCTTAATTTCGGGGACGAAATTCTTTTAAGGGGGGGAGGTTATAGCGACCCCGGTCTTTTTCGCATTTGATTATTGTATCCGGACTTATGTTCCGTGGATTCCGTTGCCATATTATTGTCGTTGTTGTCCTTGATTCCTTATTCTTTGGTTATAGGATGTTTTGGGCAGGTTGATTACAGGTTGGTTGAGTCTAGAAACCAATTCTTGATGTTCAGTTTTTGGCTTGGTCGCTCGAGCGAGCTTCTCTTCGCTCGAGCGAGGTCCTTCTTTTTGGTTAGTCGCTCGAGCGAGCCTTTCTTGGCTCGAGCGAGGGTTGCGTCCAGTGCTAGACCTGAGGGCAGTATTTGTTGGCTCGAGCGAGCTTTCCTTCGCTCGAGCGAGATGGTTTGTCTTTGGCTCGAGCGAGCTTCTTTTCGCTCGAGCGAGGTCTGTTTTTGTGTCTGGTCGCTCGAGCGACCAGGTTTTCGCTCAAGCGAGCCTGTCCAGTATTTAAACGCAGCAGCGGGATTT